>VDFB02252616.1:6855909-7037117 GCA_007258455.2 Sequoia sempervirens | reverse complement strand
AAAAAATAGAAAAAAATAGTTTTTCAAATAAACAAAGTAAATAATTTTTTTGATAGGAAAGTGTTGTTAAGGGGCTAGCTTCTTTATATTAAAAATTTAAAAACATCCCTTAAAGAAGGGGTTACATGGTTGTTGGGTTAGGGAGATTGGATATGGATAAGACCCTTTTCAATTCCTCCAAACACTCTATTTATTGAGGGTTGAGTAGACCCAAATCACGTGTCACCAGCTTTTAATCATCAAAATTCCCAAAGATTAGTCCTTTGGAGAAAAATTCAAGGCACCACCTTAGGTTTGCATTATTCCATAAGTCATTCTAGTTGAAGATGCTCTCAATGTCTTTAGTTGAATGCTTGTAATCATAGTTTGACAAGGTTGCATAGGCCTTCTCGATTAGGTCATCCCTTTGCCAATCGTAAGCCATAAGCATCACATACATCTTATTGCCCATGAAGTCTATGCTTGAGGTGATAAATTTGCCAATGATGTTGAAGTCATGGATATGTTTGCTAGAAAGCATCCACACCCTAATCACCTTCATTATTGTCACTCTCATCTCCAAATTGGTGATCTTGAACCAACATTTTTATTTGGGTAGATACCTCTTCCTAGGTGTGCATTGAATGCCTTGAATGATCACACTGTCAACCATATGTGAATGTTAGAGCCATCCATCTCTCCAAATATAAACATATATCAATGGGGCGCCTAGACATCACAATGATAGAGAGAAAATTATGGGGATTTCAAAAAATCCTAGGGTTCACTATGACACCACCAAAACATGATCAACACCGATGATCCTATCTAATCCATCCCAATCACCAATTCGGTTTGAGATTTTGACAATGGAAATTTGATTGCATTATTGATTAGCTATAAAAATTGTCACCCTCTTTGATTCCCCAAACACATTCCTTGTAGAGAAGTTTGTAAGTTAGCTTCGCAAAGTACATGTCTTATCCAACATTTTTTGCAATTTCTAGTTTGACCCCTTTTTTGACTTGATGATATTGATACAAATTGTGGAGTCGATTTTTCTATCCACTCACTCTATTTTCTTTGAGATGCATAACTTTAAGTCTTTTTAATACAAAATATAAATAGTATATCAATTAAGTGTTTATATTTCATAGATGAATTTTATTTTATTTTTAATTTTTTTCTCTTGTGCAAACCAAATTGAATCCCCTATAGCAGCAACAATTAAAAATATTTTTTAAAAATTAATCTAGAATAATTAGCATAAGATCTCTTTTAATTTTTATATTAATTTATAAAATTATAATTAATTTTGAAGAGAATTTATTTTCCTTCATAATGTTATGGACCGACTTCAGGACCACCTTTCCTCTCTATATAGCTTCATTCAATAACAAACATCTTCATTTATTATTCATTCCTTTGTTTTCAACGAACCCCCGGCATTATTATTATTTCGTCTGTCCAAATTGAGAGACATCTATCTGATTGGGAATATGAAAGTTGATGTCATAGCGAAGCTCTTGTGTGTAGTGGCTTTTGTGCTGACAATCTTAAGCGGATGGATCCCTGTGTCTTTAGGAGCAGTGGATGTATACCCAATTTATCCCAAGAATGAACAATCCGAGGTCTCCTCATTAGTTGAACAGGACACCCAGAGAATTGGCAGGAGATTACAAGCAGCATCAAAGACTACCTTATTTAATGTGCAAGGCAATGTTTATCCAGAAGGGTAAGGAAAAAAAGGAAAGCCCCAAAATTTTATTTTCATTTTGGATTACAAATTTAAAGCTTATGAATATGCAAATTGAATTGCAGGATTTACTACGTGACTGCGTTTATTGGTAATCCCCCCAAGGAATATTTTCTGGATGTAGACACTGGCAGTGATTTAACGTGGCTTCAGTGTGATGCTCCCTGCCAAAGTTGTGCCAGGGTAATTAACAATTACGACCCATAATTTATTTTTGTACGCAATTGCAGAAATGTTCTATGGCTAGTTTAGCGCGTTTGGGTTCTTTGGATGCTCATTGGCACTGGTATAGTTATGACTTCTTGTAGCAGGCATAGTGGATATAAACATTATTTATGTTTTCAGTTTGTGATTCAAATGAGTAATTTCGTTTTCCGCAGACACCCCATCAATGGTACAAATTCCAGCCACGCTCAGTGGTATCATGCAAGGATCCTCTGTGTGCAGCTGTGCAGGCATCTAGTCATGTCAAATATGACTGTGAAAGTTCTTCCCAGCAATGCTATTATGATATTAAGTATGCTGATAATGCGGTCTCTAACGGATTTCTTGTTAGGGACAGTGTCGCGGTGAAACTCGCCAATGGCACTGTCGTCAGGCTTAATTATGTATTTGGGTAATTCGTTTTCCTTTCTTTGTCTTCCCATTTACAAAGAGTGCAAAAACTTGAGACAGATCATGAAATAGAGAAGCTGATAACCTCATATACCATGCTCTTAAGCATCCAAGGGACTAATAGACATTAAATGCATAGGACACTGTCCATTTACAACTTCATGTGAATCTTGGCATAAATGTTGCACATGGCTTCAAATTCAGCATTTCTTTTATCATAGAATGTAGCTCCTCAATAATGAAAAAGAAATCTGCTCTGTTGCCATAATTTGTGATCTGACCTTTCTTGGCCTACGTGGCTGTAAGAAAAGAAAGATTATGGAAATGAATTCGAGGCTATCGGTGACTTTCATTTTTCCTGTGACAGGTGTGGATATAAACAAGGTGGTTCTTTGAAACAGACACAAACTACAGATGGTGTTTTAGGTCTGAGTAGCGGCACAGCAAGTCTTCCATCTCAATGGGAAAAGCAAGGCCTCATCAAGAATGTTATAGGCATTTGCATTGCTGGAGGAGGGAAAAAAGGGGGATACATGTTCTTCGGTGATGATCTTGTGCCTACCTCGTCCATGACCTGGGTTCCTCTGCTTGGCAGGCCATCCATGTAAGTCGAAATTAAAAACCTCATTCTATTTCTCTCTCATTTCTTGAATTGAAAGATCGAAATAATTCTGTTTGGATATTCTTTAGTTGATTCCTAAATGTGAGCCTGCAAACACAAAAGCTTCATCAAACACTGTCACTGAATCATTATAATGCTAAAGTTCATCATCTATCACAAGGACTATTTTTAGTTCAATGAACGTTCATGTAAAATCATCTCTCTCTGTCAGTATTCTTTGACACTCTAGATTGTCAGATTCTTCTGCCTTTGAATCCTTTGGCTTCACACTTTGTTACATTTTAGCTGTTAGAAACTAGGAATTGAATAAGGCTATTCATAATTAATTATGTGGATAGAGCTTAATTCTTCAAATAGGACTTCTTAGTCATTATTTAGACCTTAATCTCCATGGCCTCGATGATTAATTCGGCTTGGTTAGACTTTAGAATGTTTATATTTATAATATTCAATCTGACCAGTATTCAGCATGAGAGAAAACACCCACCCCATGATAAATTTATCATCCTTCTCTGCACTTGCTATCCATTCATGAAATGTTAGTCTTAATGTTTAAATTTTCCCTTGGTTTTACCAATCACTTGTCCAAATCTGATCCACCCTTCTCCTAGCATCTGTCTACTCAATATATGAGCTACAAGACAGAGCCCTAATTCACAGCCTCATCTTTTTGATACACCTACGACAATTGACTTTCAGAAGTTTCTTTTAGATACTTACTAATTACAATTATAATAATTGGCATTCATCGAAGATTCTTGACACAGGACAACAGCATTTACAAACATCATGCTTGCCTTTCTCTGATACTGGAAGCAACGTGGTCAAGGATTACATGATTATCACAAAGATGCACAGTTATTTTAATGCATGGTTACCAAATATGGAAACATGGATTGGCTTCAATCAATTCACAATGTCATGAATTTATAGGAAATTAAATTTTTTAATTTAAAAAAAAAATTAAAAAATTCTTTGGATTGGACTGATTTGGTATTGTCTGAAAAAAATGGATCCAACAATCTGGTGAAGATCTGGCAGGACTTGGTAACTATGTTTTAATCATTGGCTTTCAAAAGGTGTAAAAATCAATGCCAACAGAAACCATTCAGAAAACAAAAATCACCTCATTGGTTGGATGCATTGCATCATCCTGCTTCTGAATCCATCTTGACAAGTCTTACATAGAACATTCTGAGGGTAGTTTTAATTCCTATTTATATGCTTTCATATTCCAAAGCAATGCCGGTGCTGATCCCATGACTCAATTCATATCACCACAACCCACCTCTGTGGGTTCTCAGACCTCTTGCTTTTGAAAATTCCAGTATTCCTTTAGAGGCCATGTTGGGCTTAACTTGAGCATGGTGGACATATGCCCATTTGCCACAGGATTTTTCTGTTGCTTCCTGGTACTTCCCGATACTTGAGGACATCCTACAACCTAATTTATTAGCAAACTGGTTTTTCTCTTTTGGATCTTTGTTTTTAAATAATTTCTAACAAACTTTCTCTTCTTGCATAGCTTGCTCAAATTAGTTTTAACCTAGAAATACAAGTTAAAACTTTTAGATTGGTTGCTTACCTTATTACTTTAAAGTCTAGAAAATATGTTTTTATTCCATCAATATGCACCAACAAGCATTACCCTTCCCATCATGAATGACCTTTATGTCATACTTCCACAGATTACCTGCTACAAAATGTGTGCATTTGTTTGCATAGTTGCAAAATGCTGTTTCTTTATACTGTTTTTTCTTCTAGTCCTTTGGTGTTCCTTTGTTTCTAATGAAATATATTGGAAGTGCAAATCCAAGGAGATCAGCTTTAATGTTGCTAATTTGATTTCAATTTGGTACAACTTTTGTGAATTGTATTCTGAACTGTAAATTACTAATTGGTTTTGTGTATTCTTGTATAGATGTTCTTTATTTTTTAAGCTTTGAAACTACTAAAATGAACAAAAGATTAGCCTACAAATAAATGTTTGACCATTTTTGCCAAATTTCACTATTTTACTTCTCCTCTAAATAATCCAATGACAATTATGTATAGAATTTTAACTTGGTCATAACCACCTTTACTATTGTTGAATAATGCTGTGTTACCGGTCCGGCCCCTTGGACTTGTAGGTTTGGGTCCACTCTAGCCCAGATATGGATTCGGGTTCAGTTCAACAAGGGATCAGGCCAGGGTTTTCCAAAAGCTCTGTGGGTTCATCTAGGACGAACATGGGAAAACCTGACCTGAATTTTGCTTCCTCCTGCTCTTGCTGCAACAAATCCATTCCTTTTTTGTAATTTTTTTGTTTTCCTAATTTGGCATCTAATTCATCATTCATCCTTGCTGTTTTTAGGCTTATTTGCAGCTAACAGAATGAGACATCTTCTCATTGAATGCCTTATTTGCAGCTAACACAAAACGTAACTATCCTCATGAGGATGGACACCGTTTTGTCAAATGCAACAAACAGGTGTCTAAACCAATCAGTTCACTTTTGCCAGCATGCTCCAACCTGTGCCAACATAAGAATCATCGTGGTCATCTATCAAACCATAATGGAAAGGGCTTTTTCTTTTTTTTTTTTTTGGGTTACTCAGGGTATCCCTGCAACCTCCCGCCCAGCGGCACTTAGAGGCGAGACTAGTCCTTGGGGGGGTATATGGAGCCGGCAACCACTACCTCCGTTTAAGCCCGAGAGCAGTCGAACCCGAGACCATGAGGAGCCATCCCACAGCCTCAAGCCAACCGCACCACTCGTAATATAAAGGGCTTTTTTAATTGGATATTGCAGTTGGAATGTCTTGGTAGGTATGTATGAAAAAAATGTCAAAGCATACACAAGACTCATGAATTGTTTGACAAAATGATTGCAGGATATGCATAAAATGCTGTTCTTGATGAAGCTTCAAGATTTTTTAAGAAATGCAGCAGTCTTGGAAAAAATGTGGAAAAAGTGTGATTTTTGCACTCGAAAACATGGTTTATTGCTTTATTAAAAATTATGAAAATGACATGCACCATGATGGTATGTGTGGTTTTTCGAAGCCTTCATTTGGGCTGCCCCTTGACTCCACTGGGGGTGCTGTCCCCAGAAACCCTGCAAGGGGCATTGCCCCTTGACCACACTGGGGGTGCTGCCCCTAGATCCCCACCACACTCATTTGCTACATTTCGTATTTGTATTTTGTATAAAAATTATATTTTTTCTATGAAATTTAAATATTTTTTAAGTTATTGAGACTGAGTCAAGCCTAAGTATATGAACTATGGTATGGATATCCATCAAAGAGAAAATGGTAGCTGATTCTTATCAGGTATTAGAACTTGCCAATGCCCTGATAGATATCTATGCCAAGTGTTGAAGCATATACAAGTCACAAGGCACATAAATTGTTTGACAAAATGCCTCAGAAACATGTGGTCTCTCAGAATGCCATACTTGCAGGATATGCAGAAAAATAATTTGTTTAAAAGGCCTTGGAAACATTTAAGCAAATGCAATTGGCAGATGTAAAGTCAGACATCTCATTTTGCAAATTTTATCATTATTAATAGTAATAATAATTATTAATATTAACTTATTATATTATAATATTATATAATAACTTTATTAATCTTGTATAAAGCTTATAAATATTCTTGTACATCAGAAGTATTAGATGCCTATATTTCTGATTTTAGGCTGCAAATGTGGATATATATTTTTATTTTTATATGTTTTTGTGTAGACTAACCCAAAAGGAACGCGAGCCCAAATCTTTTTTGACTGAACCCCTGAACCCAAACCTGAACCAATACCAGGATTGGTAACTTAGAATAATCCATGGCTATTCCTTACTTTCAGTGCTTTGATACTGTGAAAAATTCTGGCTGCAAATTTCTTTGATACATGGACCCCAAAAATATCATTGTTGGTAGTTGGTACCATTCTAGCTAAAGTGGCAATGAGCTAATTCACTGCATCTTGCTCCTCACTATAGGATACACTGCTGGTCTTTCCTTGTTTTCTTCTGAAACTATAGGTCTCAATCTCCTTTTGAAATCCTCAAGTTTCCTGCAGGCATCCTTGTCTATAATCCTTCTTGGTCTTTGGTTGCATTCTTGTCCTGACACTTAAGCATACAATATTTTTTCTGTGTCATGACTCAAATGCTTTTCTTTCTATAGAAACAAATTATAGGTATCGTATGTTGTGATTACATGAAGTTCAGCTTTCAACTTACACGTAAGATTCTACATAAAACATCCAACCTCAAAAAAGAAGCTAAAACATAGCCCTGAGTACACTGCCTGTCCTTTTGATATACCTAACTCATGGAGAGAAAATGTTTCATGTTTGAGCTTCTCAGAAAAATAAGAAAAAAGAAAACATTAAGCTCAAACATAAGAGCTAATAGCTTTGACCCTTAAATTTAGAGTTTGGCTTGTGTCATCTTTAAAAAAGTGTCTGCTGTCATCATCTATTTTGTTGGCATCAACTACTAATATATTAGAAGCAGAGTTAAAGAGGCAAACTTGACTAATAGGACTCTAGTTAGACAACCTCTAATATCCTAATTTCATGTAAAATGGAAATTCTTGAACCCTTTTTCTGTTTTTCATCTAAAATGTCTATGAGCATCTAGTCACAAATTGTTCCTTTACTTATCAGGAGATACTACCATGTGGGAGCTGCACAGATGATCTTTGGGAACAAACTTCTTGCGAAGAATGGAGATGAAAGAAGCCTAGGAGGCATAATATTTGACACTGGCAGCTCATATACATACTTTACAAAACAAGCTCATTATGCTCTTGTCTCTGCAGTAAGTGTTTAGAAACAGCTTTTAACCTTATGCCATTTTAGTATAGTTAGTTTCTAGTTCTAAACTTCTGACAATGCTAGGTTGATACAGGTCAAAGCAAGCTTTGGAAAATACTTGGTACAAGATTCATCAGATTTGACCATGCCACTCTGTTGGCGAGGGAATAAACCTTTCAGGTGAAAGGATCTGTTAATTTGTTCATATTTCACACATGAGGATTCATTTTTATGAATCTTACTGCAAGTTTCTTATTTTGTAAAGATTATATAAATTAGGGTAAGATCCTATCATCTAAATCATGTGAGTTTTCCAGATCCATTGCAGATGCAACATCATACTTCAAACCATTAAAATTCAACTTCAAAAGCACCTCACGATTTGCCAGAAGCCCAAGGTTGGAAATCCCTCCAGAGGGTTATTTGATAATCAGTGTAAGGATGCCTGAACGTTAACATCATACAACTTTGATTGCTTAAAATGTATCATAGCACTGGAAGTGACTAATAGTGTCGAGACACAATAACTCCATCTACTTATTGTTCAAGATTTTATGAATTCTTCACTAGTAGAACATACTGACTCACGTTTACATATGAGCAGGATAAAGGTAATGTCTGTCTAGGGATACTTGATGGCACCCAAATCAGCCCCTACAATGTCATCGGAGGTAACCGGAATTCCATATGGCATAGTGGTTTTACTTTTTCTAGGTTGTGTTTTGTGAGATAGTTATTCCTTGTTCAGAAACTTCAGGCATCCATGTGCCATATGCCAGTAAGGCTTTTTATCTTGAGCGTTAATGTAGTCTTCTTAGCAGTTATCTTAATAATGCATTTGGTTTTACAGACATATCTTTGCAGGGTTATCTTGTGGTTCATGACAATGGCAACAACCGGATTGGCTGGACTCGCACGGATTGCATGACGTTTCCCAAGTTCTGAACCTTATCCTTTTCCTGATAAGCACTCTGTAGTATATAGAATGAAGTGTATACGTTTATGCTTCATGTGATTTTATCATAGAAAGTTTTGGGTGAACTGAGCATGGTGATTTATATTTTTTTGTTAGTATTTAATCATTTATCCATTTATTTCAACAATTTTGGAAGTCATCATTGCCTCTAATATTTTGTGAACTTGCACTCTTCATATCCTCCACATGCTTAAAACTATGTTATAACCTTATTTAGATCGACGTTTCGAATCACACCCAGTGATTCATCATCAGTGACTCCTCTTCCTGATGATGAATCATCGAGTGTGATTTGAAACGTTGATCTAAATAAAAATACACAGTTGAATCCAGAAGCTTTCAAAATATTTTTCATGGACTGTGGAAAAATTATACCTACCATATTATATCCTTTAATATTATATCCTGTTATACCCTTTGATAAACACATTACAGGTATGGCATGCATTAATATCATTGTATTTATGTTTGAGAATGCTCACATCCTATTGCAGTATGTAGATTATTTTGGAGGGCTTGAGTACATAGCCTAACTCTTAGGTCCTTTTGCCGTGTAGATTTTGTCTACCCAGATAACTCCAACTCAAGTAAACCTGAAATCCCAAACAATTTTTTTTTGAGTAGCATAGAAAAACATTGAATTTATACAGGGATAGGTATTCAACAAGGCTATTTATGGGCTTTCCTCCTGTTTTCTTTGTTGTTCTCAAAGTAATTAGAATAAGATTTTAACAACTTCTCACCAAGTAAAATCTATTGCTCCTTATCGCTTCTTTATCCTTCTGGGCTAAACCTACATTTATAGGCCACCAGCAAGATCAAATCACTCTTCAATCCACTACAAGTCAATGTCCTTGCTACACGGTAAGACTGATTGTGAGACAATATTGAATATGGGGATTTGTCTTTACTACTTAAATAGGCCATGACGAGCAATCAGGTTTACTGACTACAAATATGCGTTGATGAACAAGCTTACCCACTATAAAGAATGCAACTGAGACAACTAAATAGATAAGAAAGAACAAATCCTGAAAATATTTAAGCAAACCCAGGAGCCGATAGAGAGCAAGTTATACAAATTGAGACTGCCTAAATTAGTGGATGCTGATCAAATGTACATCATAATACATGAAATGTGGCCATTGTTGACTCTGTGGAGTTGGTTGGTTGTAACAGGTATGGCCAACGGCGGTGGGCTTTAGAAGATACCCAACAGTTACCTGAAGGAGAAACAATTACATTTGCTCAAGATCTTGGGAAAGGCGTTTGCCCTGCTACTTCCTACTTTGTTCCAGGCTTTGGCTTGCTTCAATAAACCAACCATAAGCCTCCCGGCAAAGGGCACAAATCATTGCTAGTGTGTTGAACTATACTGGGTAGCAGCAGTAGGGGAATGGAACCATTTCTACATCTTGCTATCCATTGGTTAGAAATCCTATACCATTATGTCAGAGAAGCTGTTTGGGATTTGAATTTCAAAATCCTGACAGAGGATTGCAATCAGGAGAATGTACTTGTAATTTTTCAAATAGGCTAAAATACAAAGAGTCTTGGAATACCCATCATTGTTGTAGCCATTGTAAAGTCCCTTGCACTGTCCAATGGGGATGATTGAGTACAAGCAAACTTAATTAACTGATTTGTAAAATCTTGAATAGTATTAACGAATATGATTATACTATACTCCCTCCTAGCAAAGAGAGGGCTCTGTCTTATGAATGTAAAAAGGTCCTTTGGCTAATTGGGGCTCACTATTTAATCAAATAGAAATCAGTTGTTCTTTGTGTGTCTCTAGGTAGAGACTGACCCTGTCGTCTATGAAGACATATGGGAGAAAATTTCAAAAAAATGAGTATCGGAATTGGTATGTAATTGGAATGCACAAATTTTAACCCCTCGTTTATTTCGATTGGAATGCACAAAGCAAGTCGCAATGTATGTGACGGGTGACTATCCAAGTCTGCAAAGTGCGTTGAGTCCTTAATTGGTCTTCCACTATCTGTGTATTCGTTTCACATTGGTCAGAATGCGGGCAAATGGTACAGCTTCCGTCGTCCGATTCTCTCTTTAAACCGTCGTATTATGCAGATAATTGCCGTGGTTCGTCAAGAAAACATGACGGTGAATGAAGATATAAATTCTCATTGTAAACTTTTCCATAATAAGCGTATCATCAATACATTGTTGAAGAGTTATGAGATGAATTAAAGAGGAACATAAAACCTGTTATTCTCCCCATATTTGCAGTTACAGCTAAGCTAAAACTTCTACCAAGGTCTTCAATAATAATGATTAACAAAAAGGAGGATAGGGGATCTCCCTATTTGACGGCACAATTTCCATTGAAGAAACCGTAGGCTGAGCCGTTTATTACAACATAAAATTTTGAGGTGTAATATAGCTATGAAAACTCCTAAACCTTGGCCCAAAGCCAAATGTGATCGTAAGATTTGTGTATATCTAACTTAAGAGTCACGCTGGTTTTTTTGTTCATTTCCATGGAGTGGATAGCTTCATGGACAGTAATAATGGAATCCAAAATTTGACGATCTTTCACAAAATCACTTTCCTAAGGAGAAATCAAGTGAGTAAGAAGTCTTTCTGGTTGCATAGCCAAGATTTTTAAACATAATTTTAAGGATAGCTGCATATGCTTATAGGATGTGATAGGTGCCTTGCTTCTTAAGAATAAGAACAAAGAAAGAGTTATTGAGTTGCTTCAGGACCTTTGTTAAATAAAAAAAATTAATTGTAGCAGCCACTGTATCTTTGTAAGGCACCTATAGGAAATTTGTTAGGCCCTAGTGCCTTGTAGCCATTAAAGGAGAAGACCACAACTCTAAATTCATCTTCTATAGTTTGGTCATTAAAGAAGCATCATCCTCTATAGAAACCAAAGTAGGGAGAGGATTATAGATATATTCATCCAAGAAATACCTTGATTTCCTATCTTTTGAGATGATTTTTCTAAAATATGCCACTACTTCATCTTAATCAAATCTTGATTATGGGTAGCATTATCACTGTCATCTATAATCTCTCTAATCAAGTTAGAAGCTTTATGCTTCAAAGAATTGGTATGGAAGAATTTGGTATTGTTGTCCCTCTCTGTGAGCCATAAAGATCTAGATCTTTGTCTCCAAAAGGTTTCTTCCATAACAACTAAGGAGTTGAATTTCTAAAGGAGGCTTCTCTCCTTTTTAAAGATTTTTCAAAGATTTCTTGATTCATACCCCATATTTGAAGTTCTTGTTGAATGCTTTCCAATTATTTTCATTTCTTGGTTTTAGGTGTTGATTTGGTTTTGGCTAAATTCAATGTACCTTGAAATTTATCCACAATCTCCCTTGAAGTTTCTCTATCCTCGACTTCTTACTAAGATGTACACCCGATAGGACCCAAATCCACTTGTTTTTGGCGTTCCTGGTCTCTCTTCGCCCCATAGGGGAATGAACCAACTTCAGGCTCAAAGGGGAATGAACCAACTACTCAATCGTGCAACCAACCAACATTAAATCCATAAACGCAAAATAACCATTCAATTCATTCTACAATCAAAACAAGCTTGCACTCAATTTATTTATTTTCTTTAGACTATGACATTCACTTTTAGATTACATTCTAGATTTACATAATGACAAACTCAACCTTTGTCTCATAGCCATTCCCTTTATTGCATTCCTCTCTTAGGTTCCTTTAATCACCCTCTTTCTTCATAGGCAAATTGTCCCTCTTGTATCTATCAATCCTTTGGCAGTCTTCAATTTTACATTCTCTTTCTTAATTTTTCCATCTTCCTTTAGAAACCTTCTTCCTCTGATCCGCTATCTAAACTACCAAGAACTTGTCCTTAACCAATCACAAACCCCTTTGATAGCATCAAAGTTTCTCTCTTATACTCCCTTTGTAGGAAGTTGAACCGCTCAAACTGAACAACTACCACCTTTTAATCCAAATCCAAATAGTCATGACAACATTGTTTAAGTGTCATGTGTCTTCCTTAGAAATATTCAAAACATTTGTATCCATCAAGAATTGGTGATTTGTGCTTTTGATGGTTTTACCTTTCAGTGAACCAAAGAGTTTGTCAACCACAATATTTTCTGAAATAGGAAGAAACCAAGTGTTTTAGCAAAAAATGGCTTCCTTGAACCATTGAAGTCTTCACCCTTAGTTATTTCACCATTTTGGTGATTTGTGAAACCCAAGAACCTACCAATGAAAGTCTACTTCCAATCCTTTTCGATCCTTTAGTGAGTTTGCGAACTTTCAAACTTGTTGAAAAAAGGCTTGATCTTCGTTGTTTCATTGATTTTGTTTTTTTAGTCAACCAAGGAGTTTGCAAACCAAGTTCTTTAGTGATTTAGTGAACTAGTGAACTTTCAAACCGCATCAATGATTCTCCCATAATCATTTCACCTTTTTCGGTGATTTGATGTTTCGATAAACTAAAGAGTTCACTAACTAAACATTTTGCCGAAACTAAGACCTTTTTGATGAAAGTGTCACTTGACAAACCAATTTTTCTTCACACCTCTTTCGATGGACTTGATTTTTTTTTTAACCAAGAGGTTTGCGAACCTATGATTTGGTCAAAATGCTCTAACTTGGCCAATACTTAACCAAATTTCACCAAATTTGGATTATTGATACATTTTTTTTAAGAGGGGTAAACGCTTTTGACTCAGAGCTATGAATTGATGAGGTCACAAACAAGGGACCTCATTCCCGATATAAATTCTCAACAATTACACCCCAATGGGGTTTGAACCTTGATGGCAAGAATAACAACACAAGAATTCAACCATCACGCCATGCCACTATTGACACTTTAAAGCTTCTTGACACAATGAACTTTTGACTTGGCCAAAAGTTTAACCCAAAATTCCTCCAAAAGAAAAACCACTAAAACCAATAGAAACACAATGCAAAAATGAACCAAAATTGAGTTGAAATTGAAAGCTAGCTTGAAATGTTTTTGGGCAATGCAGGATCGACTATGGACCTGAATGTTATTGCATCAAACACGTCAGGAAAGAAGTTTGCGAGCATAGCCCACAAATGGAGTTGAGTAGTAGGACTACTCTTCAAGTTGAAGAGAACTTACAATATACTCCAATGTGATGAGTAGGTATCCTATAGTAGTTTTTCTTCTTTCTTTTCTTCCCATATTTGATAAGGATAGCTCATTTCCTTTGTTGCCAAATTAGTTATGCACTTTTCTCCACTTGTGGACCCTTGTCCAATATTTCCTAACATCCTCCTCCAAAATGCATTTTTCCTCCTTTCTCATGTGGGTTCCAACCCACAACAAATTGCCCAACTCTGCCCAATGTTTCTTTCCTTCTCTTCTCTTGTGGGATTTGTCCCACCATAAACCAACTACCTCCGCTAAGTTCTTCTTTCATCTTCCACTTTTGTTTGAATTAACCTGCCATAACTTGTCCTCCTCCACCAAGGATCTTTCTCTTGATTTCCTCTCTCTGTGAGATTAAACTTGCTACTATTTATCCACCTCCACCAAGAATCTTCCACCCACTTCTCACTCAACACTACACCTGCATATATATTATTATTACAAATATTATGGAAATAAAAAAGTTTACGTATTTTCCTCCTCACCTACTTCTTCATCATGCTCTTATTTCTCATCATCTCCTATGTCTTCTTCTTTTGCACTTAATTGCATTACATTCATTGTGTCCTTTAAAGGACCAATTATGTTGCATCAACACTTTGCTTCACCTCAACAATAATACCTTCTTCATTACCCACTTTTTCATCTACCATTTCTTTCACCTCTACAACATGTAGTTCAACATCAACTTCATCTTTACAAAATTTTAAAAAATAACACATTACCTATGGTAGATGCACAAGAAAACTAAGAGGGGGGAGGTGAATCACTTGCATACTTTAAAACATCCAATTCCTCAATATATTTTCAAACCAAGTTATCAACCATTAAACCCTTAGCATGCATTAACATAATGTAAACATGTAAACCAATAATGAAAACACATCAAAATACACAAGTACACTAGATTTACGTGGAAAACCCAAGAATGGAAAAACCACGATGAGGATTAGCTCACTAATATATGAATTACAACACCGAAGACAATAGGGCTCACTGCCCAGAAAATGAAGAAGGGCTCACTATCGGTGGCTCACTGCCAAAGGACTCATTGTCCAAAAGAAAGAAGAATAGAAGAAGGCTCACTACCAATTTGAACTGCTAAAATGCATCTTTCTTATGCCAAAGGTATAGTTCCATTGAAGCACAAACAACTCATCAAATAGACTGAAATGTAGACGCTTTTTGCTCACTGCATCTAGAAGTCATAGGCATTAAAGCTCGCACTCAGATCTTCACACTTGATCACATTTGCTTCTTTTGCATCATGCATTTGCACTTACACTCCACACAACAACTCACCTTGCATTTGTATCCTTCATGACCTAAAACAATCTCAATTAGGTCGGCCTTAAGAAAACATATGCACCTCAACCGTGCAACATCAAATAGGTTGGCGCCAAACACTTCTAGAGTGTAAAGAAGTGAAGGAAGACCACGTCACTACTTAATTGGGACCTAAATCTACACCGACACACTTCTCAACACTTCCACAAACATCAATCATCCTCCGCAATTAGCGCTAGCATGCCAAGTCGGACAAACCTACACTAACACTAACAAACGACTCCAAACACGGTTCTCTAGGTTCAGAAACATCTTGCAGACCACGCAACAACACTCCACAACATCTCAAAATATTCCACATCACCAAAATATTCGCCACAACTACTACAACCATCTGAAACTCAAGGACACCTTCATTTTGTGCAACCAAACATATTGGTACAGACATCCAACATACCAAAAAACCTTGCGAAACACCTCAAAACCTAAAACTTCAAGGGAAGGTAGGTACAAGCAATATAAGCATATTCCTAGATCTACAACACTAGATCTTTTATTGTGCAGAAATGCAAAGCAATCTCATTTCTCCCAGATGCCTTGTTTCACTAGACAGACATATTATCCAACACATCTTCCACTATTGTATGATCCAGAACCTGAAAATTTGGATTTGACACCTCTAAACACCTTTGATCATCACATCCAAACCACAAAAGCATATCTTCAACCATGAAGAAATGCGGAGCAAAACATTGAACTCTCTTTAGTTCAAATTTTCTCAAAAATACTTGGAAACCAATTGAACCAACTCCATCAACAACACTTATCACATACATTAGTGACAACACCACAACATAGTACAACACTCTCCAACATCAACAATCTCCCCCAACACAAGTCAGGCCAACAACCTCTACAACTATACTGAAATAAGACAACAATGTCAACACCAACAACAATGTGCTGACATCAATACCAACAACTCCAATGCTAGGGATTGACATTATCAACACTAGCAACATTCCAACACTCTCTTCATACAAGGGGTTGACATCAATGACAACACTCAAGCAACTCACAAACAACTCAGGCTTCTAAAATCTCCAAACTTCCAACAATCTTCCCTTTTGTCATTGATGACAACACTTGCATTTTGAAAAACCATCAACAACAAAAGCAACCAACAACAATTCTGCAACAAGTAGTACTCCCCCTGACTGGGACAATTCTTATACTTCATAGAGACTTCTTCTCCTACAACACCAGTTCTCTCTCTCTCTTTCCATGTTTTATCTCCCCCTTTTCATGTTTTTATGTTTTTTAGGCAATACTCTCCCCCTTTGACATCAATGGAAAAAGGCCATAGACATCACAAAATTTCTCTTTTTTATTGCATGCTTTCTCCTTCATTGAACTCTTTTACTCTCCCCCTTTGACAGTATTCAAAGGACAATACCATCAAACAACTCTTTTTCTTTCCACTACACTTTCTTTTTTGCACTCTTTCCACTGCACTAACCAACAATGCCACTACTACCTACTCTCCTTGAGAGCTAGCCTTCAACATTATTCTAGGACCAAGAATGTATCTTGAAATGCTTCCTATAAAGATGCACACACTTATGCATCTAGTTGAAAGGAGGGGCAATGGCCCCTAACTTCTCTCGGAGATACTCAAAAGTATCTTTTGGAAGAGCCTTTATGAAAATATCAACCTGATCCTTAGTAGGAACATACTCCAACTTTGCCTCATTCTCTACAAATTTATCTCTCAAGAAGTGATACTAGATTGAAATATGTTTTGTTCTTGAATGCATTATCGAATTCTTTGAAATATTGATTGCACTTGTATTATCACATAAGATGGGAAGATGTTCATCATATGAAACTTTGATATCCTTCAGTGTTTGCTTCATCCACACCACCTGTGTACAACATGATGCTACTGCAATATACTCTACCTTTGCAGTAGATAATGATACCGAATCTTGCTTCTTACTCAACTATGAAACTAACCTGCTTCCGAGAAAGAAGGAATCACCACTTGCACTTTTCATGTCATCTGCACATCCAACCCAATATACATTTGTATATGCACTCAAAGAGAAGTCAGTATCCTTAGGATACTCCAAACCATAATCTGTAACTGTTTAAGTATATGATGAAGCACTCATTGAGAGAATAAGTCTGTTGGAAAAATGCGCCTGAACCTTGCAATTACATAAGGTATTTTCGATACATAAAGTACTGTTAATACATTCATAAATGGGGGGTGCGGGGTCTCCCCCCCCTCGCCCCCCCGCGAGGGGTGTAGGAGGATCATTCCCCTAGCTGGGGGTATAGGGGTAGCATGCCTCAACTGGGGCTTGGGGGAAACACTCTCAAAAGGAAAATGTTATTTATATTTTGTTATTGTAAATTTTGGACCATTCATCATTAGATCTAATGGCCGATATTTTATTAGCTTGACTTGCTCTAGAAGGAAACCCTATTTTACGAGGGCGTTGTATTACAATTTGTATTGTGATGTGTTCTAAGAGTCTAATAGTGGTCGTGTTGCCTCTGGATCTCTGGTTGGTGATACTCTTGTGAGAAGCTTGTTCTGCAAGTATATTGTAATATTTGTGAATTTTGAATAATATATTGGGCGACTTTTGGAGTGTGGGGTTTTTCTCCCAAAAGGGTTTTTCGCACATAAATCACTGTGTTGTGGTATGCATGATATTTATGTTTAAGTTTTTGTAACTTTTAACGATCTATAATTTTTTTGCATTATTCTCCTCTGAAGATTAGTGTAGGAAGTTGTTCTGCTACCTTAGCTTCCTTAAAAAATCAAGAAAGATCCATATACTTTGAGTAGATCTATATAATTTGAGTACTTAAAAAATATTTAATTTTTGAATTGACTACTTAATTTATTTTGACATTCATTTTCCTAGTAGTTATCATGTGCATTAAAGTGGGATAAAAATATGATAGTGAAAATTGTATATGTTGAAAATGGAGGTAATTATGTAGCTTTAAAACTTATAAAACTATTATACTATAGATCTAATTAAGTGTTCTTTGTTACACTTTCTTTGTGAATGATTATCTATTTAGATTCATTTTACCATTTGTAGAAATAGACAAAAGATTGTAGAAGAATAAGACCAGAAGACAGAAGTGACACAACATACACCGTGGAGAAACCCTTTTGGAAAAAAACTCCACCAAGAATCAATGTATTATTTAATCTCAGAATAAGATTACAATAATTCCAATCCTTGCTTGAGATGCTTCTTTTTCCTTTAACAATTCTTCTTCACAACCTGCAATAAAATCTTATCAACTCTCTTCAATTTGCTGCAATAAATGGACAATAATGAGCCTTGTACAATTACAAAGCACAATTCTTATCCCACAAAACCCATGCCTATTCTTTGCAAGTAGAGTTCTACCATGAAGAACAATGTCAAAACAAGTCCATCCATTTGGGCATCCCAAACTGAAGTCATAACTCAACGTTGATTGCGAAGATATCTTGTAAGCTTATCCTCAAAGTTGGCGCCCAAGAATGGGCCCACTTAACTCAGCCTTATAAAATATCTTATCATGCAAAAGTGTTAACTCCAAGATGCCAACTTGGGCACCCAAGGTGGGTCAAAGTCAATCTCTGTTAACTGAAACATATCTCTACATCAATTCATGCAAATATCATGCATGATTGATCATCCCCCGTTAACTAAAAGAAGTCACCTATTATCTGTCATGCAACTCAAGTCATTAGTCATGCATTCCAAGTCAACTGAAGTCAACTATCATTCAACTAAAACTAACTACATGCAATTGAAGATAACTAAACCATAACTTAACTGAACTAAACTGAAGTGAACTGATACTGAACTAAACTAAACTAAACTGAACTGAATTGAACTAAATTGAACTGAACTAAACTAAACTAAACTAAACTCCATGCATGTAAATATCAATCCCTAACTTCTAAGATCTTTACATGCATTACAAAAGTGTTATCTTTTTCTCCAAACAGTTAACTTAACTCAAGGTGGGTTCCACCTTCCATGTGGGCACCCCATGTGATCCTATTTTGTAGGAGCTCTTCTTGGGTGTCCCCACATATTCCTATAATTTAGAATTAATTACAAATGCCAATTAACATGATTATTTCATTCAAATTTAATCTCTTTCTAATCCTAGTGTTGGGGAACACTTTCCAAGGACTTAGGAGATACATGAAATAATGTTTAGGATTGCAATTAAATGGCATCTTATTCTCAACATTCTCCCACTTGACATTATACATTGCAATTATTCTAAACAAGGAATCATTATTATAAATCAAGTACAGGACTCAAGGCCAATGGCCTTCCTGCACCAACTAATCAATTCATTAAACCCTCAACCCTAATACATTAAACCCTCAACCCTAATACATCAACTCTATACCTTAAACCCTAATCTCTAATGCTCAACCCTTAAACCCTCAACCCTTATACCCTAATCCCTTAAACCCCCAACCCTTAAAGCCTAAACCCTTGACCCTTAAACACTGAACCCTTAAAACCTCAATCCTTAAACCCTAATCCCTTAACCCTCAACCCTAAACTCTATCCCTAAAGCCTCAACCCTCAACCCTTAAACCTTAAACCCTAAACCCTAAACCTCATCCCTAAACCCTCAACCCTTGACACTATACCTTAAACCCTAGTACCTTAACCCTCAACCCTAATCCCTTAAACCCTAAACCATCAACCCCTAATCCCTCAACCCTTAAACACTCAACCCTCAACCCTTAAAGTTGTATCCCTTAAAATCTCAACCCTAAACCCTCAACCCTCAACCCTAATCCCTCAAATCTCAACCCTTAAACCCTAAACCCTACACCCTACAACCTCAACCCTCAATCCTATACTTAAGCCTTAATCCACCAACCCAATATCTTAATCCCTAATGGACCTATACCCTATACACTTAACCTTGGACCCTCAACCCTAAACATTATCCCTCAACCCTCAAACCTCTACCCTATACCCTATACCCTCAATGTTATACTTATGCCCTAAACCCTCAACCCTCATCCCTATGCCTTATACCCTCAACCTTAAACCCTAAACCCTATACCTAAGACACTCAACCTTGAACATTATCCCTCGGCTGCAAACCCTCAACTCTCAACCCTCAACCCTCAACCCTATACCCTCAACCATATACTTAAGCCCTAATCCCTCAATCGTCAACCCTATACCTTAAACCCTAAACCCTACACCCTCAACCCTCATCCCTATACCCTATAACCTCACTCTTATACCCTAAACCTTGAATATTATCCCTCAACCCTATACTTAAACCCTAAACCATACATTCTCAACCCTTCACCCTATACCTTATACCCTCAATCCATATCGTAAACCCTAAACTTAATATCCTAAACCATAATCCCTATACCTTACACACTTAATCTTATACACTCAACGAGTTGAATATTATCCCTCAACTGTAAACCCTCAAACCTCTACCCTATACCCTCAACCTATTACTTAATCCCTAATCCCTCAACCCTCAACCTTATACTTTAAACCTTGAACCTTGAAACCTCAATCCTCATCCCTATAACCTATACCCTCACCCTTATATATCCTAAGCCAAAAGCCCTTACATACATATGAGCATACATACATACACACATACATACATACATACATACACGCATACATACATGCATATAGACATACATACATACATACATACATACATATAAGCATACATACATACATACAAGCATATATACATGTGCATACATACATGCGTACATACATACATATATCCATACATACACGCATACATACATACATACATACATACATACATACAAGCATACGTACGTACGTACATATGTACATACATACATACATACATGCATACATACATGCATACATACGTACGTACATACGTACATATGTACATACATACATACAAGCATATATACATACATACAGGCATACATACATGCATGTATACATATAAACATACATACATACATACATACATACATATATGCATGCATGCATACATACATATATACATGAATACATACATACATACATACATACATACAAGCATACATGCATACATACATACATACAAGCAAACATACATATAGGCATACATACATACATACAAGCATACATACATACATACCTACATACAAGCAGACATACATACATACATAAAGGCATACATACATACATACATACATACATAAAGGCATACATACATACATACATACAGACATACAAATATATATACAAACATACATCAAACATACATTTAACAAACTTGTAGATAAATAATTTCAAGTGAGGTATAACGCGAGCACATTATAATGTGCTCGCGTCATGTCCTGCTTTGGGAATCCCCAAGCCTTAGGCTTGGATTTGCTTTGGATTTCCAACCCAAAGGCTTGGAGTGCCTTCCCAATGTCCAAAGATGTGTTTTTGCATATTCTATAGGATTTCACATAATCTCATTCATGTTAACTGTCAGGTTTGCACATGTTTCAAGGTCAAGTAAATCAAACACCTAGGTAATGTTAGACTCTCTCTTAGCTATTTAACAATGTATTTTTTTTTACTTTTTGACAATGTTAAGGCTTTCATCTTGAATTTCTTTTGTTTGTGTGTCCATTTTTTTGTCAAAAACTAGTGTTTGGTATTTTTTTGACAATTTTAATTGTTAGTTAAAATTTTGAATAAATTATATTTTTATAAACTAGACTCCATTCTACACATATTCAAAAAAATTGATTTTCAATTAGTTTTCAAAAATTATAGGGGTAACATGGCCAAAATTTTGTTTTTCAGTATGTGTCCACTTTGAAAATTAGTAAAAAATTATATATTCATTAAAAAATTATTAGAAAAATCATGTATAAACTACATGATGCTAACTAATTTCTCACCAAAGTGATTTTAAAAATACCAAAAAAAAAAGTTAACCTTTTGAGGGAGCCACAACAAATGCTATGCTATGTTTTTTTGACAAAAACAACACCAATTTTTGTGGCTCCCTTTTTTGAACCCCTTAATATCTACCATTTAAAAAAAAAAAAGGATTTTAGAAAGTAGACTCAAAGAACTACGACCCTTGTTTTTGTTGCATCTTAAAATTTTGAGTGTATCTATCCTCAATTTCTCATCCAAGGTCAGTATTTCCTTATTTCAAAAAAAAAAAAGTGGCCACTTAAGACCCCATTTTGGCTTCTCATCTTTGTGCACTTACCCCTTGTATGAGTTCATCTTATGAAATCACGACATCTTGGTCCCATAGTCAATCATCCCTAGAGATTTGATCATGATCCCTAGACCCCCCATTTGTCACACTAGATTAGATCCATAGGTGTAGACTCAACCTAAGTCATTTATGTAAATGTGGATTTGAAACTTGAAATTTCAAATTTACACCTTTGTTCATGCTTTAGATGCTTAGAGCATTACATTGATGCACAAGCATCTAGGGTGTAAGAATAGTTTTGCATCAAATAATTTTTTTTTTTGTATTTTATAGGTTTGTTGAGTTTTTATAGTATTTATATTCTTATCATAGAGGTTAATTCTTATATTAGTATGTATTATAAGCATATATAGTGCAAATAATGTTCTTACTACATGGTAACATATTTTCATCACAAAGCCTTCAAATTGGTATCAAAGCTTCATGAGGATGTATTATATAATACCACATCATTTCTAAGTGTTTTATTTAAGTTTAATATGATGTGACTTGTAAAGTCTATCTAAGGAAGCACTATTTAAATTGAGCACCACATGGTTGAATCTTGTACCAATTGATAATGTTATAAATATGAGGTTATTGGTCTTGGAGAGGTTCATGGTTAAGGTCACATTGAATTTTAAAACATACATCTTGTTGCACGCACCAAAAAGGATCATCTACATGTTTACTTTAAGAAAATGTCAAGTCATAATGAGAAATTACAAGATGAATCATTTAAAATCAAACCACATGATCCTTGCTACACATGCATAGGACAATGCATTGTCTTTTGTTAGTGCCAATATACTACATCCTTGTTCTCTTTAATGATAACAAATTCTACATGGAGAGGAAGTTGTGACAAGTTATAGAGAGTCATTTTTTTTTTTCCGAAGTAAGAATATAGAAGATCAACAAGCATCAAATTGAAGTTTAACTTATAGGACAGTGTTTTGAGAAACCAAGCACTTGTTTGTGCTTGTACTTCATTAATTCAAGACTTAAGTCTTATTTTGAGTGTAGTCCCTTGTGACTATTTATATATGGTTGGATAATCCTTGAGTTAAATCCTTCGTCCATCATTGAATCAACCAACTTCTACCACACACTTGCTCATTGTTCTCAATCTTTGTTCCAAACTCATTAAATTAGTCTAACTAGGGATCTAATCGAGGAAAATAAGATCCTTGCAATTTAACAATTTCCTCAAAGGTATTTGTAAACACCAACACTTACTAGATTTAGTTATCAAAAGACAGAACGAATTCCAACAACAATTTTTCTATTAATTCATTTATTTGACTACAAATTTAGATGTACATTACAAATCATTTTTCCTAATACAAATATAAATTATAATAAAACAAAATGAATTCACGTATTCTAAAATGATCATTTAATCAAATTCTAAACTTTCAACATTAACAAGTCACTTAGACCTCTTTAGCACACCTTTTCCATTTCTAAACTCATTACTTTAATTACCTAACCACCTTATTTTTCTATATAAAATATAACTTTCCCCTTCCACATACAAGAATAACATGAAGTATCCCATTGCAATTATTAATCTATACACAACTTTGAGTGAATAGTCTAATCATATATTATATTGCAATGTATAACATAAAGTCTTGTTCCTACTCCTTAGATTTGGAATTAATAAAGAGGATTATTCCTTTATGCTTCCTTTGACCCAAGGGCATTTCTTCATAGGTGCTTCCTTCCCTAGGAAGTTTACGTAGCCTTCTTATGCAACCGTCCAAACACGTGGGCGTACAACAAAACACCTTTTGCTTTAACCAAGTAAAGACAATGCCTGGTTATGGGGTGCAACCTATTATCCAACCAAAAAGAAGCTTCTTATATTACTACATGCCTTATTGGAACTCCCCAAGAATGAGCTGACCATAAAGGAATTGCAAGCTTATTTCATTACTTTTTCATTGTGTTGTAATCTACTTTATTAAAAATAGAAGTGATCGTAGGTTAATTTCATTGTCTAGTCTTTGGTTGTTTCTGTTGTGCTACAGTCTTTGCACTGGTTATTTTGTTATTGTTCTTCCTATGTAGTCTCCTTTTGAGTTGTTTATTCCTTTCATTGCAATTCAACTTTATTCACTAATATATATATATATATATATATAAATGAAATAGTTTTTTTAAGTGAAATAATTCTTCCATTTTCATAATTGTGTAAATGTTTCATATTGTAATCCACTTTAAAAATATAAATGAAGTTGTTTTTTAAGAGAAACAATTCTTCAAAATTAATAATTGTCCAAGTGTTATCTTTTGAAATGAATAATAGGAGAACTAAAGCATTTCAAGAATTTGACTTTAGAGTGATTATGTATTTTTATATTTTTAAGTTCATATGTCATAGATAGGGGCATTAGGTAGATGAGTTAATTGAGGGTTGTTTGAATTTTATATTAGATCAAGATCATTATTTATTTAATTGGGTTGGGATTGAAGTTTGATCTATAGATAATATTGAAATGAAAAAATATAATTTTTTAGGATTGTTTTAAATTAATTTAATAAAATGTGTATAAAAACTTTAAAATAGTTTAGCTTAATTAATAATAGTTGATCATCATTAGTATATGATGGGGGTCCTTCCATAATAATAATAGAAAAAACATAATAATAATTCACAAATTGTGGCTCAAAGCCTCAACTTAACCTCTATTTATGCAATCTTTGAAAGAACTTTTTTGAACAATCATTTTTTTATATTTATTATAGTTAAATAGTGATTGTTGTCTGAGGTTGAATAAGTATTATATGGGATAATATTAAGTCATGCTTGAATTATTTTAATTTTATATTCAAGTTTGAAATTAAACTAACATTTGGCAATCCATTTATTGACGACCAAAAATATGATGAGATTGAAGATTATATTCAAAGCTTGTTAAAATGGATAATGAGCGAAAAAAATATTTTTATTTTAATGATGAAGATTTAAAATAAATTAAATATGCAACATAAATTGTACTGTATATGCATCTACTATATTTGATGAGTGTATTATAATTATTTATTATATTATATTACATAAAAGATTTTTATTTGAATATAAAGAGAAAATTAACTTGTAATATTAATACCATATATTTTTTATGAATGTGTTTATTATATTATTTTATAAATAATATTGTACACCATATTCAAAAAATGGGTGGATAAAAAGGAATTACACCTCAAACTCTAAGCAAAAGAATTATCTCAATAATTATTAAGAAAATAAAAACATGCCCTTAACCTACAAACTATGATGTGAGAGCTATAAAACTAGGTGGTGGTGGTGGTGGTAGATCATGGTCATCTTGCTTTCCCTAGCCATTTGGAAGGTCTTAACCATCAGTAATTGGCTCCCAACTTGTTTAGGAAACATCATCCTTATTATATTCTTCATCTAGAGGGGGATTGTCATTCCTTATGGGAGAGACAACTAGTGCAATCCAAAGAAATGTACTAGTATTTATCCATTTGTAATTTCCCCCTATCATGGGGTTGATAGGTAATAGAAGGTGGGTGAGTTTTTTGAGACCACCCACTAGTTTTGCACTATGACAAAGGAGAATCGTGAGAGCCATGAAATCATACCAATAATGACCAAAATTGTGACTATGTCTATATCAACACCCTCAAGGAGGGGAATACCTTGGTGAAAGAAGATTTCAGTAGGATCTATGGAACAATACAAGGTGCATTACCCCAATGGTCAATTAGCACCCAAAATTAGATTACCTCAAGAGAAAATATATTATATTGCACTTGAATCTACATGAGAACATTAAAAAATATGGATTTGGTACAAAAAAGAAATGCAAATCAATAGAGAATCCAAAAAAGAGAGCCAAATTTTATCCTTCCAAATGCTTAATATAATTTTCACCTAAAAGCATGCCGAAATTGGGTGAGTTTTCCTAGAAGTCTAGGGTAGTGACCCAAAATATTCATATTCCAAGAGAAAGGATTAGGTCTAAAATATAAAAGAAATTATGAATTCAATTCCAAGTAGCTTGAGATATAGGACAAAAGTAAGAGTGATGCTTGAGAGTTTCATTGTGTTCAAAAAAGGACAAGGATTAAATTTTTTTAGGCTGCATATTATGTGTATACATATAGCTCTTAAAAAATAGCAAAAAATTTAGTCTATTTCACTTATTCATTTTTTTCTTTAAGAGAGATTGGTACACATTTACTATAATGTAGTTGTATTTAAATTTATTCAAATAAATCATTTTGGACATCCTCTCATATTAAAAAATCATTAAAATCACCCACACTTACATGGGAGAATGTTAGGAACTTTCAATTAGAGTATCTAAAAAGAATTTTACATCTCATCTACAGCATTTGTATGTTTGGAGAATATTTTCCTTGATGATTTCTATAAGCATAAAACTATTCATATAAAGGGGCCTAACCTATGAGAATTTGACCCTTTACATTCCAATAATCTACTTTACATGTTTATAAACATTGTCAATCCTTCACATTTAGTGAAACTTGCAAAGAATCAAGTGAATGAGAAAGTAGGACTATGCACTATACTAGATTAAACTTGTAGGCAATAGATCAAATTCATACTCCATAGACCAAATTCATAGGTCATATATGAAATCTATGTTGTGAAAAAGGTGTATAATCATATAATCAATTGTCCATAGAGTATATAAATTATTTGATTTCTAAACATAACACATATATAGAACTTAACCAACTTCAATCCTAGAACAAATAGAATTTGGTACAACATCAAAATTATTCCCTCCCCACCAATTTAAAAATAAATACTCTAGCTTTTTATCTAATATTTTAATTATCATTCCCATAATTGTCATTTATTACATCCAAAGACATAATCTATAATAGTATTAAAAAAATCAAAATCTCCACATAACCAACTAAATGAATATTTAAAAACTTTTAATTTTAGTGAATAAAATAATTGTAATGAAATAACTATATATCTTAGTAAATAACATAATAAATAGTTAATTAAGTTACATTGCTACCATGAGCAAGAACGACAAGGAGTTGGAGGGGTGATGCGCAACAGATGCACATGAGTAAGGGGAGCTCAGATGGAGAGAACGGGGAGGATGAAGACAATGATGATCTATATCCAAATGTTGGGGTGATTCTCTAGCTAATGATAAGGATATCAAAATTCTTGACCCATGGTTGGATATCTCGACGTATTTTTTATATATTATTAAAATAATATAAATATGCTAGTTTACATATTTTTTAATATCTTATCTTTATAAATAAATATTATTTTTAGTAGATAAGATTACTTAAAAAATGCCACGAATATCTTTTTAAAAAAATGTGAGGAAAAAGATCTTGAATATTTTTTAGTTTTAAATATGTTAATTTAGAAACTTACTTTTACATGAAATAACAAATTTATATTATTTATTTTTTACTTACTTTCTTATTGTGATAACTTTTGAACAATTTTATTAAGTATAAAGATTTGCCCAAAATTTTACTTGAAGAGTTTTTTTCTATTTTCATTTGACTTTCTCAAGCAAGGGTTTTCTTTTTCCTTTCAAAGAAGACCACAGTTTTTATTTATAATTTAAAAGGAAAAAGCCAACCGGGGATCGACAATTTGGCCGGCTTGAAAGGCCAAGTAAAAGATGGAATATACTTAACCATCGAAACAATAAACGTCAGAGAATTGCATCGTCGGCTGCTTCTTCGGACCACCTTCCTTCCCCCTATATAGCCTGCCTTGAACAACGAACATCATCATTTATAACTCATTCATTTTCATTCAGCAAACATTAACTTCAGAATAGAGTTGTAAAATTGAGAGACATCTGTCTTATAGGGAAAACGGAAATGGGTGCAGTCATAACAACGCTCTTGTTTCTTCTGGCCTTTGTGTTGATCTCTGCGTCTTTAGGAGCAGCACAAATATTCCCAATTTATCCCAAGAATGAACAACCCGAGCTCTCCTCATTAGTTGAACAGGACACCCAGAGAATTGGTAGGAGATTACAAGCAGCAGCAAAGACTACCGTGTTTAGCGTGCAAGGCAATGTGTATCCCGATGGGTAAGGAAAAAGAACAAACCCCCAATATTTAATTTTCATTCCGGATTCCAAATTTAAAGCTCATGAATATGCAAATTGAATTACAGGATTTACTACGTGATTGCGTATATTGGTAATCCCCCACAGCCATATTATCTGGATGTAGACACTGGCAGTGATTTAACATGGCTTCAGTGTAATGCCCCCTGCCGAAGTTGTGCCCAGGTAAATATCAATCACGACCCGTATGTTGTTTTTGAACGCAATTGCAGAAACGCTAATGCATTCTATGGCTAGTTTAGCGCGTTTGGGCTATTTGGATGCTCATTGGCATTGGTATAGTCATGATTTCTTGTAACAGTCCATAGTGGGTATAAACGTTATTTATGTTTTTCAGTTTCTGATTCAAATGGTTACTTTCGTCTTCTGCAGACACCCCATCAATTGTACAAACTACAATCACGCTTAGTAGTATCATGCAAGGATCCTCTGTGTGCAGCTGTGCAGGCAGGGAATCGTCAAAAATATGACTGTAAGAGTTCTTCCCAGCAGTGTGATTATGATATTAGTTATGCTGATCTTGGATCCTCTATGGGAGTTGTTGTTAGGGACAGTTTCGCGGTAAAACTCACCAATGGCTCCACCGTCAGGACTAATTCTGTATTTGGGTAAGGCCTTTTCCTTACTTTTTTCTCCCATTTACAAAGAGTGCGAAAACTTAAGACACATGTGAAGCTGATAACCTCACATACTATGTTCTTAAGCATCTAAGGGACTAACATGCATTAAATGCATAGGACACTGGCAATTTACAAATTCATGTGAATCTTAGCATAAATGTTACACATGGCTACAATTCAGCATGCCTGTTATCATAGAATTTAGCCCCTCAATAATGAAAAAGAAAACTGGTCTGTCATAATTTGTGATGAACCTAAACAGAAAATAAAATTTGAGGTAATGTGACCTTTCTTCGCCTACTTAGCTGTAAGAAAAGAAAGGCTATGGAAAAGAATTTGAGGTTGTCAGTGACTTTATTTTTTTCCTGTGACAGGTGTGGATATGACCAAGCTGGGTCTTTGAAACAGACACAAACTACAGATGGTGTTTTGGGTCTGAGTAGCGGTACAGCGAGTCTCCCATCTCAATGGGAAAAGCAAGGCCTCATCAAGAATGTCATAGGTATCTGCATTGCTGGAGGAGTTAAGAAAGTGGGATACATGTTCTTTGGTGATGATCATGTGCCTACCTCGTCCATGACCTGGGTTCCTGTGGTCAGGCCACCCATGTAAGTTGGAATTAAAAACCTCTCTCTCTTTCTCTCTCATTTTTTGAAATGAAAAGTCTCTTAGGATATTCTTTAGTTGATTCTTAAATATGAACCTGAAAACACAAAAGCTTTATCAAAATATTGGCACTGAATCTTTGTATTTTTAAAGTTCATTATCTATTACAAGGAGTATTCTTAGCTCAGTAAACATTCATGTAAAATAATCTCACTCTGCCAGTATTCTTTGACACTGTAGTTTATAAGATTCGTCCGCTTTTGAATCCTTTGGCTTCACATTTTGTGACATCTTAGCTGTTAGAAACTAGGAATTTAATTACGCTATCTATATCTGGAATTAATTATGTGGGCAGAACTGCCTTTTAACAAATAAGACTTGTTTAGACTTTGGAATGTTTACAGTATCTGGTTCCTATCTGACCAGTATTTTTGTTCCTCTCCTAAATGATCCGATGACAATTCTGTATACAATTTTAGCCTGGTCACAGTCATCCTTACTATTGTTGAATAATCCATTGCCATTCCTTACTTAACAAAGCACCGTTCATGTACCTCAACACAGTGTGAGATATTCTGGCCACAGACCCCAAAAATATCATTGTTGGTACCCTCCTACTTAAAACGGAAGTAAGCTAGTACTGTGTCTTTCTCCTCAACATGGAATACTGTGCTGCTCTTTCTTTTGTTTTTTTCTGAATATATAGGTCTAAATCTCTTTTTGAAATCCTCAAGTTTCCTGCACACTTCCTTGTCTGTAATCCTCCTTCCTCTCCGGTTACATTCTTTGTCCTGCCACTTCAGCATACATTACTTTTTTCTGCATTATATCTCATAAATGTTTTTCATTCTATAGAAACAACTTACAAGTATCAAATGTTGTGATAACACAAATTTCAACTTTCAACTTATGAGTAAGGTGTTTAAATAAAACATCCATGCCCCAAAAGAAGCAAAAACGTAGCCCTAGGCCCCTAAGTACACTGCCTGTCTTTTTTGATACACATAACTCATGGACACAAAATGTTTCTTGTTTTAGCTTCTGACAAATTTAAATTACAGGCTTTGACATTCTTTTGAAATTTTGAACAGAGACAAAAAAAAATCAAGCTTAAACATAAGAGCTAATAGCTTTGACCGCTAATTTGGAGTTTGGCTTGTGTCATCTTTTAATCAGTGAATTCTGTCATCATATATTTTGTTGGCATCAATTATTAATGTATCTAAAGCAGAGGCAAAGGGTCAATCTTCACCTATCGGACTCTAGTTAGACAACCTCGAATATCCTAATTAATGTAAATGGGCATTCTTTAACCCTTTCTCCTCTAAGAAAGTCTATGAGCATCTAGTCACAAATTGTTCTTCGACTTCTCAGGAAATACTACCATGTGGGAGCTGCACAGATGATCTTCGGTAGCAAACTTCTTGCGAAGGATGGAGATGAAAGAAGGCTAGGAGGCATAATATTTGACACTGGCAGCTCATATACATACTTCACAAAACAAGCTTATGACGCTCTTGTTTTTGCAGTAAGTGTTTAAAGACAGCTTTAACCTTATGCATATTTAATATAATTAGTTTCTATTTCTGACAATGCAAGGTTGATACAGGTCAAAGAGAACATTGGAAGACAGTTGGTACAAGATTCATCAGATAAGACCCTGCCACTGTGTTGGCAAGGGAAAAAGAAATTCAGGTGAAGGGATTTGTTAATTTGTTCATATTTCACACATGAGAATTCATTTTTATGAATCTTACTTAATTTCTTATGTTGTACAGATTATATAAATTAGGCTAATATCCTATCATCTAACTCCTGTGGGTTTACCAGATCCATTGCAGATGTAACATCATACTTCAAACCACTAACATTCAACTTCAGAAGCACCTCACCAAATACCAAAAACACAAAGTTGGAAATATCTCCAGAGGGTTATTTGATAATCAGTGTAAGAATGCTTGAACTTTAACATCATGCAAATTTCATTCCTTAATATTTATTATAACAAGGTGACTAAGGCCGAGACACAATACCTCAAAGTTCAAACTATCTATTGTTCAATATTTTATGAATTCTTCACTAATTGAACATACTGACTAACCTTCGCATATGACCAGAATAAAGGCAATGTCTGTTTAGGGATACTTGATGGCAGCAAAATTGGATCCTACAATGTCATTGGAGGTAATTGGAATTTTATATGGTATATGTGGTATTTTCTTCTTCTAGGTTGTGTTTTGTGAGGCTTTTATTCCTTAATCAGAAACTTTAGGCATTCACATGTCAGATGCCACTAAGGCTTTTATCTTGAGCATTAAAGCAGCCTTTTTATTAGTTATCTTAATGTTGAATTTGGTTTTGCAGACATATCTTTGCAGGGTTATCTTGTCGTTCATGACAATGGCAACAACCGGATTGGCTGGACTCGCACAGATTGCACAAAGTTACCCAAGTCCTGAATCTTCTCTATTTTCTGATTGTAACTGAGCATGGTCAATTATATTTATTGTTTTGTAATAAATCATTTATCAATTCATTTCAACAATTTTGGAAGTCATCATTGCCTCTAATAATTTTTGAACTTGCAGTCCTCATATCCTCTGTACTTAACTATATTATATCTTCTTAACCACCTTTTCATCAACTATAAATTTGTAATAAAATGCCTCCCATTTGCAAGTTATGAAAAAGGAAGAAATGGCCCCTTTTTCTGAGCATATGCATGTATGACTATTAGGCTTGACTGTTAGTGGTTTAAATAGTACAAACAATGAATGTGGAATTAATTGAAACCACTAGTGATCACAAAAAAAAAAGGTTATAATAATAACTTAAAAGTCATTTGGGGTTATTTCTTAATATTTGCAAGTGATTTGGCTGTTGATGGACCCATCCACATAGGAGATGAGAAAGCCACATGGAGGATGCAGGGAATTGATGAAGCATCACCTAAAAACATGAGGAAGATCATTGTTAGAAATTGTAGGGATGTCTTAGCATGAGTCAAGGGTTATATGTAATGGAAGAGTATAAAGGAATTGATGGGCCTTGCATAAGGATTAACAACTCTTCCAAATTCTTGCTCTTCCTTTGTGTATTCACTAAAACTTATTCACTTTATCAACTAAAACATTCATTCAATGCATCACATTAAACTTGTAGTAAATGAAAGGAACATATAAATCATGCATCACAATAAAGAACACAAGAACACCAGGTTTAGGTGGAAAACCATAGAAAGGGAAAAATCATGGTGAGGATTATCTCACAATATATTATAATTGGTTACAATGTTTGATATAGAAAGGTGGACTCACTATCCAGAAAAGAGAGAAAGGCTCACTTCCAGTGTCTTATTCCCAAAGGGCTCAGTACCTAGAATAGAAAGAGATAGAAGAAAGGGTGGCTCACTGCTAATGATGAACTATTAACAATGCATCTAACATATGTTGAAGATATAGTTCCACTGAAGCTCGAAAAATTGACTTAACACACTTCATACTTCACCACAACTACATTCACACTTCTTTCTGTATCAAATCTCTCACACACACTATTGCCTCATACCGCATGTTCACATAAGGAGTTAACCTTATATATACCACAACCAACAAAACCATCAATTAGGTCACCCTAATTAAATGTAGCGTGCACCACATAACCTGTCAGCGCAAAACACCAACACACACGCCTTGTGGAAAGAACCAAAATGTTTACACCACCAAAATAGGTTGGCATCACCTATAATCACTCCCATGATTCCTCTTTAGACACAATTTAACTCTGCACAACCCCAAAAACTTTAGGTCAGCATTACTAGTGAAGCAACAATAGAATGAACCAACTGTTCACTCACAACTTGACATGTGGACCACCAAATCACTTGTCACTTGGAGCATACACACTTTTGATACCTGTAAACACTTCCAAGAAACCACATAGAAAAATATTCATTTGTGGTGGAATACGGAGCATTCCGACATACACTATGTAACTACAACTTTGTCATTTCCAGAGCCGATACTTTGTCAACATTATCTTTGACTGCGAAAGACATACAAGCTTGAATCTTTGGATTTGGACACCTTCAACACCTACCAACATTACCTCAAAACCACGTGACCAAATTCTTCATAGTTAAGCAATGTGGACCATAAAACTGGTTCACTGAACCCTAAAAATTGTACATCAGGACTTAGGAAAATCTACAAAATATTTGTTCTTCAGACCAACACTATCATATCTCTATAATGGGTTGCCATCAATGAAAACACCATACACTATCATGTTCATCAATCTTCAACAATCTCCCCACACCATACATCAACATCATCATGCTCATGTTGCCAACAACCCAAGTCTTCAACACATTGGTTGTATGACATATATCACTCTTTATGAGCAGTTTATATTGATTTTTTAATAAATTAAATATTACTTTAGAATTATATGTTGTAATAGAGTTTTTCCTTTAAGGATGTTTACCTCTCAAAAAGGCCTCTAATTCTTGTTATCAATATAATCATATTTATGACTCTGGTCTAAGTATTGTGTTCTTTTCACATGTTATTCTATTTGATAATATTTTGTAGTTAAAGATATTCACAAGTGATATTCAATCTCTTTCTAGGGCCAAATTCCAAGTAGTAGCGGAGTTTAGTGGCTTACTATAAATACTCACTATATGATCACCTTTCCCTTATAGGGTCTTAGTGGTTAGAAAGTGGTGAATCTAGTGAGGCACTAACCATTTTTACACCTTGTAATGTAGAAAATTATATACCTTAACAATTTCACATTATGTTTTGGCCCCCTTAATTTATTGGACTTAATTAAACTTCTAATTTTCTAAATTATGCATTCCAAAGCCCATGGGTGATTGAGTCCCCTTCCTTAGCTGAAACCCAAATTCAAATATGTTGTTGGTGATATTTTAACATCCAAAATTCAAATATGAAGTGTCAGCTTTTGGAATCTAATTTTTGGGAAATTGGATAAACACCTATAAATACCTGTTGGAGTACAGACAACACTAAGAAGGGGGGTGAATCAGTGTTGTAGATTTAAAAACTTTAATTTACTTTCTTTCAACAAATTTGTAAACAGAAATAATGATGCTAACAACACTTAATCAGTTTGGCATGCTTCATCAATGTAAGAATCTAAATACTGAATAGTAATAAATACATAATGCTTAGACATGAATGATAAGTAATCACACAATAATTGAAACCATGACACAATAAATTTTAGGAGTGGAAAACCCTCATGGGGTGGAAAAACCACTCAGAATTGCCTCACTGGCTTATCAAAAATGCCTCACTAGCTACAAATACCTCACTAGCAACACAAGCTTCACTGGCTACAAATGCCTCACTACAACTTTACTCAAATAAGATAACAGGAAATATATAGAGGATCACTCTGTTTCTCTAATTCCCATGGCAATTTACAACTTTAATGTCTTTTATGTCCTCTAAACTTCACAAAATTTGAAGCTTAGAACACACAAAACACATTAAATCATTATTTTGCCTTTTTCAACCAATCACTGTAATTTGCAATAATCTTTTAAGTACAACCTTGTGTTTACAGCTCACACATGACTTCAAGAATTCATTTTAACAAAAAATTATAGTATAGGGTTTCTGAAGAAACCTCTCTTTCACAAAACACAACAATCATAACATCTGAAGCAAAATAGTCTAGTAATCTAAACCTCCAACTCAATGTAATAGCATTTTCAAAATGCCCATTCTAGGATTTCAACATTCAAAGCATATTGTTCATAAAGCAACTGAAAAACTGATTTGTGCTTTCTCAAACTTTTAAGTGCATTCTCTAACCTTCCGCCAAGCTTGAACCACATATATATAAAGTAATCATCAATCTGGAAAAGCTCAATACAACCATACCTCAATCTCTGGGAGAAAGCAATCATAACAACTTACAATCTCAACTACACAAACTGTCACATTGCAACTGTCAACGAAATTTGCTTCAAATCATGCCGCCCAACCACCAGCATTGTCACATTAAAACCATATTCAAGCCCTAATTCAGCTACCAAAGTCTTCATGCCCTAGCATACTATAGTGAATAATGATTCACATATGTCAACACACAAAAAAAAGGCTGGAGAACCATCCTTGCAGCTTTTAACATGTGCAATAAAACTACCTGACAAAATAATCTCCAAAATCAAACATAATATGTACATGTCCACAATAAAAACACTTTAATATTTCCTAAGATAAATGCAATGATACCTTCGAACACCAAGACCATGTGCTGGTAAAAAACATCAAGTGCAAAACAAGTCTAATGCTAAGTGTTTAAAAACAAAACAGTTTTCAATATTGCAAGCCCTATATCATTTCCTCTATCAAATACCATGAAACCTTTGAAACCTAACACAATGTAAGCATTATAATGACCAATGCTCAAGGCAATATCAAGGTGTTAAAATTGCCTCCAAGTCCATGTAACAATGTTGTGACAATATCAGCACCAATGTTGAATGAGAGTCATCAAATATCAATCCAATAATGCCTTCAACCTTTCATAAGTTTATCAAGGTGAAAATCCATATTAATCCCTTCATATTAATACCTTGTAAATATGCATCAAGGTGAGTGTCAAAAGTATTTTAATGCCTTTTAACTATGCACTTTGATTGTCATTTTGACATCAATGTCAAACTAACCCAATGTCAAAGGGGTCAACAATACCTAGTTATTTTACCATTTGAGAAATAACACACTTTTTCTAGAATTCAAGAGCAAAAACTATTGTCAAGAGAAAATCAAGAGCAACATTATCAGAGCATTGTTACAAAAATTCAAGATCCAACATCATGTCCAAGTTTATGTGTGTTCATGTTCATATTTTGTGAAGGCTAACATTTTTGTAGGTCTCTACACAATCTAAGCATTCAAGCATTCAAGAAAATCTATCAAGAAAAATCCAAGATCCTTAAAGTGGTGTGCATGACTTTAGTCCTTCAAGGAAGCCATTGAAGGGTGATGAGTTGCAACATTGTGTTCATTCATCGTTTCCTTCCTTTCCATTATTGATTTATCATTGGCATTGCCATTGTGGAATATATGGCACAACATTTTTCCTCTTGCTGAATGTGTAGGTTATAGGTTTGAAGAGGATTGCAGAGAGTTTGAAGATATATTTTTTATTATTGCAGTTTTTGTCATTAACCTTTTCAAGACATGAAAACTCACATACATAATTTATTCACGACATTCTAAAAAATTTACAAGTAGAAAATAAAAGATCAGATCCAACTCTAGAGGATCCCAAAAGCACTTTAGGACACCCCTACAAAGATCAAGTCGCCATTGGGTGACCCAATCCTTATAGGAACAGTAGGACCAATTTTTTTGGGCAGGCACACAATTATCTACACATTCTAGATTTGTCGAAACTTGACTGTTTCTATTTATCCGTTATCGAGAAATTGCATTTATCATATTAGGTCATATAGTCTAATTAGGTCAATTAGTCCAAATAATTTCCAATTCATTCCCAAGACTCAAAAGGACTAGACCTAGGTCTGATTGACTCACCTTGAAGTTTGAAAGTCAATAGATGCACATTGTTGATTTGCATCCTAATGAAATCCTAGAAATGATGGAACCTAGGTTTTGGATACTAAACTTAGAGTAACCACATTTTTATATTTCATTTTGGTGAACCTGATATATGACATCATAGTTTTTTGATTTCATATTCTTTCAAACCATGGATCTAAGTTTTGCATCATTGTGTTTTGTACTTCTCATTTAGGGTTGCATATCGCATTATGCAAAATCATAAAAATCCAAAATATTGCATACATATTGCATCATAGCTTGCATTTCAGTGTGTTTTAGCCATTTAGATCAGTTTTTTATTTCAAAATTACATTAAAAAAAGTGTCATTCTATTCCAAAATTGTCATACATTTGCATTTCCTTTACATTAAAAAGTGTTGGAAAAATAATTACTATCAAACCTATTTGCAGATAGGAACAATAACCTTAAATATCATAAAGGTGAAAGAAAGTGCATTATTTAGGGTCAAAATTTGCATTCAAAATCATCATTTTTTGGTTTCTACATATTGTAATAAGTAAATTATTACATTCTAGATCTAAAAATTGCATTCAAATTTCTTCAAAAAACTTCAACATCATTGCATACTTGCATCTTCCATCAAGTTTGGAAACATTAAGAAAAGATTGGAAATTTATTTACTATCAAAATTGTTTGCAAGTAGAATCAACATCCTTAAACAGTGTAGTGCATAGTCAAACTTTGAACTTTCAAAACCCCTGACTAGGACCCGAACGCCCTTAGGAAACTCTATCCTATTATTTGGGTATTAGTCAAATTTTTGTGACATAATACTCTCAAAAATATTTTTTATGGGATTGCTATCTTAATTTTCTTCATCTGTTGTTTAATAGTCTAAACATTATTACAAAATTTCACCATGGATAAGTGTTTTGGTAAAATTTGTATGTCTTTAAAATCTTTGGTTGATGTTTCAAGTTGTGTGTTTGGTGAGGATAACACTTATGATAATGACATTATGACACACCTTCTCCCATTGCGAGTCTCTTTGATGTCATAGGTCAAGATGAAGAAACCATGCACAAGTTCATACAAAGATCTTTGTAAAACCTTGAAAATAATGCAACCTTTTATCCCTCAATGCAAAGGCCTACTATTCCATACCAACAACGTCCTCCCACACCACCACTTGAAGCATTCACTTTGTTACATCTCAAAATAGAAACACAAGGCATATCTCAAAAAACATGCATAGAGAAACCTATCTATAACAATCATAAAGAAAGTACATCAACCAACCCTCCATTATTTAAGTATAAGGTTAAAAATACACCCAATGACTCGGAAAAAAGTTATGGACAAGGCTTTAGGATCTTGAATAATCAAGGATCTAACACTAAGAATGAGAATGGAGTCCACTCTCTTGGAAATAACTGAATTAGAAGATACTAAGGGATTACGTTATCAAGGTCCTTCACATTCACATAAAATAGTTGACAAACCAAGTGAGAAACACAAGCCTTATAAACTTAAGAAGTTACATTTCCTACATCCTATAAAAGAGACTAAAAAGAAATTAGACACACTTCTCAACGTAGGAGTCATTACATTACCACCTATCTGTGAATGAGAAGATAAAAAAGGAAAGAGTACAAACATGTCTTATTGTGCATATCATAGAACACTTGGAAATCTTACTGATGAATGTCGGGATTTAAAGAAAATATTAAGAGAATTTAATCCCTATGGGTATAAATTTGAAAGTGTTATAAATTAACATTTGTTTGTCTTGCTCCTTGCCATATGATAGTTGTAGTATAATAAAATTCTCACTACCATATGTATTTGGTCTCATGCAAATCATCTGTTACATTGTAAGGAGTACCATATCCTCATATATCTAGGCTCATCTTTTTCCCTACACTTGGGGTAAAATGGATTAGGTAGCCTTTTCCTAGGTGCATTCCTTCTTTCATGGGATCCCTCTTTATCTCCTTAAAATGTTAGTGTAGCAAGTACACTAACATTTTAAGGGGTAGCATATAGTCCCACACTCATTGTTTACATAAGAAATGGTCCCTTTTTAGTGATGATAGTATACATCTCCTAGGAAGCGTGACCTTTTCAATTGAAGTGTGGCTTTCTTAATCCATGTGGTGTATCTTCTTTTTGGTGATATTAGATTTGATGTCCTATAAGAGTTTGATCTTTCTTGGCATATCACTTTCTCCTTAGTGGTAATGTTATGACTAGTTTTCCCTAAGGTGATATTTTATATTCCTTGACTAGTCCTCTCTTGGTGGTGATGTCCGGTGTGATGTTCCTTAAGGAGGGACCTTCCATAAATTAAGCAAATCCCCTTCGATTGTCCTTTTTTTGACCTTATCCAGATGTTGTTTATACACCCCCTAAGGCGAGTTTTATTTGCACCCCTTGAGATGAGTTTTATTTGCACCCCTTGAGATGAGTTTTATTTGCACCCCCTAAGGTGAGTTTTGTTTATGTACCCCTTGAGGTGAGTTTTATTTGCACCCCTTGAGGTGAGTTTTATTTGCACCCCCTAAGGTGAGTTTTATTTACACCCCCTGAGGTGAGTTTGAAATTTTTGCTTCACTTTGTTCATAGGAGTTGAACTTAGTCTAACATTGACATAGCATTTTGTAGCACCTTATCAAGGTTATCAAGGAGTATAACTCTTGGTATGGTTATTGTGGGTACACCTTGCACTAGTACAAAAACAATAATAAACTACTAAAAATTGGTTATAAATGACTACAGTTGGTCATATGACCACTAGTAGTTTACTGCTAGTCATATATAACACGACCAAATTGATGATTAAACCATTTTTAATCATTTATTGGTTGTTTTAGTCATTTATTTAGTCACTTTTTTTCCACTGATATATTTAGCCTTTGATTTAGTCATTGATTGTTGTAATCTGGTCACTTATTTAGTCATTTTTTATTCACTAATATATTTAACTGGTCACTTATTTAGTTGTTAATTTAGTCATTGATTGAACATGTAATGTGGTCACTTATTTAGTTATTTTTTTATTCACTGATATATTTAGTCATTGATTATTGTTAACTAGTAACTTCTTTAGTTGTTTTTACTCAATGATTTCTATGCATTGGTAGTGCATTTAGTCATTAGTTTTAATCATCATTTTGATCAATTTGGTAGTATATTTAGTCATTTTTATTCACTGATTTCACTAGTAATATATCTAGTCATATTAATTCATTGTTAATATTGATTTTTGTCAATTGGTATTATGTTTAGTTAATTTAATTATTAATTGATGTCATTTAGTAGTATATTTAGTCATTTTAACTGACTGGGATTTAAGCATTTAAGCATAAAACAAAGAAATACACATCAATCATCAATTGCACACAAATATAAGACAACCATTGAGAAGGAAAAATTGGTGAACTTTATTAATAAAAGAAAGGTGTTCTAGTTACAACTTAGAAATAAAGTATTACAATTGTTATTTTTCAGTCACAAGACTAAAAATCTGAGTTACAATATTAAAAAGAAATGACTACAAGAAAAAAAATTCTCCAAAAGACTTTTGCAATGATGGAAACACATGCTTGAAGCCCTAGTTCAATGCGAGCACACACCCCTAATTTCATCTCTTAAAACTTCTACAACATGGGAAATCTTCCTGGAGCAAGCTATAACGTGTAGAATCCAAGGAGAGTGTTGATCGTGTCCCATATATGAAGCTCTCTCCTTCAATACAATCAACAATAACCCAACTAGAATATTTTCTCCTTTATATGCAATGTGCCATCTGATATGAGCAACGTTAGGGTGCTGCCTTTTCCACCATGAATGAAGTTGTGCCTCAATAAAACTAACAAAATTAATAGTAGTCTCAATTCAGAAAGAATAAAAGTGCATTGTATATTGCAAGTTTACAAAAGAAAGTCCAAACACAATAGAAAGATAAATCAATTAAAAAAATGCAGCCTTGTCAACAAATGCCTTAAATAGAGTGTTCAACATAGGCTTGACATATGCATATTGAACCCTTGATTTCAGGACCTTGTTCAAAATTTAAGAAAGGTGATATGCTCAGATTATAGAATGAAGTTGACATATTATAGAATGAAGGCTATCAACACTAAATAGACTGGAACAACATTATCAACATAAATTTCTTGGAAACCAAGCCCAAGAATGCCATCAAACTTTGATCCAAGTGGATCTAGAATACCTAAAAATTTCAGTCTCATAATCTCTCAAAACCAGCTTCATCGCATAGAGCTCACCAACATGGTCTTGATGCAACTTGAATAGGCTCAAAAGAAGTCTGTATGCAGAAGTTATGTGCAGTCAAAGGTTTGGTCAAAAAAGTAAATCAAGGGCCAGAAAAAAATTGATCTCAAAATGAAACAAAAATGACACCCAGTCGTAGTGCTTGTTGCGCTGAAAGTTACGACTGGTCAAAATTTTGACTTTGGTTGAATTTGATGACATCAACATGTTGACATGGAAATCACAAATGCTGACACGTGGTGGTTGCTAATGTGACAAAGAATAATGACATGGTAGGCTGATGACATGGCACAAACTGATGACATGGCAGGCTAATGACATGGACCAACTGTATTTTGACATGTGTCATTGTGTGAGCAAATAGAATAGTGCCATGTGGCACCCCTTGGGCATCCTCCAGGCAGTTGGTTTGTTAGAAGTTTTGTGGAGAGGTTTGAACACTTGACCTCCCACTTCCTATTTCTCCTCTCCATCATTGCACCATGCGTGTGCTTTGCTTAATAAGTGGGCTCACTTCTATTTATTGTTTAAAAGAAAAGGAAAATCCCATAAAATGGGGTCGAGTGGTTTGAACCCCCAACCTCCCAAATACCTTTTAGCCTCTCAACCAACGCACCATGCACGATTTGTGCAAAAATAAGCGGCGCTAGTTTTATTTGAAATAGTATAAAAAACTAATATCCCCTTAATTTTAAATATTACCCCAAATTTAAACTTGTAAAAAAACCTTCTACAATTTTATAGCATGAAAAAAAGATATTAAAGGGGCTTAAATGGTATTTTAAAAATCTTTGAAGATCAAGAGGTCTTTTTTTAAGGGGTTAGGATTTTTTTTAGGATTATTTTCAAAGATTATATGTTGTAAAAGGGAGATTTATTGTTATAATTGGGAAAATATGGGAGATATGATTGATTTTGTAAATCATTTGGTTATAACCAAATTTGACAAACTTTTTGTATAAAAAGGGGAGAGATTAGGAGTTTTGGTAACCAAGTGGTGAAAATTGAGAATTCTCTTGGAGAGAAAAATGGAGATTAGAAACTATTGGAAAAGGTGGAGTTAGAATGCTAGAGGAGAGTTGAATTCTTTTTGAGAGGAAGAATTGCAAGGTGTTAGTATACACCAAAATTGTAAAAGTGAGAGATTGTGAGGAATTTTGTGTGGGTTTTGAAGCTTGAATATTGTAAGAAGGCATTTTCAAGTGCTTGGCAATATTAATGGAAGTGGTCCAACATTGAGAAGTGGACCTGGAGACATAGTCCTTTGAATGATAAACTCCATTATCAACCTGCGTCTAATCTTTCTATCTTCTATCTTATTCTTCTTCTATCTCCTGTCTTACATTCTCTCTAATTTCATTTCAATTTATTTTTCAATTCATTATTTGAGTTCTAATTGCAACATTTGAGTAATTAGTAATTTCATCAATTTATGTAAAAGTGAACCTATTTTGTAATTTCAATGGTTAGACAACATAGTCATGCAATTTTGTTATGATTAGGGAAAAACTGTAATTAGGATTAATTTGCAAGTTATTTTGTAAACCTCTAATTACAGATTAGACTTGGCCAACAAAAATGTCAACCTTGGTTCATGTGTTGTCTTAGTAAAGACCCGCACCATTAAAGAATCCATTTATACATAAATTCCATATTAAGTCAACTAATGAGAAAAAATCTTTGATATCCAACTGGGAAGCCTTAACATCCAAAAATTACTAACCTGATGTTTCCCAACAAGTTTCCCAATCGTGACATCATCTTCCCCATTCACTTTACAAATACTGCCCAATTCAACTTTTGAAGGCACAAACACATAAAGTACTTTTTGCAACAGTAGTTTTCAAACTAATGATTAATAACAAAACTTAAGGCATCCATTAAACTTGCAAGAAAACAACTACTTGAACAAATACACAAAAAAATCACTAAATGGTTTGAAGCTCATCGTCAATATAAGTCCAAAAATTTGATGTTCCTATGCAAGTTATTTAGATTTATTCTCTTACAATTCATCAAAATTAGAAAAAAAGGGTAGCAAGTCATGGGATTTGATTGTGGGAAAACTTCATAGATATAAGGGTTTTGTACTACGTCAAACATCATTTCATTAGTTTTAATCCCACCATTTTACCTATGTGATTATTTCCCTATACAATAAGAATCAAATTGTGTTCATTTAATTATTGGTTTCGATCCCTTCAATCCACCTTTGCAACATCTACATGATGTAAAGATTTCCAGTGAGCGGTCGAAACATATCAAAGGCAATTGAAGGAAAGCCTCTCACAAATTAAGGAATGATTCAGGTATTGTATAGCACATGGAGTTAACCTAAAAATGTTGCAATGCCCATTTGACATCTTAAAATGTTGCAATAATGCCAAAATTCAAAATGGTACAAGAAGAGAAAAAATCAATACCTTATCTTTGGCCAATGAAATCAAAGGATCAAGAATGGTAGGAGGATCTATATTAGCCACCATAACTATAAAATTTGATGTTCTAAAGTATAACGTCTTGGTTGTTGCAACACCCTAAAATTGTTCAGTATTAGCAAAAATGAAACCTGATATTGATCCATTGCCATATTGGATCTCACAAGATTCTCATTCACAAACAACAAACGATATATATTAATTGTTTAACAACTTCCATAATATCCCCGTGTAAGTAGACTAAACTAAGTGAGGTTGAGGGTTTAAGTAGAGTACCATCTTCTTGGTATGTGCTTGAATTTGATCATGACTTGTATCTTGAATGAAAATAGCAAGCTAGCTACACTGTAAAATCATTGTTAGAAAAATAACCACGAAATCCTCTTTAATTAAAATAATCCTTCTAAATATTTCAAGACAAGATATTTCGGTTAATTTCTAAGAGAGCTAGTTTCACTATCCAAACAACCATCAATCTATTTACTATATATAATTTCCCAAAATTTAGAATTTGAATGTAATGAAACTAACCATAATTACCAAAGATTTGACACCAAAATGTAGTACAAAATTAATTGTTTGACAACAAATGTATTTTGATAAACCAGATATACCCTTGATATTTTGTTTTAAATAATAAGGAAAGATCAAACCAGAGACAACAAGATAGCATTCATTAATCACTTCAACAAACAATTGAAACCAGAATCCGGCCACCAATTGTAACTTCATTCTAGTGATCTTCAAAAATATTTTACAATATGTTTCAAAATTTTGTCCTGACTGACATGTCAAAAAGTGTCTTGTCAATTACCCACTTTTAACATAAATCAAAAAGTCTTAATTATTGTTGTTTACATAAAACTTTAAAAGCAATGAAAGATGAGAAGTGAAGAAAAATGATCAAATGTTGAAGTCCACAATAATCACAAGATAGTGAAGTCTGTTATTCATCGTAAGGTACCCATGATCATTCAGATCTAGCAAGGTCCTCTCTCCATGATATTATTTGCAAGCCTTGGTACTTCACTGCAAGGCCTATTCTTCTTGGGGAGCTAGATATGTTTTCTTCCATTGGTACACTGTGTAATCATGAGGTCATTTGTACTCCTGCATTTTTTGTGTGTTGGCCAAGTGACTCTTCCATCTACTATGTGATAACCCTTTGGTATTGTGATGAATTTTGAGTACCCAACATCTAGTGCAATTGTTCCATCCAAGGTTAAATTGAGGTGGTGAATATTTATGTCACCATCCTTTTGTATATTAGTGAGGTAGTTGGGAACAATTTTTCTAAACTCATCTACCCAATCCTTGGATCCTTTCAATTGATCATCATCAGTTAGTATCTTAGGCATGAACCACTGCTTTAGTGTGTGAAATTAATCCATTCTTGCCTTGATCTTTTGGTATTCTACAGACATGTATTGAAATTCATCTGTGACCATTCGAACCATTTGCTTAAGAGGCTTTAAAGTTGTGGAGGCCTCAACAGTCCTTTGTAAAATTCTACACAAAGTCATTAAGATGTGATGTACAGGTTGCCATTTCTTGACTAAGGGGTCCAATATAGGTACACAGTCCTTTATCTGATCAACTGCTTGTGACAAGGAAACATAACTTTCATACACATTTTCCAAATTTTCCACAATTAGTTTAACCCTATGCTCCAAGATCTATTCCAATAACTTGAGGGTTTCTCTCTTTTCCCTTTCCTTTGTTTTTTCATTACTCTTTTTCAACTTCTTAATTTTTTGTTTTAGCGCATTAACTTGTTTAATAGTGATTTCACCTGTATCAGTTTGGATAGCAGGAGGCTGGTATACTGCTAATTCTATGATTTGGGAAGGACCTGCTCCCTTCAACTTTTGTTTCAATTTCACATTTTCTATGAATAACCTATTCACTTCATCATTCATATCAGTTTGTGCTTTCTCATATTATGCCACTCTAAGCTCCATAGCTCTAAATGCATCCCTAGTAAACATTGTTGAGTGCAATGTCATAGTAGCTACCTCTAATGCTAATGTGTCTTGAAGTGTCTTTACCATGGAAGTCCCTCTCATTTCTTTTACAACATCAAGCAATCTTGGTTTTTCTATTCTTTTTTTCTTTGTCCAAAAGGCTAGTTTCAAGTCTTGGATTGTAACCTATGCCACTCATTCCCTCATTTGAATTGAATTCAAAAACCAACATGGGATCTTCTTGGCTTCTTACTTGATCCAGTAAGAATATCTTATTTAACTCCATCCCAAGAATAATTAGTATATTGCTTTCTAAGACCAATTTTCTTGCTTTTTGGGGGCTAACAATAATTCCATTAATCCTGGGTTCTTCAAGAGTATGGGAAACAATCTGATCATGTTGTGACTCCTTAGTCCTCATCCTATTAATTTGGAGTCTCTCCTCAAATTCTTTCATTTTCATCTTAAACAAAAAATCCTTAAACTTAGCAGTTTGGATAAATTCATCATCTTCAATAAATCTAAGGGAAACAATCACCCTTTCATCATCATGCATTTCTTGATCATTATGCCCATGTACATCCACTCTTTCTTCTAGTTTGTGAGCATCAATTGCAAGCTTAGGTGGTGGTTGATCAAGTTCATCATCTTTAAAATTCAAAAGTACAGCAGCTACCTATTCAGTATCCCCTACTCCTTCACTTATTTCATATGCCACTAAAGGGGGGTGCTCCATGTGTTTTCTTCCTTTTAGGACTTGGTTACTTAGGGGATGCTTCTTATTGAGTTGTGGCAATGTCTGGTAGGGGCTTTGTGATTACAATACCTCTTGGTTTGATGGGCAGCTTGGAGGGTTTCAAAGACTCGCCCTCGGGTTTCTTTTTTGGTTGAACATATAATCTTTCAAAGTTTTCAATTATTGTGTTCATCCTTTTGATAGGATCCTTTTCTTCAACATAGAATCCTTGGAATCCAGTGTCCCTTTTCTTCTCCTCCTCAAGCCTCTTTATGATTTCCCACTTCCTCTTCCTCTGAAAAACTTCATTAGGTGTAAAGCAATTTCTTATTACATCTTATTCATAATCCATTACATGGGTAATCTCAACTTTAGTGAGAAGTGCTTGCTTTATAAAATTAATATGCCCTTCAGGATCAAAGACCCTTTCTCCTCATGCATTCAATGGATACAACATCTTCAAATAGTTTTGCAGTTCTTCAAGAGTGTCAGACCCTACAGATAGCTACTCACATTCAATTAGGTCAAGGAGGAATGTACCCTTTTTTTGTCTTTTCATAACATCCTACTCCATCCATAGCATTTTCCACATAAATTCTAAAAATTCAATTCAAATAGAAACAAATTTAGGTAAAACATGTGGGGCTTGAGGAAACCCATAACCCTTATTACTATTTTGTCTACTAAGAAGAACTAGTCACCAAAATTGTGAGTGTGTCCCTGCTCTGGCTTCATTGCTAAAGGTCTTAATACTTGCATGATTTTATTAGGAAATCTTGGTGAAATAAGACCAAGATTGGCCATGACCTTTACTATGAAATCATCATGAAATATTACATAATCACTATTTTTACATCTACTATCCTATATGTAACACCGGTTTTGTATAGGCAACCTATTCCCTTCATCATCAATCATTCCCAAACACATTCTTTAGTCCGTCTGTTTATGTGTTGGTATAATATTAAATGACACAATAGAGAGTATTTCCTGAAAGTGATGGGAGCTAAGTTCTCTCTTGCAAAAACCCTCATGTAGCCCTTTCTCAATTTTAGCAATAAAGTCATACTCAATGTTCACTTTAGGATTTTGTATCCTTATTGCAATCATCATGAGATATGTTGGCATCCTCTCTTCAGCATCTATTCAAATCACTTGACACAAAGAAAAATAAGTTCTTTTGAAATATACTTGGAAGTCTTCTATGGAAAATGGCTAATTTTGGGAGGGGGAGATAGGTATCCTCCTATTTTTTTCACATTTTTTCATGTCTAAAGGAAGTTCATCACTCTTGTAGGTATTTCTCAATCTCCTATAATCCTCCTCACTTCTGTCCAAGTCGATCTTAGTGATGGTTTGCTTGTTTAACATAAAACACTCTATAATTGAATCTTTAGTCAACACCACTAATGGTGAACCATCTAGCATTCTTATAGTCCTGGTAGCCAGCTGATAATATTGTACCAATACTTTAATAAACTCAACATCTATGAAGAAATTTGGGACTATCAATTTGGCCAAATCTAAGGTCCAAGGATTCAAAATCAGCACCTTCTCAACCCTTTTTTCATAGAAGTACCAAAATAGATCCCACCCTGAGATATGGATAATTGGGTCTCTACATCCTTGGGATGTATCTTTAAACACCTTTTTGGATCCTATAGAATTAGGTAACACGTCTAAAATGGATTTTCGCAAGGATTTCTTCTTTGATTTAGAAATTGTGGGCACTTCCTTTTTTACTCACAAGTTGACTCCTACTTGATTTTTTAAGTAACTACTTGTAGAAGCAAATTCAATTCTTATACACTTGCTACAGAGGGTTTCTGTGAACTTACCTAATGAAATAATAGCTATAGAGTTTTCCTGCTTGAACTCCCTTGCCTCCAGTACGTTGAGCTTTGTGAATGATTGCCAAAATTTCGTCGAGTCCCAAGTAATATTTGTTGCTGAGCTCAATCACCTCACTATTAATGTGAAATGTCAATTTGTGCAAGATATTTCAGAATTTTCCCATATTTTGAGTTTGAATACATTTCGTTGATCTTGGGAAATCGAACGGTTTAATCATTTAATTCTTTGAAAAATTTTACTGCACTACTGCTAGGTCATTTAAAGACCACTGTAGGGTAGCATTAGCAGTACCGCCACCCCACACACACCCCTTTAGACTCCTGCGGGATGATGGGTTAATTCTAGCAGTGGAGTGACTATTCACTGCCATACTGCTCTATCATATCAAGACTGTTGCGAGGTAGAGGTAGAAGTATTGCCAGCCCGTGTACACCCCTTTGGACTCCTGTGGGACAACAAATTAATTCTAGCGGTTGAGTGATTGTTCACCACCATACTACAGTGTCACTATTTACCCCCTGTGGGGTTGTGGTTTACTTTAGTTGTTAACATGTTATAACTGCCACCCTGCGGTATTCATGTTTGGTTGTTGTGGTATTGCAGTAAGCATTTGTAAATTGACCTATATGTCGTACCATCCTGTGCATACCTCTAGTGACTGTTGTAGTAGTGCAGTATTGGATTTTATTATGAATGTAGTATTTTTTATATAATTTTATTGAAAAGATTGAAGAATTTTCTAATTTTATAGTCTCTCAGTTTTAGTTTTCAGTGTCAGTCAGTCCTAAGAGATCATTTCTTTATTTATAATGGGGAGGCTTAGTTCACCTAATGTTAAGATATCTATATGTATTTTTAAATCACAGATGTTCATTATATGTTTGCATTTAGAAAACATGTAGGAAATAGAAGAAATTATATTCTAACTAAACAAAATTAATTTCAAATTCTCAACCAAAGAAAACTAAGAAGAATGATTGAACCTAACTTTAAATACACTTCAAATGAGTAGTGAATATCTTGGGTTTTGTATACAATGTACTAGCAGAATAATGATGATTACATTCATAAATGTATCAATAAAATAATAGTGAATAAGCATGCCTATACTCAGATCTTTATTACATTCAATAATAAATTACACCATACATATAACCAAAGTTTAGGTGACAAGCTAACCTCTTAATGTGAAAAAACATCATCATAATCATCTGCATTGCTAGCAAGATTAGAATCCTAATCATTCACGTCTACATATGCTTGATTTTCTTCCTCATCCTCATATGTGACATGCAATGCATTTTCTCTCCCAATCTCTTCATTGGTAATCAAAATGTCTTCTTCAAACACTCCATCATTGTCTTCATCCACTTCTTCAAATGTTTCTTGTGAATTAACATATTTCCCATCAAGCATTATATCAACAACTTCCATGAATTTTTGTTTTGAACAAGACTCTGTTTGAATGACATACGACCATCCTAGGCTTCTTACATTATAAATTAGAAATTATTGGTTAATTTGAAGAGGGGAAACATATGGCTCATCCATCTCTGATAAAAATTATCTTCTATTTGCTTGTACAAATCCATACTCATCATATTGTACTATAGATGGTTGGATCCACTTACATTTTAATAATATAGGACTATTTTCACCATAGTCCACTAGAATAATTTGTTGGATGAATCCAACATAAAATTTCTTCTCAGTTTTGTGAAGAAATTCAACACTAACACAATCACAATTTATCTTTCCTTTGTCTTTTTTTCCACTCTTAAATGATTGCCATAGGCCCACATTCCACTAAAACATGTAGCCCATAAATGTGGAGCTTGTGAAATCTCACTTTCCTCCGTTGTTATATCTTGACCTTCTTCTTTTGCATCACTAACTACATTAGCAATCCATTCTTCAAATTTTGGAAAAGAATCACCTCGAATCAAATCAGCATGATGTATGTGCCTTTGAACTCGATGTTGCATCCAAGCTTGATTGTCTTCTTCATATTTTCTACATAGAATATTAATGTACAAATAGTAAGATTGATAATATAAATATGTAAATGCAATTGAGTAAATAAATTATTGTGTAAAATATTTTTTTATCTACGTCGCTTATCGAACAAAGATGTGTTTTGAAGAATATAGGCATGTATCACACTTCTTTCTTGATTTGATAGCTTGAAGCCACATCCATTGTCTTCTAATGCTTCACCTACAACTGTGTCTTCTTTTTCATCGTCCCATACATGCCGATTGACATTTTAAAATTCCTTCATATATTATGTGCAAAATCCCATGGCCTCTTGCATTGAATATCCCTTAGACATGTTGCCTTCCGATTTTGTCCTAGTACGAATATTTTTTTCCAAAACCTTCATATATCATTCTATAGGATACATCCATCTTTTTCTTATCGGGCCACAATGCATAGAAATGTTAAAGATTGTTGGTGGAAATTCCTGTTCCAATAGAAAAAGGACTTCAACAACCTCCTCCCTCAAACTATCAAAGTTTGAAGGATCTAATACATGTAAACTCATTCTCTTTAATATTAGGCCCAACCTTATAACTTCCAATCTTTGCCCCTTTGGTAAACTTAATATATTTACCACAATAGGTAAAATATTCTTCATTATGACATGATATTCATGGGTCTTGAGGCCTCTTAAGCCATTAATGTTAGTTTGGCTTCTAATACTACTACTCACATATCCAGTGGAAAAGCAAGTCTGAGACATCAACTATAAGAATTGTGCATGCTATTCCTTTGTCCAAACATAAGGAGCACTAGGTTTTCTATATTTTTCATCACCATATTTTTCAACCCAAATATTTCAACAAATCTTTAGTTATCGAAATTCTTCACATGATGAAATAGTATCAAAAGCACCAAAAGGAGTTTCTATAATAGTATAGGCTATATTTTTCTCAGTATGCAGAAAGTCAACAGTATGCATAATGGCTATATCCTTAAAGTATGACAACTTATAAAATATGTACAACCTTTTTACACCGCTTTCATTACATGGATCATATCTACTACCAACAATCCCATCATTTTCAATAAATGACATTCTTTTTTGTCCATTCTCAACAATGTAATCACCTATTATTAGCAATGGTGCTTCACGATTCCCTTCTTAACTATTGAATCATGTTTTTTGTTGACGATATGGATGATCCATTTTAAGGAAAGCACGACGTCCATAATAAATACACTTACACAAACTTCTTGAGTGTCTCAAAAAATCCTTAAAATTCCAAACAGGATAGCCATGGTATCCATGAACACTGAGACCAGACAATGTTCCATATGTAGGAAGATCATGAATTGTAAACAATAAGGAAGCTCTTAAAGTGAATTTTATTGAATGACCATCCCTTAAAGATTGAAAATATTCAATTCCTTTCCACAATTCCATTAGATCATCATATAATGGCTCTAGATAAGCATCAATTGCATATGAAGTCATACTTTTCTTTCCTGGTATAATTAATGATAGTATTAAGAAAAATGGTTTAGTTGCTAATCATGGAGGAAAGTTATAATTTATTAAAAACATTGGCTAAGTTGACTATTTAGTATTTTTATCTAAAAATGGGTTCACCCCATCTAGAGCCAAACCCAACCTTATATTACAAGGATCTTAAGAAAAATAAGCCATCTATTATCAAATTCCATCCATGTATTACAATCAAGCATATGCCATTTTCCATCAATGCTCTTATTTTGGGCATGACATTGCATAAGTTCAACAATGTATCTTCACCTATACATTCAGAGTAATTGTGGGATTACTAAAAAGTGGTGAAGAACCTTTCTAGGAACCAGAGTTGATTTCAACCCTTCTCTATACCTTGCTTCATGACATTTCAGACATTCACTCTCACTTGCAAGATTCTTGCAAAATAATACACAACCATTCACACATGTGTGGATGTTTTCATACCCTAAGCCTAGCTTAGTGATTTCCTTTCTACATTGACTTCATTTTGTTGGCAATGTGGAGTTAGATGGTAACAATGAACTTAATAATGCCAATAACTAATCTACACTCTCATTTTCCCAACCAAACACCACTTGCAAGTTAAGAATTTGAAGGATTATTGTCAAATGAATTAACCTACAATTAGCATACAAAGGCTTTGAAGCATCCTCCATCAACTTGGCCCAATCATCATTGAGACCCTCATTCAACATTCTATCAACTTCAAACCCTTCTTCTAGCATTGTTGCCTCTTCATCTATGTTCGGTGCCACTTCATCTATGTTTGTTGCCTCTTCATCTCTCACACTCCATCATTCTATCATATCTTCGTAATAATTGACATTGCAAGGGCTTATACCACTATGCCCATATCTTATCATATGTCAATAAATTTCACTTCTTTTTTTCATCTTTCCACCAAGACAATAATTACGTGGACATTGATATTTGTCCATGTCCCTCTCTTCAGCTATTCTCTCATCAAATGCATGGTATTGATCCCTAGTCAAACTTCGACATTGATCCATCTATAATGTTCTACACATAGCAACAAAAAGTTATAGATTGAGAGAAACTTTTTTAATTGAAAGGAATTTCCATAGCAATGGAGTTGTAGAGAGCAAATAAAATAGAGAGTTTAACTAATGATTTGTAAAAAATATATTTTTGTAGTTTATATTCAAATTGTTGATTACATTGCATTGCACATCTTTCAAACTCAAAGCATTACTTCACATTGCATAATTAATAACTAGATGTTGATAGATGACAAAATTTCAATTACAATATAGTTTTTACAAAGTCAACCTAAGCAATTATGTAATTACTTCACATTGCATAACTAATAACCAGGAGCAGCTTCCAAATGCATTTTCTTGTCATGGAATTCCATGAGACCACATTTCTTTGAGAATTTTTTTCAAAAAGTTCATTGTCTTGTCTATGCTACCACATTTTTCATACATGTCTACCAAAGAATTTTATCAAACAGTTCACTTCCTTGTTGCTAAGGCTAAAAGACTAAAACACGTTCTTTAAAACAAGCTAAGGATGCTTGGAAAAAATCTATCAAAGCATAATGTTAAGCAATAACATAGACAAGGCAGTGAACTGGTTGAAAAAATGCCTCAAAGAAATGTGGTCTCATGGTGATGGAATGCCATGACAATCCATAATAACTTTCTTGTCATGGAATTCCATCACCATGAGACCACATTTCTTTGAGTCATTTTTTCCAAATTTCATTGCATTTTCTATGCTACCACATTTTTCATACATGTCTACCAAAGCATTTTATCAAAAAGTTTGTGTTGCCTTGCTGCTATGGCTAAAATCCTAAAACAGGTGATTTCAAAAAAGCTATGGATGCTTGGAAAAAATATATCAAAGCATAATAGTAAGCAACAAGCTATGGTCTCATGGTTTTTTTTGCACCAAAATCAGGCATGATTTTATTTGCAGGTTTCAAATGCATTTTTTTGGCAATTTTGTTGTTTGAAATGGGGAAAAATATTTGTGGTTAGTTTTGTGCACTTTTTAATTGTAGGATTCTCATATTTAGTGAAAAAGGTAGTGTTCATGAATGAATGCAAAAGATGCGTAGAGCCTTTGAATTATACTCGTACTCTGTAATGACATTGAATCATTTAGCAAACCATTTTTTCTTCACAAGGCAACATTTTCTTGTGGAACAATTGACTGAGATAACTCTTGTTTCAACTAACCAACCTCTCATGAAATCTCATTCATATTATAATCTTCCACAATATTATCACAGTAAAGGTGATTATGATACCACTAGTCGCTACTACATGACATCAGTCAAGGAAATTCATAAACCACATGATTTTGTGGATAGGTTCAATTGAAGCTAGGAGATTTTAGGAGTTCTCTCTCAAATTTTGAAAAGGTTTTGAAGGTCCACCCTAAGAACTATGAGAGCTTAAAAGTTTTAGGCCATATATATGCTCACCAAGGGTAGAAAAAGAAGGCTTTGGAAATTTTAAGAAAGGAAACTTGCATAGATCCACATGATGCCCATGCATTCATCAAGATGGGTGAGTTATTAATATCGTCAAACCCCAGTCCAGCCTTAGATTCTCTTAAGTCTTCTGAAGAAGAGAAGAGAAGAAGTACCCATTCAATTGTTAAACAACATTGGGGTTCTTCATTTTGAGTGTGATAAACTAGAGTTGGCTCAAAACACTTTTATGGAGCCATTAGGAAATGATGTTCTATCTCTACATAAATCCCTATGGTTAGTTTTGTGCATTTTTTACTAGCAAGATTCTCACAGTTAGTGAAAAAGGTAGTTTTCATGAAGGAATGGAAAAGATGCGTAGAACCTTTGAATTATACCCATACTCTGCAATGGCATTGAATCATTTAGCAAACCATTTTTTCTTCACTGTAGGGCAACATTTTCTTGTGGAATAGTTGACTGAGATAGCTCTTGTTTCAACTAACCACCCTCTCATGAAATCTCATTCATATTATAATCTTGCATGATCTTATTGTAGTAACAATGATTATGACACCACTGGCCACTACTACATGACATCAGTCAAGGAAAGCCAGAGGCCACAAGATTTTGTGGATAGGTTCAATTGAAGCTAGGAGATCTTAAGTGTTCTCTCTCAAATTTTAAAAAGATTTTGGAGGTCCACCCTAAGAATTATGAGAGCTTAAAAGTTGTAGGCCATATATATGCTCAACAAGGGCTGTCAAAGAAGGCATTGGAAATTTTAAGAAAGGAAACTCACATAGATCCACTTGATGCCCATGCATGTATCAAGATGGGTGAGTTATTAATATTGTTAGAACCCAGTGCAACCTTAGATTCTCTTAATCTGCCAAATTCTATTATGAAAAAGAGCAGAGAAGAAGTACCCATTCAATTGTTAAACAACATAAGGGTTCTTCATTTTGAGTGTGATGAGCTAGAGTTGGCTAAAAAAAATTTTATGGAGGCATTAGGAAATGACATTTGGGTTGAATTCATAAATAAAAGCCCCAATGCTAATTCTATAGTTTTTCCTATGCTCTTTAAGGATATGAAATTATTCCATCAACTAGAAGAAGGTGGTGTTACACTTGAGTTACCATGGGATAAATTCACAACACTATTTAATCTTGCTAGGTTGTTTGAACAACTACATGATACCGAAAAAGAAAATATTTTATATAAGCTAATATTATTCAAGCTTCTTGATTATGTGGATACATATCTACGTCTTGCAGCCATGCCTCAGGCTTGGAATGAGATCCAAATAAGCCTAGAATTGATTTTAGATGCACTTAAGGTGGATAAAAACTCATGAAATGCTTTATCTATGCTTGGAAAAATGGAACTGAAAACAACTAACTGACTTAAAGCAAAGAAACAATTAAAGCTACACAAAGTGAATCAGATGCAAAGAATTCTTATGTTGACATTTCACTTGGATATTGGAATTATTTTGTAGCTTTTCGCAATGAGAGGAGGGATCCAAAGGTGGAGGCACAACATCTTGAGAAGGCTAGAGAATTGTATTGTAAAGTGTTGGAATAGAGACAATGAAATGTTTATGCTACAAATGAGGTAGCCATTGTGCTAGCTGAAAGGGGTCAATTTGATATTGCAAAGGAAATTTTTACATAGCTACAAGAAACTATAGTAGGACACATCTTTGTTCAGATCCTTGATGTGTGGGTAAATCTAACACATGTTTACTTTACACAAGGACAATTTGCGCTTGCAGTGAAAATGTATCAAAAATGTTTGAGGAAATTCTAATTTGGCACTGACACCCAAATTTTATTATATTTAGCTCGAGCACATTATGAATCTGAACAGTGGCAAGATTGTAAAAGAACATTATTAAGAGCAGTAGATTGTAATGAGCATTTTGAATTTGTGTTTGATGTAATAAGGGTTTCGAATTACCTCTAAATTCATTGCAGAGGGCGTCCTCAAATCTGATTTTGCTACATAGGGCCTCGATGAATTCAAATTCATTGGAGCAAACTATGAATTCCTTGACCTTGCCCGCCTTTTCAAAAGTCTCTAGGTCCTCTCTAAATCCTTATCGCCCATGCAAGTAGCTACTATAATTGATCAAAACACCTCATGCCAGGCTAACAAATGAAGTGAGGTTTGCAATGAATGAACAAAGCAAGGTCAAGTGAGATGAATGAATCTACAATGAACGTGAATAATTGTGCCATTATATCGCACGTATGAATACATCGTGCCAATAATTGGCCAAATTGTTTTTTTTTTAATTTTGTCTACTTTGGATTTTACAACTAACTTGTTAGTCATTTTTATTTTCGTGACTAAATAATTTTTTAGTCAATGACCAAATTTGTCATTTATTTACTCATTTATAGTTGGGTTGCAAAAAATGAATCTAATTTAGTCATTTTTAGTTGTTGTGACTAAAATTTTTAGTCACCTAGTCATTTATTTGCCAAATTCTGCTAGTGTTGTAGACCTATTTTGTTTTTTCCACTTTTCCATGGGCGCACATTGTCAACCTAATGTGTGTGTCTCATTTTTACCTTATCTTGGGGGCTCACCTAGTGAATATTGGACTTCACTAGCCTACGTGTCTCCTGATTTATGATTCACCTAGAAAATATCAAACTTTTCTATTATGTGAGTCATGAATTCCTTTTAACATGGCCACCTACCATAATACAAATTGCTTGCCAATGGAGCCATTTGTTCCATGAGTAATCTGTATGACTTTAGTCCTCATGGGAGAATTCTTTTATTTGATGGATGACATTTGGTATTTGAGATGATTTAAGAATGAGGTCTCTTTTCCTTACCAACTCAAAATTTTAGTACTAACCTTGTTTCTTTTGTGTTCCTTTTTGTGTCTTCTTTGTGTTTACATCATGTTTGTTTTGATTTCACTGTCATCTATATGTTCCATCTTTTCATATGTTCTTTCATTATGTATGCTTCGTGTTATTCAATATGCATGTTTTTTTATGTTGTCTTGCTACATATCATACATATATGCATGTGTTCCTTGTGCTCATGTTGGTTTTCCATGGGATCTTGGTTCCTAGGGGCTTGCACAACCCCCTTGAACCTTAGTCATCCTATCTCTTCAATGTTTGGAAAATCATACCCCTCTTGAATTATTTTCTACTTTAGTGTGAGTTTGAGTGTAAGTTCATACTCTCACTAAAGTGGGGGCTAAATGTAATGTATAAAATTGTATACCTTAACAATTTCATAATATGTTTTGGACCCCCTAATTTATTGGACTTAATTAAGCTTCTAATTTTACAAATTATGCATTCCAAAGCCTAAATTTTATCATTTTTGGGAGGACAAGCATTGAGCAAATGCATCCAAATATTAAATTATCCTCAACTTTGAGTGTCCTAAAAATTTGGGCTAGGACCCAGTCGTCCATGGGTGACTGAGTCCCCTTCCTTAGCCAAAATCCAAATTTAAATATGTTTTTAGTGGTATTTTAACATCCAAAATTCAAATATGAAGTGTCAACTTTTGGAATCTAATTTTTAGGAAACTGGATAAACACCTATAAATACCTAGTTATTTTACCATTTGAAAAATAGCTCACACATTTTCTAACATTCAAGAGAAAAAACTATGATCAAGAGAAAATCAAGAGCAACATTATCAGATCATTATTACAACAATTCAAGATTCAACATCATGTCAAATTTTATGTGTGTTCATTTTCATATTTTAGGAAGGCTAACATTGTTGTAGGTCTCCAAGAAAATTGAGCATTCAAGCATTCAAGCAAATATATCTAGAAAAATCCAAGACTCTTGAAGTGATGTGTATGACTTCAATCCTTCAAGGAATCCATTAAAGGGTGGTGAGTTTCACATTGTGTTCATTCATCATTCCCTTCCTTTCCATTATCAATTTATCATTGACATTGTCATTGTGGAAGTGGGAACACTTGCACGAGGTTTAATTGAGGCAAGCCTTTATATGGCACAACATTTTCCCTCTTTGTGAATGTGCAGGTTACATGTTTGAAGAGGATTGAAGAGAGTTTGAAGATCTGTTTTGCATTGTTGCATTTGTTGTCATCAACCTTGTCAAGACACAAACTCACCTACAAAATTTATTTATGAAATTTTGACAAATTTACAAACGGAAAACAAAATCTTAGATCTAACACCAGAGGACCCCAAAAGTACTTCATGACACCCCTATAAAGACCCATTCACCATTGGGCAACCTAATCCTTATAGGCATATCAAGACCAATATTTTGGGTAGGTACATAGTTATCTACACCTTTTAGATATGTTGGAACATGAATGTTTCTATTTATCAGTTATTGAGAAATTGCATTTATCATATTAGGTCATACAGTCTAATTAGGTCAATCAATCCAAATAATTTCCAATTCATTCCTAAGACTCAAAAGTATTAGATCCAAGTCTGATTAACTCACCTTGAACATTGAAAGCCAATCTTATGAATCTTGTTGATTTTCATCCTAATGAAATCCTAGAATAATGAAATCCTAGAAATGATGGAATTAACCCTAGGTTTTGGATACTAAACTTAGGGTAACCACATTTTTATGTTTCACACCTAAATTTTTCTATGTATTATTTTTTTGGGTTCATAAACCCTATTTTGAGGGTTTTAAAATGTTGTACGACACTGTTATTTCTAGCTATAGGAGATTCACCATAAAGGTTCTAATGAAGTGGATGGTGCTTAGAATCCAATAAGTAGGCCTTAGACAACATATATAGATATACTTGAGCTTCCAAATACCTTTCAATATATCAAAAGATCCTCTAGACTTGGGAGATTCCTTTCCATAGGAAGTCATCATTTATTTGTAATATTTAGTGCATTAACTAGTGGTTAGCACAAAAATTAATTTCTTTGTACCTTAGAGATAAATTATTGAGGTTACAAGATGATGGAATCCTTTGTAGTTAGATATTTGAAAGAGTTCCAATTCTCCATTTATAAAAGATAATTATATCTAAGAGCCTCTAGATAAAACATGTCCAATATTAATGGTTTCTCTTTTAAAACCCTACATGTGAACAAATATGGGAATATTGGGTAGAAACTAGTTTATCTAAGCAATGGTTCATTGATTTACATCATTTTTATAAAATTCACCTAGGCTAAGAATATTTTTCCAAGATTGCATGGATCCATGGGCTATTACATTCACAATACATGGATTATATCATTTGTGTTTTTAGGCTCCACTGCCATATATTACACATATAAAAAACTTCCGAGCTAGTTTTTCTCAAACAAAGACCTGAATTTGATATTTTTATTTAGAAAATATACCATTAGGGTATTCTTTCTATATAAAAATATGTAAATTTTTACCCACTTAGATAATTATCCTAATTCAATCATCTCATGAAACTAAGCATTTTGACACAACTCAAACGTATCTTCTAATAGAAAAATTACTATGATGGGCATTATATGTGAATGGTAGTATAAAGGATTTTTTAAAAAGGAAAATCTCATTTATTCTACAAATCAATTTAACATATATGAAAAAAGAGCTCTTTCTTGCTACTCACATTAAATAAGATGCATATGCACACTTACGGATTTTTTTAGAAATGTCTAATGTTATATTGATTAACACTTTGGGTTGTATAATTTTACCTATTAAAGAAGGAAAGAGGTTTAAGAATTTGGCATGTTATTCCTTTAGATATATTTTCTATTTCACTTGGTAGACCATGGTTTAAGCACTTGAGGTTGTTTTTTCTATTGTACATCAATATATTAAGTATGTTCATGATCAAATAGTTATAAATGTTACATGAGATTCATATGAGCCTATATATATGAATTATTTTGCTTTGGAAATTAAATACACACTCATAAGGAACCACCATATGCAAGTTAATAGGCTCTTTATGATGTGTATAAAAGGAAACTAGAGGTGCAAAGGAAATAAAAGGATAAAAATACTATTGTATATTATCATACTAAGCATTATTTACCTCTTATTCCACCCACAGAGGATAAGAGAAATATATATCAATGTGATCCTAAATGTTTATCCTATTATAAAGATGCAAAACAATTATTATGCAATGAGGAAAAACACAAAAGACACCTCAAAAGATTAGCCTAAGGAATTGTTAACACAAAGAAAATAGATGAAATAATGCAATGGCTTATACCTTCTCCATGCTGAGGAATTCCTTATTTGTCCCTTGATGTTTAATATCCTTATGTGCTCCTTGGATGGCTATAGATATGATTAAATGCAATATTGATAATGCGATGGGACGCAAATGAAAATGGCTAGATTGGCTTGGCTAAATGAGTGAAAATACTTGTGATTTGGGTGCTAAAAATGACAACATAAGGATGCTAAAATGACTAAATCCATAAATGCATTAGAAGAGGGGGTATTTATAGAGAAATTTGAATTCTATAGAGAATTCAATGGTTGAGATTGAGCCACCAAGGTCAAAATGTAGGGCTATGGTGAGTTGAGGACTCACAAGCCCCCACATCTTGACATGTGGAATGTGAGATGGCCTAGGATAAGATGATGTGGAAGTGAGGTGGAAGGGAGGTACATGATGTGGAGGAAGGACACGTACCTTGGAAGTACATTGGGGGATGAGAAGAATCTTAGGTGAATAAATGTGAATTAAAAATTCGCATGCTTAGAAGAATCCCATGGACAAGACAAGGTTCCAAAAAGGGAAGCACTTGTCCACATGTGACTTGATGTGACAAGTCAAATATTTTAGAAGATGCATGGGAAAAGGGGATTCTAGGAGGAATAAAAGTGAATTAAAAATTCACATGGGGAAGAGAGGAGCCTTGGATGAATAAAAAAGAATTAAAAATTCCTTGGGGGATGGGGAGAGTTGACTAAGGTACTAATTAGGCTTAACTAATCAATAATTAGAAGATAATTAGAGGGTAATAAGGATTAGAAGCCAACTTGCAAGAGTTGGAGGATGTGACACATCCTAATCAAGGATTAGGCATGTGCACATCCCTAATGATGAGATTATAGGGTTTATTAAGATTAAGAAAAAGTGATGTGACATGTGAGAAATTAAATAAATGTCATATTTATTTAATTCATTTGATGAAAGGGGGATCAAAGAGATAATGTATTTAATTATTAATTAAATACCTTAGAGATTTGGCAGAATTAAGGGTATTAATTAAATAATAGTAATATTACTTAATTAATGCAAATAAAAGGATGTTTAGACGAAAGGGGATAAATTTGGATAAATTAATTATCCAAATTTAGGTGTCTACACTCAAAACCCACATTTCATAATAAAGGAATCACTTATTCATAGGTACCAAAGAATACTAATGTGATTAAATAAATATAAAATATTTCTATGGAGCCACCTCTAAAGAAATAAGAAAAATGGGTAAAAAATATTATTTACATTGTTACACCTATTGTTTTTTTTACTAAGTATCAAATCTTATCAAGAGGAAAGTCATATAATTGAGGAATAAATTCATGTGAGGGCATGTACAAAATGATGGGGGACTAAAAAGTGGCCCAACCACTTTTTGGTCAATATAGGGCATAAAAAGAGCACTTTATAATTTTCTTTCATTATAATGCACTCACATTATGACTTAGTAGTGATTGATCCTAGGATCGATTACTACCAAAGCATAACATGAGTGCAATATAACGTGATTGCAGTTTAACGTGCTCATGTTATGCATATCTTAAAATGAAACAAGTTGGTAATTTAATATCACCCTCTATATCTATCTCTCTATCTCTCAATCTCCCTCAAGCTATATATATATATCCATCACTTCCTCTCTATCTCCCTTTCTTTATCAAATTTACATAGTTGTTATTATATTTTACAAGGAAGTTTAAAAAAAAATCTTCAAGGTTACTACCCCCAAAACAACACCAAGGAGCCTCCAAAAATTATTGCCACCCCCATGGAACCCCTAGTGATATTAGTGGGGAGGAAATCCCCCCTACATACCCCATTACAAACTAAGAATCAAACACAACTTAAACAAAACCTTTAAATTAGGAAGATAATCAAGCTCCATTATCAATAAAGAGAGAGATAGAGATGGATATAGAGATCTAGAGATAGAAAGGGAGAAAGGAAGATAGAAGTAGAGATGAATATAAAGGGAGAGGAAGAGAAATATATAGAATTATAGAGGTAAAGTGATATGTAAAAATAGATACAGGGAGGTAGGAATAGAGAGAGGGGGGTAGATAAGGAGAGATAGAGAGGAAGAGATATAGATATGTAGAGTAAGAGGGAGAGGGAGAGATAAAGATAGATATAGATGGAGAGATAGAATAATTGAGAGATAGACATATAAAGAGATTTATATGCATAAATATAGAAAGAGAGAGGGAGGGAGAGATACAAATATATGGGAAGAGAAAGAGAGAGGGGGAGATATATATATTTATATATATAAATGGGGAGAGATGGGTAGAGAGGGAGAGAGAGATGGGTAGGGGGGGAGAGAGAAGAGGGAGAGAGGGAGATATAGCTCAATATATAGAAAGGGAGAGTAAGATATATATATATAGAGGGAGATATAGAGAGATCAAGATGGATATGAAGAGAGAAAAGAAGATATGGAGATAAATATTCCCTATATAAAGGAATAGAGAGGAATAAGATAGAGATAAAGAGAGAAATAAAGACAAAGATATAGAGATATAGAGCATAAGAAATGAAGTGAATAAGAGAGAGAGGTAGAGATAGTGATATATAGATAAAGAGGGGGAGAGAGAGATAGGGAGGAAAAGATAAAGGGGGAAATAAAGAGAAAGGAGGTGATAGAGGAAAGTAATAGAGAAGCATAGAGAGAGTAGAGGGAGAGAGTGATAGAGAGAGGTGGAGAGATAGAGATAGGGAGGGATAAACAAGTAGTGTGTATATGAGTGAGAGAGACATATGGAGATAAAGATAGAGAGTGGGAGAGATATATAAATAGAGAGAGGGAGGGAGAGAAATAGAGTGAGGAGAGAGGATAAGTAGAGAGATATAGAAAGAGGGATCAATAGGGAGAGATGGAGAGATATCTAGAGATATAACTAGATATGGGACTGGAGAAGAGATAATAGGAAGAGGGAGAAAAAGAGATAAGAGAGAGAAGTAAAGAGATATAGAAAGAGTGAGTAATGGGGAGATATGGAGAAAGAGGGAGAGATAGTGATATATATATATATATATATATAAAGGGAGAGAGATAGGTATAAAGGGAGATAGAAGGGGAGAGAGATAGAGATAGAGGTAGAGTAAGGGAAAGGAAGATAGATAGGTAGAGGGAGAGAGAGCTATGGGAAGTGATATATAGATAGAGGTAGAGAAAGGAAGAGATATAGGGGTAGAGAGATATGGAGAGATAAGAAGATATATAAAGAGAAAGTATAAATATGGAGAGATAGAGAGAAAAATAGATATATAGATATAAAGGTCTAGGAAGAGGGCAGAGAGAGGGAGAGGTATCTATAGATAGAGATAAAGAGTGGAAGATAGAGGTATAGGTGAAGATATAGGGAGGGAGGGATGGAGGGAGAGAGAAATAGATAAAGAGATAGAAAGAGGTAGATGTAGAGATATATATAGAGAGATATAGAGAGCAAGTGTTGGTAATAGAGCCTAATTATCTTCCTAATTTATAGGATTTTTTTTAGTTATGTTTGGATCTTACTTAATGAACGGGGTGTGGGGGGATTTCCCCCACTAGTATCACCAAGGGGTGAAAGGGGGTGGCAATAATTGTTAGAGCTCATAGTAGTGGGGGTTTAGGGGTAGTACCATAAAGATTTTTTTTTTTAAATTGCTTTATAAAATAGAATAATGACTATGTAAAATTGATAGAGAGAGGGAGATAGAGAGGAGAGATAGATATAGAGACAAATATAGAGGGTGATATAAAGCAATAGAGAGATAGAGATATAAATAGATGGATAGAGAGAGAGATGGGAAGAGAAAGAGGGAGGGAGGTAGAGACAAAGATATGGGAAAATAAATAGAGAGAGAGAGAGAGGGAGGGACGGATAGAGGAGGAAGAGAGGGAAAGGGAGAATTTTATTTTTACTTCTTAGAAATGTGAGTGTGATAACATGAGTGCATTATAATGTGAGTTTGCTATAACATGAGCATGCTATATCATGCTTATGTTCGTATTTGGCTTGGGTATTAACAACCATTGGGGTTGGATTTTCCTTGGGCGTCCAACTTAAAGGATTGGACTTGCATGTCAATGCCTAAAAGCATGTTTTTTGTAAATTATAAAAAAATGATGTAATTTCAGGTGTGCTCTCCATTAGGTTTGCACATATTTCAATGGTGATTTAAAATACCACAATAACGTCAAGCTCTCTCTTAGCTTTCTAACCATGTATTTTTTACATTTCAATTATGTTAAGGTTTTCATCTTTAATTTATTATTCTAGCTTCTTCTTTTTTGTTAGAAAGCTATAATATAGTATTTTTGCTTTCATTTTTTATTTTTTCATTAAAATTGTAATTAAATTACACTTTGAGAATATAGACTCTATTTTATACACATTAAAAAAAAATGATTTTCGACTAGTTTCCAAAAGCCTTAGGGGGAGCACACTCAATTTTTAATCTTTTAGGATGTGTCCACTATGAAAATTAGTTAAAAACGTATATTCATTAAAATTAGTAGAGAAAACATGCATAAAATACATGGTGCTAGCTATTTTTTACTGAAGTGATTTTTGAAATACTAAAAAAAGGTTTATATTTTAGAGGGAGCACACCAGATACTATGTTATATTTTTTTGACAAAAAAAAGAGTTTTTGTGTGCTCCCACTATTTGAACCCCTTAATCTCCACCATTCTAAAAAATAGTATTTTAGAAAGTAGATTCAAAGCACTACGACTCTTGTTCTTGTTGCATCTTCAAATTTTGAGTGTAACTATCTTCAATTTCTCATCCAAGATAATTTTTTCTAACTTTAGAAAAAAAAAGGTAGCCACTTAAGACCCCCTTTTGTCTCCCATTTCCATACACTTATCCGAAATTAAGGTGGTAGAACTTGATGCTACTTTGGAATGATGATATCTTTGATGGTAATCACTCCAATTTTATTCCTTAATACTAGTGAAAAATATTAGAGCACAAATAATTTTGTAGATCAAACCATAATTGCAAATAAAAATAATAGAAAATATTATTTGATTTAATTTAATGGGCTGTTTTACATTGCAATTCATTAACTATGCTAACTATCCAAACTCTCTTTGGGAATAACTCTCAACTAACCTATTTAAAAACTAACTATTAACTAACATTTAGATATTTATAAAATAACATTTATATGCAAATTTATTATTATTATTATTATCTAAACTAAAGATGTAATTGTAGTGTAGAAAAATGTATCCCTTTACATTTTTACACTTGTTTGGGCCTTCCTAGTTAATTTGGACTTAATTGTGCCTTATTTTAGTGTTGCAAAGTGTACACCTTTACACTTTCACACTTATTTAGGGCTCCCTTAATTAATTGAGCTTAATTATGCCTTAATTGTCCCTTTAATTCATTTTCCAAGCCTCTTTATTACATTTTTTGAAGAGGAAATCCAACATTCATTAATGCCTTAACTTAACACTTCTCATACATGATGGCGAGTGGGAATGGAATTTTGAAATCCTTTAAGAATGGTGGAGATGATGGCTTAGAGGCAAATGATGACAAAGATTTTTTTCTATTTGTGGAGGATTTGGGGGATCCAACCTACTTCATTGGAGTTTTCTTCGATGTTTCCTAGTCTTCTTGGCATGTTTGCTATAGGTGGGGGTTTGGCTGCTCTACTTATCAGCCTATGGAGATCTGGATGCCCTTTGAGGTCTTCTATTTAGGGTGGGGTTAAGAGTTGCATTTCCCTAGTGGTGCTTTCTCCTCTGCCCATGCTTTGGATGGATGGGTTCATTGTGGTGTGTTTGTTTTTCTCTACTTTCCCTACCTATGTGGGGACATTGTAATTGGCCTTCAAGCTAGTTATTCTACCTATCTATCGTCTTTATTTTGGATGGTTGGGGTTAATGTTTCTTTTCTCCAGCTAGACTAGGGAGTCTTGGATATTGCTTTGGATTTGACCTGTGGTGTTCGTTCTCTGATTTTAGGCATGTCTTTGTGTAGTTGCATGACTAGTGTTCTTTTGATGCCTCTTTGTTGGGGCTTACTATTGGAACCAATGTGCTTGACTCCTTCCAAGTATTTTTTAGTGCTCTTGTCCTTTGTTCTCCTAAGTGGTTGGGGTTTATTGCCTTCTCCTGCATGCCCTGGTGGGCCTTTGAGGTTTTCAGGCATTCCTGTTGCTTGGGTAGCTATGTGGTTGTGGTTGTGCAGTTTAATCCTTCCCTATTTCTTTGCTATGCCTTTGCTTAGTTTACATGGCAGTTGTCATCCTCTTTGATTTTGAGTTCCATGTTTCTGAGCTTGAAAGGTGTTATGATTTGGTTAATGTTTTAGTTGTTTCAAAATCTCTTTGTGAAAATATGAACATGGTGTATGAGGAATTCTTCAATGTCCTCCTTGCTGGAAGGGTGTCCCCCTTTGTTGGTTTCCTAATGAGTTTCAAAGGTGTTGAGTACACTTTGGTTTCACAAATTTCTCTGTTAAGTATGATGATGATCTTCAAAGGTGTTGTGAACACCTAGATTTTGTCTATTTTAGAAGTGGTGGTTTCTGAGTTTTTGAATTTTATGTTTCTTTGGGCTTTGTTACCTGAGTCTTTGGTTGTTCTAGCTCTTGTTGGGGCTGGTTTGAAATCTCTTTTTGGGAAGTTGTATGTGATGTTGGAGGATTCCTTTGCGGGTTTCTTTCTTGGAATATTTAATTTGCTTATGCAAGGCTTCTTGATGTTCATTAAGGGTGATGTGTACTTTCAGGTTTCATGCTCTATGGTCTTGGCTAGGTTGCACTCTTTTCTCTTCCTAAGAGCCTTAGGGTTCTTGTTGACCATATCGAGTTCTTTGTTGGTGGGGTTTCTTTCAAAGTTCTTGTTGAAGGCCCAGGTACTCTTGTTGCTCATGATTACTATGTGTATTCTCTCTACAAGGGTGTATGCAACCTTCCTAGTTCTAAAGATGGCATCTCTTATTGAGGTGGATTCCTCTCCTTTTGAGGTGGAGACCTCTCCTACGAAGGTGGAGAAGGGTTTTGAGGGTGTGGCAGGTTTCTTATGCTTCTTCAACAAGTCTTCTCCCTTACAACTCCAATTGAGGTAGAGACCACTCCTATCAAGGTGGAGTTTTGTTATGTTGGAGACTCTTTGATGTAGTGGATAGGGTTCTCATAATAACTTCTCCTATAGAGGTGGATAGGTAAGTTAGATGAAAGGGTTTATTTTCTTCTTCAACATTTTTGTTGTGTTCAGATTTGAAATTGGTTCTCTAGAACATAAGAATACAGTGAGATGCTTGTCTCATGATCTATTGGTTGCAAAAATGTTTTGAAATCTATAATAATTAGTTGAATTTTGGGTTGTTTTTTGCACCCTTGGGGTGGTTGTGGTGATTGGATGTTGTGTTGTGGATGGTTGTTTGGCCTGTTCTATTGGTTGTGATGTGGAATCATGTGGTGGAAGAATATGAAGGTCACCAATGCACTCATGTGTTGTTCCATGTTGGGTGCGGCCTCAAGACTTATCTTTTTGCTCTGGTTAGATGTCTGATCTGAAAATTTTGGTGCTTTGATTTGTTATCTTGGACTACTATTTCATTATAGTTGTGTTATGGTTTTGTACTTGTTGGACTTTGGTTAATCTCATAAATGGTTTGTGCACTATTCTATGGATTAATATGGGGATTTTTTTTTATTATGCGGTTAATGGTTTTGTGGTTACAATTTTTGGTACTTGGCTCGTGTGCCATTCTAGCTCTGGGTTATTTTGTCTGATATTATTTTTGGTGGTGGTTGGTGCCATTTTTCCCACTCTATTTCTTTGTTTGTTGTTCTGGATTTGTAACCATAGGATCAGGCCCCTTTTACTGCTTATCTAATAAAAAACATAACACTTCTCATTGAGCAATGTGTGTCCTAGGTTTAGGGACTGGGACACATTCACCCATGGGAAAATGGGTCCTCCCTTAACCTTAGGACCTAAATTTAAATTATGTTTTTTGGTAGGATTTTAATATCTCTAAGTGTATATTCAGATGTTGAGGATTGTGATATTTGAATTTCATGAAATCAAGGATACATGCCTATAAATATAGGGTTATTTCATCATTTCAAATCCTATAAAAGCCAATTCAAGAACCTAGCAAGTTTATGAGATTTCAAGAGCAATTCAAGGCATTCAAGAGAAGATTTATTAGAGTTGTATTGCAGCATTCAAGATCCATTGTCATATCAAAGTCTTCTTGCATCATGCATGTATTTGGAGCTAATATGGTGATGTTGGTTTCATGACCCATTCAAGCATTCAAATCCATTATTTCAAGCAAGATTTAAGGTTCAAGATCCACATCCATTGAATTCCTTTCATGCAAGTTATAGATTTGCATTCTACATCTTATTCAAGGGTTTTTTAAGTGGTAACACTACTTTGTTCGTTTGTCATTCCATTTTTCATGTTTCACTTCACTTTAAGGTTTGATACCAAAATGGGGTTTGACCAAGACAAACCCCCATTCACCAAAAAAAAAAAAATACCTTTCATGTTGTGTTTGTTGATCTAGGTGGAAGAAAGCTTGAAGATCTCTTGAAGAGAAAAAATGAAGTTGTCAAAGTTGCAAAAGTTGTCATAAAAGTTGTCATCTCATGAAAATTCATTTACAAAATTTATTCTTGATTTTTTGACACTAAAACCCAGAGAATCTAGAAGTGCAGAGATAGGATGAAAGGCTCTCAAAAGTTGCAAAAAAACCATAACAAAGGACCCGTTCACCCCTGGGTGAATGAGTCCTAAATCAACTTCACAAACTGATTTTTGGTGAAAGGTACACTCAAATATTCCATTCTCTAATCTAGAATTTGATTGTAGGTTCTATCAGTATTGAGTTTAATCTTATTGTTTCAAGTGTTAAATTGTATTTTGGTGTTAGTTTACTATTTTTAGTTTTTCTCCCCAAAGTGTTGTTTAACCTTGACCCCCTTCCTTCAATCATAAGTAAATCTAAATATTCTCAGCTTAAATTGATTCACCTAAGGGTTTTTAGTCAATTTTAGGTGGGGATCTCATTTTCTAATTGTTATGCCTTGCATAACCACCCCATTATTAGTTTGGAACAAATTGGCCCTCCCTTGGAGTTATTTGTTTTTGGGTTTTTGTTCAGGTCTTAGGAGTTGTCTTGTTTTTCTCCTAAGTCTTTTGTTCTTTTGCTCTATTGAAAGAGGAGTTGGAAATGAAACTAGATTTAGAACTTCTTCAGAGTTCCTTGTCTGAGTTTGGTTCTAACTCTGGGTTTTCTCTCTTTCTTTGTTTGTTGTATTTTTGCACTCTTGGGTCTCTTTGTCGCTTGAGTTGTTAGTCATTTTCCTTGCGTTTTGTTTTACCTGAGCAGAAGCGGAACCGAAGGTGAAGTAGAATTTGTAACTTTAAAAATTCCAAATCTTGTTCTTGTTCCAATCCCGACCTCACTCATTTGCTTTGTCTCGTTGTTTCATTGGTGTTTTGGGTTGGGTCCGGTTTCCATTCCAATCCCACTTCCCTTTGTGTTCGCATATGCTTTTGGGTGGAACTGGAACCAAAATCAGAACCGAACTTTGAACTTTATGAAAGTTTCATTTCAATTTTGGCTTTGTCTCTGCCCCTTTGTTTCTTTTCTTTTGTCGTTGCCTTTGTTGCGGGATTGGAACTGGATTTGAGACTGGGTAGGGGACTTGATACAAGGTTCTTTACGATTGTCTCTAACCCGAGTCTACATCTGCCTTGCTTTGGGTGTTTATGGGACTTAACTCTCTATTCGTGTTGCTTGCTCTGCCTCTAACCTACCATATTTATGGCATTAATTGTAGCCTCTTCGCACACGTGAATTGATTCTAAATTCCTAATTATGTTTAACTAACTCATTATCTTTATTATTCAAAACATTTGAGTGAACCAGAGTCAGAAAAGCTTTGAGAGGATCGATTTGATTGTGAAGGAAAGTTATGGAGCAAATCTTCGTAAGATTTTAGTCTTTCTCGGAGAGCATTTTAAGGTAGGGCTTTTCTTCTTCTTCCCGCTTTGTGTTGTTGTTTTTTTTGTTGTGTTTGGTGCATTCATGGTTTTCGCTCCTATGAATTTTTTTCCTTCCTTTTGTTTTGTCTTGTTTCTTCTTTTCATTTCATCTTTTCTTCTTTGTTTTGCTATTTTGTTTTCTTTCTTTTATGTTTGTCCTTTTCTGTTTGTTGTCACTTTTGCGACAGGTGGTTTGTTGTCATGCCCTAATTTCTAATTTGGGCTTCCATTTTCTAGGGTCACCCATACTTCAGATGTTTTAAATATGTTGAAACCCTATTTTATTCCTAATCTTGTGTTGTTTAGATGTGTTCTATGGTGGATTTGTGTTGACCTGAATGATTAAATCGACGTATCGAGCAAATTAGGGTTTTCTCGATAAAACTTTACAATGCATTTAACCTTTTGTTTCACTTGGTCCTTGTATGATTGAAAGTTAGGGGTTAGGCCCCTTTTATTTGTTCTTCCTAATAAGCTGATGTGACCCAAGTTTTAAAATGCATATGACTGTGTCTTTGGAAAACACACTTTGTTTTGCATATTGAATTGGTGATAGTGAACTCAGGAATGAAATTGCCTTGAGGTTGTTTTCTCTAGGATTAATTCCTAAAATGACTTTGATTCTAGTCATTACGATGTTTTTCCTTTATATACTTATCCTTGAGTCTTCACGCTTAAACTTAGGTGGAACCGGAGCTTGAATGGATATGAAACTTGGAACTAGAAATTAGTTTCTAATTCAATTCCCATTTCGGTCCCAATTCTAATCCTCTTCCGGTTCCCATTCTGGTCCTAGTTCTAACCTTGCCATATGTTAAAATGTGTTTCCTATTCATGATCTTTCCATGGTTCTACTTCCGATGAAGGAAAAATTTGACTAAGTATAAATGCTATCAAGGGAAGGTAGGGAATGGTATTATATGATTAACTAACTTTGATTTTTTTGTTCATATAATACAGGAGTTTACTATAGGAATCAAGAAATGTTTGGGGCATCAGATGAAGCTTCTAAAGGATCCAACCGGGTGAAACTTCAAGGCAAGGAGTTAGGCCTAAAAAGATCAAAGTAGAGTAGCTCCCTTATACCTTAATGTATAAACATGGGGATACCACTTTTACTGCTTGTAAAGTTGACTTAGAGTGGGAAGACATCATAAACACCAACCTAGGCCCTTTCAACTTTGAGGAACTAGTTTATGAAATCTTCAATGATGGTGTTACACCAAGGGCCAAGAGGATTGCTCAATCAGTATTGGCACATGTTGCTCTTTTCCCTTTATCTATTCAATGTCCATAACTGATTTTGGCAGCCACTGGAGCTTACAATCCTGCTACTAGGCAGTGTATGGATTCCCAAGGGAATGTGATTATTGATTTAACATCCCAAATGTTTAGATTTATGTTTGATGCACCTATTCCATAGAGCCCTAGACAATTGAATGAGGTTGAAGCATTGAAGTTTTATATCAACAATAAGGAAAACAATAGATCCCATATGAACAAGCATTGGATGAGGGTGGAGAAGAAGTCCCTAACTAAGCTTCTTGACCAGCCTAAAAGGGCATATTTTGGAAAAGAAATTGGAGACATTATTATGATACTTGCCAGGGTGTTTCGGAAAAGAGAGTCTTCACAATTCAAGGAGTGGATGTTCCCATTCATCCAAACTATTATAGATGGCAGACAATAGTTTGATTGGTTAGTGATATTGTCAGAAAGCATTCACAATCAAATGTTGAGAGTGAGGGAAACCAAGAGTTTCTTTATGACCTCTTATGTGGTCTATGCAGCTACTCGGATGGGGATATTTCTAGGAATTAATACAGTTGGTATATTGGGAGAGGCCCAAGGACAAAGGAAGGTATGGGAACACTATAATTAGCTCACCTTACAAACATCAGAGTCACATTATAGGAGAGTTAATGATTCCTTTATTTATGACATCATTAACAGGCTTATTGGCGATGCTGGATACAGACTTAGCGGGGAGGCAATGGCCTTTATCAATGAGTGGAGACATTGGTTTATCCAGTAACCCACATTCACTTACCTTGGATTAGCAAGATTTTATGGTCATCCCCATTTGCTTCCTATATGTTGTGGTGAGAGGTTTGTTTTGATGGAATTTATATATCAGGCTTTGGCTATTAACTACAAGTTTGGCACCAAGCACAAGACTGGTTGTCATAAGTTTCCAATGAAGTTGGGAGTGTTTAGCTGTCCACACATTGTGGCAGCAAAGGTTGATTGTGATGAATTAGTTCACCTAAGGTTGGGTTTGTACACTGCTAGGAAGTACTATGATCCTAGGCACAAGATGTGGGCTTTGCTTCCCAGTTTCTTTGACAAGCATTTCAATCTGTTGGAAGATTTCTAGATGGATTTGAAGGATGAATATGATTTAAGGAAAAAAATTATGAGAGATTTCCTATCCCACTCATGGTTGAGTATGGGATAAAGGAGGATATTCCAGAGACATTATCTAATGATGGGGTAACTTTGGATCCCCATTATGATTCGGATAATGTAGGTACTAAAAATATTGATCCAGTGGATTTGAATGTTGAGGAATCAATTGACATAAAGTAGATTGCAAGGCTCATGTTGGATTGAAGTGTGCACTGGGTTAGCTTAAGAATTAACCAACCTGAGGCTCAGTCGTCCAAAAAGAGGAAAGTTGCAGGTACCACTCAAGGCTATAAGAGGACAAAGAGAAGAATGGCACCTAAGGAACCCTTAAAGTTTATACCTTCTAATGCAAGAGAGGGGGTGGTTGCCCAAGACCTCCCAGAGGTACAAGAAGGTGAGACAATTGTAGAGGTTGGTGCTTCTACATATGTTGCAGGAGAAGTATCTGCTCAACCCTTTATTACACAACAACTAGGTCAAGAATCCCAAAAGGGAACTCTCCATAAGGAAGCTGAGATACTAAAGGAAATGGAGTCAGGAATTGAGATACATGATATTGCTACTAATTCCAAAAATACTCTATCTGATAAGGAGGCTCATATAGTAACATCTCTCGATTTTATAGATGAGCAAGGATGGAGCATATATTGATAGAGGTGGACCAGTGGAAGCTCTTTAAAGATTCCAAAAGGGAAGTTGATGCCAAGGAACAAGTTGAGGCATTAGCTAAACAACAAGAGGAAGATGCTAAAGCACAAGCAGTGTTATTGGCCAAGAAACAAGAATTGGAGGCTCAAGTTAAGGTTGATGAATTAGCTCAACAACAATAACAAAAGGAGCAAGAGCTCAAGATGTAGGAAGAAAGAGATAAATTGGTTTTACAACAAAAAATTCATTGTCTTGAGGAAGAGAAGGATACTCAAAGAAGAGAAAAGGAGGCCCTCTAGGCTAAATTTAAAGATGTTGAAGAAGCTTATAAAAAGAAGGAAGAACAAGAACACCTAGAAAGGGAAAAGGAGGATGTGGAGCTTGCTCTGCATGAGAAAAAGTCCAAAGAAGCTTGGGATGACATTGAAGAATTAAAGAAGCAAAGAGACTTGGTTGAAGCTTGACCTAGAAAGGAAGCAAATAGTTCAACCCCAACCATTGAACTGAGATGAAATGATGAAAGAGATTGAGAAGGAAAGGCCCAAGAAGAAGGCCAAGGTTCTTCACTCCACCAAGCTTACTGACATAGGAGAGATCATTGTTGAGTGTGCAATACCAATGGTGGATAAGAACCGAGAGGATATGTAGATGATTGATTACCAATTGGGCATGGTTAATTTGGGAAGGCCTACAAGAAATCAACAAATGAACTTAATAGATATTTTGGCTTCCTCTACCAAGTCTCGGATGATCAAGGACAAGAAAAAGAGGGATGAGCTTAAGGCTCAATTAGATCAATTGCATAGGTTTTTAAAATATGTTTCAACTCCAATATCTCAACAAGTTATTGCCCTTGAATCCCCATTCCTACTAACAAAGAAAGAGGTTGATGATTTGGTTCAGATGAAAAGTAAAGTGGGAATGATGGATAGATGATTGGACAAGCTCAATCAAGAGATTGATGATGTCCTTGCTGATGGTTTTAAGATTCATAGAACAACTCTTAACTTGGTAGGGGATTTAGATCAACATTTCAAAGATCTAGATAAGCAAGATGAAGAAAATAAAGAACATGCTAAGAAGCTTGAGGATATTAGCAAGATTCCTAAGTCATCTTTGCTTGAACATTCAATTCTTGAGGATGGTAATGCAGATTCTATTGAGAAAACTATGAGGATAATAGGATACAAGTCCAAGGCTATTTAGGAGCATAAGAATGAAATTCAGGAGTTGAAAAAAGATTTGAATCAACAGATTGAAGAATTGGAAGCAATTGTAGCCATTTTATTCAATCTGGATATCTCGATTAAAAAAGGCCTTCCTTTGGATAAGATGAGGGAAAGATGGAGGGGAAGATTTGAGGAAATGATGCAAAAAGGAGATGATGGGGAGGATCTATTATTAGACCGGTTTATGGATATTAAGGAAGAAGCAAAGGCTACCAGAAGGGAAATAATCAAATTAAAGGAGGTACAAAATTAGTTGCAGCAGAATTAAAGAGGATTAAATTTGAGGATGATTGGTTGGATGGACCTGATGTGGATACTCTTCAACAAATGTTTTCCAATTATGATGAGTACATCCTTGAGCATGCAATGCAAAAGTGATTTGGCTCTCTTCACTGACACAACATCTCCTTCTATCCTATTTTGTAGGGCTTTGATGTGGATTGAACTTCAATTCACTTCTTTAGTTCCACCTTCTTCATTGGATATCATAATTTGTGCAACATTTTGCTCCAGCCTTCTAGCTCAAGAGATCAACAATTCAGTTTTATCAGCAATTCTTGTTCCTTAATTTGTGGATTTGGATTCTAAATTGGGAGGAAGTCATGCATGCTTGGCCTATATGTATTATTTGGTTCCATTTTGTAAAGGTTGGCTAATTGAAACAAGTTTAGCCACCTGATGATAGCAAACAAGAATAGTCTTAGGTTTTCATAATTGTTAAGCAGATACTCTAAAATTTCAAGTGAATTTAAATACAGTTTCTTTACAACTTCATGAAAGTTTTATGTTATCAAGTTGGACTTATTTGATGATATTAATGATATCTAATCAATTCATATGCTAGTGATTTTGTTGTGCCTAAGTGTTTCTTATTTGATGAAAGTTAATAGAGGGAACCAGATTTAAGATTATCTCATTAAGTTATCTATGAATGAATTGCTATTATATCTATTTGATCTCTGTTTTGATAATGAGTGAATGGTTTGTTTCAAATTTTTATGAAGAAATTTTGGTGAATAGTTATGATGATTGAATTAGCACTATGGATGTATGCAATGGTATAGATTGTTCTATGGATTGTTTCATGTTATGGTTGTGGATGAATGAAGAAACACTCATTGTTGGTATGCATGTCTAGATGTTAAGTAGTTTTATTTATATTCTTCTCATTTTAAAGCTTTGATCTATCTTTTTCTCTTTATTTAAACCCCCCAAACGTAGAATAGTTGATTTCATGTAGTTCTATTCCTTGTTACCAGCAAAGATCCCTTGCAAATTATAGTTACATTAACCTTTGAGTGATATCAGCATAGTTGAGAACCAACTACCAGGACCTTGGGAGTTAGATGGCTACATGTTATCTTTCATTTTCAAGAGAAATAGAATAGTAATATTCTATTTAATATTGTTGTGTTGTATTGACCATCAACACTAATCAAATAGAGGAAGACAGACCATCATATCCCTATTTTGATGCCCTAACCTATTTTCCCCTTATTTCATTTTGGTGAACCTGACTTTTGAGCATTGTTTCTTTTTCATTTTGGAGTCCATTTCAACCTTAGATCTATATTTTACATCCATTTGCATTGCAATGCATTGAATTCAATCTCATTTAGGGTTTCTTAACTTGCATTCATTTGCTTCTCATTTAGGATTTTAGGATTACATTTTTGGCATCTTTTAAAATATGGAAAATACAAAAAAACTAGTCATTTTACAAAGAATTTACATAGTACTACATCATTATTAATTTGTATTACAAAATTGAATCAAAATTGCACATCAAATTACATCTCCTAGTTTGTCATTTATCATTATTTTGCATTTGCATTTAGAATTCAATTTATAGAAAATTCAAACTATAGCCACCCGTCTCAGTCTAGAATTTGAAAACCCCATAAAACAACTCATAAATTATAAATTTATTTTTCAAAATTCTCAGTTAGGACCCATTCGCCCTTGGGTGATTGAGTCTCTAATTAGGGATTTTTCCTACAATTTCGAGCATTAAAATCTTTACTTCTATATTTTTCTTTGCTATTTTCAGTTTACTATTATAGTTTACAAAATATTTGTTATCTCAAATTGATCATATTAATCTTCATTTGATAAATTCAGTACATTGTGAATTCAAAATTGCATTTTCAAAAATCATTTTTTAAGTTTTTACATAATTGTATAGGAGCGAATTTACACCCTGTGTAAATCCCCCTTTGTTTCCCTCCCCATTTTAGAAAAACCAAGTTTGAAGGATTAATTCCACCTAAGCTCTCTCCTTGCATTCCAATTGGCACTTGTTTTGTGTGTCGGTTGAGGCATTTTTGTCGGGGATGCCTGCACGGCGCACTTACGTCCCTAGAAGATTCCTGCAACTGAACTTATAGAGGTGTTACACTTCTCATTGGGAGTCAAGTTGTAATGCCTCCTTCAGCTGACTGGCCCGAATATGGTCATTTTTCTCCATTCCTTCTTCAAATTCATTCTAACTCTTCACTCCATTCACAAGCTCACTTCACACTCTTGCATTCACTCTCAAGCTCTCAAACAACATACACACACCTCATTGTAGAAAATACAACACTCCCTCTTTGGTAGATTAAGTTGGGAATGAAACACCATTGTAGCAGAGGCTCAAGTACTCTCAATTTCTCCCCCAAGCAGCCTTGAGTGCTCTTGGTGGAGGTGGTAAGCTTCCTTTCTCTTTTATCACTTGGTTGAGTTAGCACTTTACTGTTTTGTAGTGCCTTTTGTGCTTTTCACTATATTACTTTCTTTATCTTGTTTCCTTTGGCTATTTGTGGAGGTGGAAACACCTAAATGTGGGTTTGAATGAGGTAGACCCCTATATAGCCACCTAACATTTTATCTTTCTATGTGTAGGAGTATGTGCTTTAAAAGAGTCAGTTGATGACTGAATTTCTTGGTGAGATCATCCTTGCCCTTTTCACTCTTGCATTTTTGCTTTATAATATTAGAGAGTACTTTACTTAATCATATAATTTTTTCCTTTTAGTTAGTTAGCTGGGTTTTTAGTCATTTTAATAGGTTTGACCTTGTCTCTGTTGTTGTTTGGTTGTATAGATGCCAATGCACTTTAGAGACGACAACACAACACACTGTCATCCAAAGACTGCGCTTCCATCATCGAGTAGAGAGCTCCCTGAGGTGTAGAGTTGAACTTGAAAACTAGATCACCTAGCCCTCCTCGAAACTCAGGATTGCAGAGTGATTGTAGGACTTTATAGTCCTCATCATCCTCATCCTCATACCCTAAACATCACATTCAGCTGAGGTAAGTTAGGGTGGCTTTTTGCATCTTGGCCCTCCGTGACCTGTGGCCTTGCATGTGGAAGTCGCCCTACCTTACATTTTGGTGAACCTGATGTGAACCATCTTGGTTTCATTTTTTTGATACTGAAAATTCCTTTCCTCGTACTCTAGGAGTGTTGTAGGTGTGAGTGTTGTGAGGTTGTTTCCTTACAACCCAACTTGTGACCCCTCGTTGGCATAGTTGGAAGGTTCCAAAGGTGTTGCATGACAAAACCTTGGTTGGGTCACTATCTTATCCTTTTACCTTTAGGGATTTTGTGAAATATTATCTAGTGTGTGTTATGGCCTCCTTCATGCATCAACCTATCCCCTCTGTATAGCCTGTGGACAATGGTATTGACATAACCTTTACTTCACAGGACCTACTGATGGGTTTTAACAAAGAACCATCTCCACTTTATATTCCCATGAGGATCAATGGGAACATTGTATTTGGTGTTCTTGTTGATCTGACGTCACAAGTAAACATAATCACTAAGGATATTATGTTGATTAACTTTTTACACAAAGATGGGTATGATACACCCGTGAGTACTATCCACACACATGACAGGCTTTTTGTGCCCCCTCTAGGTAGTAACATCTTGTCGGTCTTGGTGGGACCTAAATTTCTGAACCTCTTGTTTGACATCATCCTTGGGTCTAAGCTCTTTAGGGTGAAATTGGGTATCTCTTGGTTGGTAGTGATGAACGTGGTACCCTCCATTGTGCATAAATTTCTAAAATTTATCCATGGAGGTTCCATACATGTAATCCAAAAAAATGGTTATAAACCATCAGTTGCATGTGGTAGCTACTCCTTGGACTACTCTTGGCCTGCATCTGTTGGTCCTCTCCCACCTAGGATAGACCTTCTGCATCAAACATACTAAAACTATAAGAAAGGGTGTTTGAGGCCAAGAGTTAGATACCTTCCCTCGCCTTATGCGATTTCACATAGGTCTTTCTTAAAGGTTGACAATGATGTCAATAAGGCTTGAAAGAAGGAAGAAAAGAACTGGTCTCATGATCTTCCTTCTTCCTCTTCTACTGGTTAATCTAATTCTTCTTCTCACTCTATTATGGTACCATCAGGTTCTACTCCTTGTCTATAGGAGAATCATATGGTGCACACTTGGAGAAAGCCTAAGTGTCCTACATTCGAGCTTCATGTTCTGTCAAAAAGCCTAGACCTGTTCGGTATGATAGGAAGAAAATATCTCAAGGAGAGTCCTCTTTGTCTTGAACTCTACTTCCTCTTATTGCTCTTGCTCCCAAAGCGGCAAGCGGGAAGAGGCCTATTGTCGAGGCCCTTGAGCTGACTCATCCTGTTGCTACTCAATTTGCTCCTCCTGCTCCCATTCAAGAATTTGTTCCTCTGCTGGAGATGGTCATAGAGGACATTCCTATGGTCGAGCAGGAGCCTTCTACTACTTCATAGCCTCTAGCCTCTAGCTCTAAGAACCGAAGAAACCACCTTGTGCATGAGCGTAAGCACTAGTGAAATGCTCTCTTAGCTGAGCAAGTCATCTCCCAAAGAAAGGAGGAAGAGATGGCCACCCCTGCTTCAAAGCCTCCTATAGTGTTTCTCTCTTCCCTCCATTCTGCTTCTCTCTAGTTCATTTATGCCATGCTTCCAAATTTTGTTGCGAGTGCAAATGAACCTAACCCCAAGGGGGTATAGGTGTTCATCACTCCTTCAGTGGAGCCGCCTTTGTTGATGTCCATTCCAAATATCCAACCTTTCCTAAAGCCCGTGGATATGGTTAATACTTCGGTCATATATGTTGTGGTGCTTTCCTCCTCTTCCTCTGCACCTCTATCCTCGTCTATGGGGATTTCATCTCCTTCGATGAAGAAAGAGGTGGAGAGTGGTCCTTCTAGAAATGAAGGACGTAAGAGGATCCCACCTTCTTCGCAAGGTGGTCCTATGTTGACTTGTTATGTCCTAGTGACAGAACTAGTCTAGGCTTCACCTAAGTTTGTTACTGCTCTTGAGTCACTCAGCTAGCCTAGCGGTGAGTCTCAGGCTCATCCCACCCCATCCACTGAAGTTAGACATGACACTCCTGTGGGGTGCATGTTTAACTTTGTGGATGAAGTTTCGACCTTGTCAGCAATCTTCGCAAAGTTGCTGATGTTGACTCCACAAGAGCTCGATGGAGAGGACCTTGAGGGGCCCTCTTCCTTGTCCCTTTTTGCGGGAGGGTTAGACACCCCTCCTCTTAACATTACTCCACTGTAGGCTCATCCTCCTCCCCCCTACGATGATCTAGAGTGGGAAGTGGATGACCTCTTGACTAATCAATGTTAGGAGGAGGCCCCTTCTTGACCTTGTGTGTGTGTGTTTGTGATGTGTTCCCCCATGATCATGCTTTGTGTGCCTGGATGACCCTCATCACCCTTGTTGGTGTGTGGATACAGGTGTGTTTTTTGTGTCATAAACCATCTTTTATTTGTATCATTCTTCCATGTTTGTGCTTGATTTTTGATAAATTGGGGACAATGCAAAGCGTTTGGGACATTTAGGCTTCCCTTCCATATTGCCCCAATTTTTTTATCATTAATTTGTCTTCTTGTGCATTCTTCACATGGTCTAATGTAGTAGGGGGTTGATGACAACTCATTTATATACTATTACTATACATATCTATATATATTCATGAGCAGTTCTGACCTCGAAATATCAAGCTACCCTTGTGCCCCTTTGTTTTCTTTCCCTTTCTTTTTATTTCTCTTTTCTTTACTTGAGTTGTCCCTCCTATGTGTGACAACGCATTTTCTTAAATATTTCAATTTTTAGAAAATGCATTCATTGTCAATGAATCTTTTCTTGGAAATACTTACAAACATCCCTTTTTGAAAACAAAATTTAGAATCAAGGATTCTTTTGAAATAACTTGAGTGTTTTCCTCTGAGCTGGGAGTTACTATGACCTTCCTCTCACGTGGGGGAATTCTCTTCATTTATGAAGTGATTCCTTGATGAAGGATCAATTCAAGAAGGGGAACATCTACTTTTGAATTGCGCATCCCTTGAGTGGACCCCCTCTTCACGATAGGTTCTTGAGGGACCCCTTTGAAATTTTTCAAAATTGTCAACGGTTTGCACGACTATCTTCTCACTTGTCTACATGGCCACTTCTTGACTCTATGGAGTCTACTTTCTCAGGTTTCCTCCTTGTGAGAGATTTGTGGGGACACCTCCCTACAGGACTAAAAACCTATGGGGTGCTTTCCTTTGAGCTTCTTCCATGTGAGAGATATTGGGGGTGGCTCCCCTGCAAGACTGAGAGCTTGTAGGGCACTTTATCGCATTTCCTCCATGCAAGAGATCTTGGGGTTACCTTCCCTATAGGGCTAAGAGCCTATGGGGTGCTTCCTTGCGTGTTCTTCATGCTTGAGTTCATGGAGAATACCTTCCCTATGGGACTAAGAGCCTGTAGAGTATTTCCTTGGGTGTTCTTAATGTTTGTGTTCATGGAGAATACCTTCCCTATAGGACCAAGAACCTGTAGGGTGCTTCCTTTGGGTCTCCTCCATGCTAGAGTTTTTGGGGAATTCCTTCCTTATAGGACCAAGCACCAGTAAGGCACTTTCTCTTCTCAACTTCATAGTTTTGAGCAGCTATCAAGTCCTTTACCTACCCTACACCTTCAAGTACGCTAGATTAAGTACTACTTCCTCGATGGTTCAAGTATACATTTATAGCCTTACACTCTTCTTGATCTACTTTACCGAGCACTCATCATTATTTGTGCTCACTAAAGTGGGGGGAAAATGTATAGGATTGAATTTACACCCCATGTGCAAATCCCCTTTTTTTCCCTCCCCACTTTAGAAAAACTAAGTTCAAAGGCTTAATTCCACCTAAGCCCACTGCTTGCATTCCACTTGGTACTTTTTTGTGTGTTAGTGGAGGCATTTCTATTAGGGACACCCACACAGTGTGCAGACATCCGTGTGGAATGCTAATGTCCCTAGCAAATTCTTGTGACTAAACTTGCAAAGGCATTACACTTCTCATTGGGAGTCAAGTTGTAACTCCCCCTTTGGTTGATCAACCCAAATATGGCCATTTTTCTCCATTCCTTCTTCAAATTCATTCCTTCAACTTGCATTCTAACTCTTCACTCCATTAGCAAGCTCACTTCACACTCTTGCATTCACTCTCAAGCTCTCAAACAACATACATGCACCGCATTGCAGCAAATACAATACTTCATCTTTGGTAGAACAAGTTGGGAATAAAACACCATTACAACAGAGGCTCGAGTACTCTCAATTTCTCCCCCAAGTAGCCTTGAGTGCTCTTGGTGGAGGTGGTAAGCTTCCCTTCTCTTCTCACTTGGTTGAGCTAGCACTTTACTATTTTTATTGCTTTTTGTGCTTTTCACTATATTACTTTCTTTATCTTGCTTCCTTTGGATTTTCATGGAGGTGGAAACACCTAAACAGGGGTCTGATTGAGGTAGGCCCCTATACAACCACCCAACATTTTATCTCTTTCTGTGTGTAGGATTATGTGCTTTCGAAGAGTTAGGTGGCAACTGAATTTCTTGGTGAGATCATCCTTGCCCTTTTCACTCTTGCATTTCTGCTTTATAGTATTAGAGAGTACTTTACTTAATCATATCATTTTGGCCTTTTAGTTAGTTAGCTGGGTCGTTAGTCTTTTTAATAGGTTTTACCTTGTCTTTGTTGTTTTCTAGTCATACGGATGCCAGCTTAGAGATGACAATGTACCGCGTTGTTGTCCAAAGACTGCGCTTTCATCCTTGGGCAGAGAGCTCCCCGAGATGCAAAGTTGAACGTAAAAAATGACTCACCTAGCCCTCGTCAAAACTTGAGATTGCGAAGTGATTGTAGGACTTTATAGTCCTCATCCTCATACCCTAAACATCACATTCAATTGAGGGAAGTTAGGGAAACTTTCTGCATCTTGGCCCTTTGTGGGCCTTGCACATGGAAGTCCCCCTACCTTACAATAACATAATTATAAAATTATCTTGTTATCAATCTAAAAATCTTAGAATTACTTTACCCTTTCATAATGGACATGTGCATTGGTAATCTATGGAAGTCTTTAACATATTTAGTTGATGTTTCAATTTTTGTTTTTGGAAATGATCCTAATGCAATGGAACCTAATCAATCTCAATCAACTCCTAATGAATGTCCTCGTAAAGTTGACATCATTAGAGAAGATAATGACAACATGAAAAATTTCATAAACAATTGCCTTAGCAATATTGAAAGCAATGCATACATTTACCCTTCCATGCAACAACCAACACCCCCTATCATTCCACCACTTGAGATGTCTGGTCTTTTACATCCTGAAATTGAGTCATAAACCAAGCCTAAATGTCCAACAATGAATGAACCTAGATCATCTAATTAAGTGAATACCTATCCATCTTATGTTAACAAAGTGACCAACACACCCATCAACCTACAAGAGACTTATGGACAAGGCTTTAAGATCTTAACTAAACAAGGATATGACATCAATAATGAGCATGAAGTTCACAAAATTTTAGAGAAAATTATTAGTGAAGGTACTAAAGGACTAGGATATCAAAATCCTTATCCCTCCACATCTTCTAAGGATACAAATGTCCTTCATAATGATGGAGTAATGTTTCACAAGGATGATAGGATCACCTTAGGTCCTTCTCCTTCAACAAGCACACACAAAGGCCTTACAAAATCAAGAACCTAAAATTCCCTTGTCCCATGTCTCTCATTGAAAGGAACTTACAAATACTTCTTAATAAAGGACTCTTAACATTACCACCAAAAAAAGAAAATCCAAATCTAAAACATAAAAACACAAACATGTCTCATTTTCAATATCATAGAGTTCTTGGACATAGCATTGATGAGTGTCATGCTTTAAGGAGAATCCTTGATAAATTTTATATGATAGAGATAGTCCCTTAAAGTGTACACTTTGCTCCTTGCCATGTAATAGTTGTAGGATAATAGCATACTTACTATTGCATGTTTAACATCGATTGAAAATAATTTTCTTTGCAAGGAGCTCATTCTCATCAATCATCTCGGCTCATCCTTGTCCTTCACTTAGTGGGGTCAAGGGGTTAGATAGCCTTTTCCTAGTTTGGCACTTGATGTTGTCCCTTTGGCTAGTTATCCACCTTCCACATATATTGAACAAGATTGGGATGCAGATGGCTTGCTATAGGTTGACTTGCATGTTCCTTACTAGTCTTGTCTTTTCTTTCTTTGTCATGTTCTTAATGTGATTGCATGTGCGTAATGTGATCCCCCATACTGTTTTGTTTGATGTGTCTCTTCATGTTCATTCCTCTATTTGTATCTACATTTTTCTATATGTCATAAATATTTATCTTTCTTTGTCTTGTGTTTTCCTTTTGGGGATGACGTAAGGCATTGAGACATTTAGGTCTCTTCCATGTTGACCCAAGAGTTTTTTCTTTGTTTTTCACTCTTTATGTTTCATTCTTCCTATTTTGCAAGTATATGGGGAATGATGAAGTTTTCAAGCTCTATAATCACATTGTAGCAAAGACATACTGACCTTGAATCCATAGATCCCTTATGTGTTTGGGATTTTATTTTGGGGGTAACCCCTTGTTGATGTGTTTTTTATGCACTTCTCAACACAAGTAATGCATAGGTGCATCACCTCTCTTGAAAGACAATCTTCCGCAATCAGATTGTAGAACACTATCCCAAGGTCTCTAATGTCAGGTCTTGATAGTGCTTAGAATATCTCAGTTGTTTGATGTGATTTGCTGGAATCACAAGGCAGACTTACAGATGGATTACAAAGCATGGGAAGTTGGGTCTTGAAATGGAGTTCCTAAGATGGAGAAGTTGTGCATTTGTTGTTGGTTCAAACAATAGTCTTGAACTCCATTTTTGTCATTGGATTTAGCTTTTCAATGTGCAATGAACCTTTCCTAAGGTCACTCATTAAAAAAAAAGGAAAAAAGGCAGGGAATAGAGAAGGTTCCTAGATCTGCAACTAGCTGTGAACAGTGATAATGGAGTTCCTGCGATGGACAGCTTCCTAGAAACAATATTCCACTTAACCAGAAATCTCACAGTCTCATGGAATTTGTGCTATATTCTAAGGTCTGCAGATACTTCGTCTTTCATTCACCATGTACATGCATGAACAAAGATGAAATTTTTGGAGCAGCTTTGAATTTAAGCCCAAACTAACTTCACACAGCTATCTACCATCAGCAAACAGCAAAAAGTATGGACCAAGAAGGCATCTACACTGCAGGAATTTTCACAACCACAGAACAACATTCCTAAAATCTACCAAAGTAAGAAAACCGTTAACTAAAACAATAGTACAAATCTAACTAGAGTATCTAACAATGGAGGTTGAATCAAGTAACATGTAAGAAATTCAGAAAATGCACCAAGTCAATGTATTTTCATTATAAATTTCTACAGCATGTCTTTACAACAACTCAACTCCCTTTGAAAATGAGAGGAGAGCCCTATTTATAGTGCCCAAAAAGTCAAATGAATGGCCAAGATTAATTCTCATTGTGTGGCCAAGATTCATTACAAAATAGGGTTTCACCAACCCTCAATATTTTACAATTTAAAATTACATCCTATCCCCTTCCCTATTTTGTCCTCTAGTGATGGCACTGTAGCATTTTGTCCTTTTGTTGATTGTTGTTTACTGTAGCTACTCTTTGGGGAGTTCTTTATTATCAAGAGGGTTGTCCTCCTGCTTCTTCGAATGCTATGTACTCCATGAACTTCAGGATAACTGGCTGGAGTTTGTCCACCTCGATAATCCCATACCGCAACATTTGGTAGCTCCACTCTTTTGCATTATCCTCTAACCTTTTGCAGTCTTCATCATACTTCATGCCCTGATCCCTAAATAGCTCTGATTGATCGAAGGCACGGGCAACAAAACTCATGAATTCCACCTTGATTTCATTAGACATCTCATCCTCCATCTTCTTTTGGAAGTAAGGCTTTACCTTCTCCGGATTCATCTATACTGCGGGCAAGTCATATTCTTTCATTAGCTTGAGGTACCGGGCACATTCTACTCTAATTTCTTTGATCCATTTGATATTTGGATCTACTTTGTTCATTATTTGTTCTAACCTTTCCTTCCAGTTGTCAAAGTCTCACCGTCATATATCCATTAACCAGTGATCGTCCTTGTTGAACGCAAGCTCCTTTTCCCATGTGGCTTTTGGTAGCCAGAGGATGGCCTCGATCTTCGGAAAGGTAGAGTCATGTCGCAGCGAAATTGGTGCAAAGCTTCCTCGTTCCTTCCAAAGATTGTTGCAGGTCTAAGAACTTATTGGCTGTTCACACAGCCTAGCTAGTTCCCATGTTCCCGATGTACAAGACTTGCCAGAACTAGCCCTCCGTAGTCTTTTCCAAGTTCTTTCTTCTCTCCATCTTATTGATTTGTTCTTTGGACAGCAGTTGGGGTGCGGTTGTGGATGTGGTAGGTAGGTCACCCACTGATGACCATTGCTAGATATAATCTGTTAAAGCAACCACTTGTGCTTTGAGCTCATCTTTTGAGACCTTGTCTTGTTTTATCAGATGCACCACCATGGCCACTGACTCCTCAAGATGCTCTACCTTCTGTTCTCTGGTAGTGGTCCCCAAGTCGATGGTGGAGATGTTGTAACTCACCCCAGCCTGGCCAACCACAGGTGTTGCTATTTGTACAGATCGAGATCCAGAGGTACCCATTGTTACCTTGGATCTAATTTTTGGCTTCTTCTCCTTCTTTGTTGTGATCTGAGCTCGAGCTAAGATAGCCTCTAGTCTTGCCCATGGGTCCTTTAGTACAAGAGTTTTTCTTTTGAGCTATTTCTCTAACCACCCAGGCATGAAAGACTTGCCCTTAGGTGAATCATGGTCACCCTCACCCCTCTCGGCCAAGGCCAAGGTTTTCGTTCTCTTATCTTCTTGGGACTTTTCTTTCTCCTTGGCAGTATCTCCTTCTTCATTGGAGTCCTGGATGAACACAAGGCGTTTAATAGGAGGCTTGGCCAATGATTGTTGTAGGGGACTTTCTTTCTTTTCCATTTCTTCCCTTTCCTTTCCTTTAACTTGTTCAACCTCATGTGCATGTTCCTTGAATTGCTCGATCTCAAGGCCCTTGACCACTTGGGCCTCTCCCTTAGTTTTGTCTTCTTGTTGCTACTCTTTTTCCTCAAGGGGCGACCTTTCTACCTCTATTTCAACACCCTTCGACTATCAGGCCAGTTCTTTCTCAAGATCATCATCGAAGGCTTGCATGATGACCTTGCCACTGGATTTATCTTCCTCGCCTCTGCTCTCTAAGGAGTTAGTTCCTTCTTCATAGGCCACCCTGTCAATAGTGCGATGTTCATACTTCGGGTGCTCGTGGTATTCATCGGCCTCCTCTTCAAAGGGCCTTGAGGCTTCTCGCTCTCGTTTCTCCCACTCCTTAGAGATCAACATGGTGGCCTCCATAGCTGGTGGCCCTATTGGGGGTTGTGAAGGTTTGGTAGTAGCGAGGAATTGAGCTAAGGCTGCTTGAAGCATGGGGTCCATGAGGATTTGGGAGAGCTCGGAGGGGATGTTTTGCATATGCTTAGAGAAGGCCTCAGGAAAAGCGGATGCAGGAATAGGTGCCGTCACCACAGCTAAAGAGAGCTACGTGGTGGGCGACATAGCAACGGAGGAAGGAGGAGTAGTCATGGTAGAGGAAGAGTCAATTACAATCACAATCTCGGTCGGGGGTGAAGGGGCAAGATGGACAGAGATGTCCACCACTGGTGGAGATGTGGCGATCATGGCCAAAGAAGTAGATGGTGCAACAGTCGGGGCAAGAAGAGCCAAGAGGGGTTCTAATTGATCTGTACCCTTTACTTCTTCCTCTTGGATTAAGGGCTGCTCTTCCATACCCCTTGTTTGCTTAAGTCTTTTGGAGGGTGAGCCCCCTGTTTCTTTTCTTGTATAGACCTTGGGGTCAGGAGACTATTTTGTTTTCATTTCCTTTCTCTTCTTGGATCTGGTGATCAGAGGAGACTTGGATGTCCCACCAGTTGAAGTGGTGGTAGCGGCATCCTCCATGGAACTTCCCTCACTTTTGAGCCCTTCATAAGTCAAAATCACTTCCCGTTGTTTCAATTGGGCTACCTGCCCATCAACCCACTCCTTAGTACGAGCCAAGATTGGCTTGGTTATGATATCGAGGTCATCGACCTCCTGCTCATCCAAGTCTATTGTTGGTAGCGGCAAGTTGGAAACTGCGGGGTACTTGGGGTCCATTAAGGTGCTCTTGTCTTCTTTGACTTGGTCTGGTATGGGAAAGGGCTGCACCTTTCTTACAAAATGCGCAGTCATCCACATATAGTGCCTTGCACGCACCTCTTTGTCATCTTGACAATCCCCCCAAAAGTCTTCAATGTGGTGCAGATGAGTGAACCCCAGTCCAAGTGCCTTCCTTATGTGTCCATATGGGTCCATCTGCAGGCGAGCAGTGTGCAAGTGAAAATGGTAATCCTTCAGTTCCTTCTCAGAGTTACCAGCACACTGGGAAGTTTGTAGCTTATACATGCCTTGGCCAAGAGTCATGGGATAAGAGATCCCTGCTATGTGTTTTCTGGTGAAGATTGCCTGTATGTGTTGGAGTTGTCGAGAAAGCTCCAATAGGATGATTCGGTCATTAGGGTATCAAGGCAACTTTTTTAGCCTCTCAATGAAGCCTTGGGCATAGATGTACGTGAACTTTGGGTATTGGATGAAGAGGAAGGCATATTGCTTCAAAAATGCCTGAGCACTGTGGGAAACCCTCCTTTCGAAATCCCCGACAATCATTCTGACAATATGGCCGATAAAGGCATCATTTACTCTGCAGTACTCCCTCTTGAAGTTTCGGTAGTGGAGCTGGGGGTATTTGTCTTGGGCCTTCAATCTTCGATCCTGCTCCTGATCGGGTGACACAAACAACCCGTTGTACTATCTCTGGTCTGCTAAGGAGTAGACGAGGTATGAAGTCATATAAAACTTTGAGCTTTTCTTCACATTGACGAACTACTCATTGAAGCAGTCACTTATTATACCTCCCCAATAAAATGCGGTCTTTGTGGTAACATCTTCATTCCCATGAAGGATCTGCTCAATAAAGTACACCATCCATTCTTGAAAGAAGGTCGTCATAGGGAGACCCATCACCCTGCTCAGCATTGTGACCAAGTCGTGGTAGTCTTTGTGGAAGTCACTACGGAAGAGTTTGTGAGGAACCTTCGCAGCACTGCCGCGCTTTTCCTTAAGCCAATGCTAATTTATTAACCTTTTGCATCCTGTCGGGTTGTCATCCCATGCTGCTTGGCATTCCTCTATGGTAGGCATTTCCATTGCTTGAAATCTGGGAATATGGAAGGTTTTTGTGAATCCTTCAATCAACATGTCAGCAAGAATGTTACCATCCCTGTCCACAATTGTTCTTGTATCTAGTTGATATGCCTGCTGACAGGCCATGACGAGTTTGGGGGCTACAAGAGATGGAGGGAAACTTGTTGCCTTTGCTATTCCACTTTGTCTTATCAGTCTTATATTCTTGGTTGTTGGATTGACCCTAACCTTTTGTGTAAATTCATCAATATTGACATGGCCAATATTGGTGTCAGTAATTTCCTTCCAATCCGTGGTAACATTTGAGTGTAGGGGTTCACCCTGGAACTAGTATTTCATTTGGTCTTTGTCCTCTTTCCCTTGAGGAGTCTTGCCTGACTTCTTTCCTTTGTCCTTTTCAATGGATTCCCCTAAAGGTCCTACACCCAATTCCATATATTCTGCAAGCAAAGGTGTAGTCAGTGCAATGGATCACAAAAGTGCTCATGTTAGTCAAGATCCCATAAAATCAACTTTAAATAATATATCGTCCATGAGATGATACTTTTACATCCTTACGATATCAGTCTTTTGATCAAGGGATTTGGGACAGTCCAGGCTCGGAGGGTCGGACTTCCTCAGCAGGAATGCTATTTTGGAAAGGCAAAAGGGGCGGAACGATCCGAGAGATCCTTTCTGATCGAACTTCGATAATTTAAAAGGTTCGCAATGAAGAGGACCAAAATTAAGCACATGGGTCGAGATTAGATTTTAGATTTGGGCTCATTTGGATTGATTTAGGAGCATTCGAAGGTACAAGGCCAGAAATCCATCAAGAGATGGCCGTTTGAAAAGTCTGAGCAAAAATAGAGTTCCGAAGATGGAACTCCGGGGTTCGGGTCCCAGTGGATCGAGCGACGGCCAGCAGATTACAATTTTCAGTTTTGAGTGCTCAGACCAGAGGCCCTAGGAAGCTATCCAGCTTTTGCCGTTCGGAGCAGCTATTACTGGGTGGAAGTCCAAAAGGGGTGGCCTGGCAAACCGGGCCCGACATGAGGGTCAGATGGAACTCTCCCGCAGATATCTGATTAGCGAGATGTCGATCCTCAGCATAAAGTCATGGCGAACGCTTCATGTCTTAGCAACCGGTGATAGGGAGAAGGCAAATTGGCGGAGCGCTTCCTTCGGCATGAGGTCTCGCTGACTCCACAAGGTCTTGCCAACCTTTCCTTCGGTGTGAGGTTTCTATGGTGGGGAGATGTCTTGGCGAGATCCTCAGGTCTCGCCGACTGATGGTAAAAGGGCACATCAGTGAGAAGTCTTTCATCGGTGCAATGTCCCAGTGAACCCGCGATGTCTCGTTGACTGCAAAGAGGAAGACCAGACCTAGTATGAGCGTCCATTGCTAGATTTGATTTTGAGACTCATGGCGGTCGAGAAGGCGGAGCCCAGAGCTCAGAAGGGCAGGCAAGACTTGCCTCTTCAGAATGGCAGATGAGGGACAGAGTCCCGGACGACAGAGCCCGACACGGTCGAGGACGTTCAAGGTTCAAGGGAGATTTCCAACGGCGAAAGGAAGCCCGGGGTCTAGGAGGTAGAAAGATGCCAGGCACTCACCATTCATGACGGCAAAGACCATGCGGACTCACCAAGAGAGATTAATGTTTCCGCGATGTCTTGGCGAAGGCATTATGTCCTGTTGAAGATGAGGGGTCTCGAGGTAGTGCTTTGCTCTCGATAAGATCTCTCACCGACATTAGGGGGTCTTGTTGATAGATGAGGAAGGTTTTAGCAAAGGATAGAGATATCGCAGTGATGTCCCAGTGACGCAGAGGGTCCTACCGACAGAGGGAGCCTTCGGCGTAATATTCCAAATTGGAGAAAGGTCTCCCTGACCTGGTGTTTTCTCTCCGACTTGCTTCGTGCTTGCCCAAGGATAAGGCGGTTGGCGTAAGGTCTTGCTGACCCAAATGTCACACCGACAAAGAAGCTCAGGAGAACAAGGTGTGTTCGCCAAGGGGTCTTCCCGAAAGGTGAAGGTCTCAGTGATGAAAGAGAAGAGACTTATGCATGACTCCAAGGGGTTCATTGTAACATCTCACCAAAAGCGATGTCTTGCCGATAAAGGGCAATAACCAAGGACTGGGTAGATGGGACCCATTTTCCGTTAGAGAATGGCGGGAGTGCGGTGGATTCCCGAACATAGAAGTTTGAAGGCCCGGGCCCAAGAGGTCAAAATGAAGGTCCCTTTAGCCCTCAAAACTCAAGTTCGGATCGTCAGATAGCAAACCGCCAGCGGAAGTCTGGGGTTCCAAGCCCGGGGGATGAGGGGGTCGTTTTGAAAATCTTGGTTATTTCATTAAGTCCTAGCCAACGAAAGGATTTTCTAGGCCTGAGAGGCATGAAGGACAGTGGCATGGGGATAAAGCTCTGGATCGACCCCGAAAGAAGTATAGGGGCATCTTCGATTTTTGGCTACATGGGTTTTGTTTGTTACGCCATGTTTCATCATTCACATGTCCTTTTAATCATTATTGTTCATTTTAAGCCCTAGAAATCATGAAAACATTGTTCGAGAGGGTGAACAGAAAACCTACCTCGAACACTTGATGCGGCAAGGTGTGGGATCCACCAACGGTTGGTAAGCGAAGGCAATGGGCATGAGCGCGAAGGTCTCGAAGATAGTGGACTCCCCTCTGGCAAGCTCTGATCTCTCACTGTGATAATGATGAGTGAGAATGATAGGTTTGGGAAAGTTATTTATACCCCTACCACCATTAATGGCCACATTGAATGCAAGTACGGTAGAAATTAAGGTTGGTGGATTCAAATTCACTGACGGTGGCGGGAGACTCGGGGTCTAGAGGCCGGGAGGACGCAGGGTGGCAGACGCTTGGAAATTTCAGCTCCAGGGTCACTGATGGCAAAAAGGAGGTCAAGGCCGAATAGGCGTAGCTCCGTCAGAGGTTCGTTGTTAGGAACAAAAAAACCTACATGAAATTCTGGACGCAGAAGTCTGGAGGTTTGAGCCCAGAACATTCGAAGGTAGCCAAGATCACCTTACAGATTTTTTGGATGGTGAACACTGAGTCGGGACCCTGGGTTCGGGAAGACATAAGCCAATCACTATCAAGAACGGCAGACGCAATAGGGAACCCGGCTAGGGAAACCTGAAGGGGTAGGCCCGGCTAGGCCCAAGGCTACTTTCAGAGGCAAACTGCCAGAGAGACCCTACAAGGTGTCAAAACTTGACAAAATTAAAAGGGAGCAGCATGGTCAACTTATGATGAAACTTCAAATGTACGTTAACCACCCGAGACATCAAAATGGGGCATGCAAAATGAGGTGGCAACAAAAACACAATGACCTGACAAGGCAAAAGAAAAAGAGGATCCCCATTTTGAACAGGGCGTGTGTGCTGAGGGTACAACACCCCTTCCTCTTTCTTCTTCATCATGTAGCTTCATTTGGAAACATATGATAACATAGGGCTTTCTGAACAATCTATCATGTCTTCTTTATTGTTTAGCATTGATTATTTGCTACTTTAAATCAATTTGCTCACAACAATGGTGTTATCAATTTCTAAGGAATGATGATGTTTTCAAGCTCTCTAATCACATTGTAGCAAAGACATACTAACCTTGAATCCATAGATCCCTTATATGTTTGGGATTTCCTTTTGGGGGAAACCCCTTCCTCTTTCTTTTTCATGATGTAGCTTCATTTGGAAACATATGATGACATAGGGCTTTTCGAATAATCTTTCATGTCTTCTTTATTGTTTAGCATTGATTATTTACTACATTAAAGAAAATTGCTCACAACAATGGTGTTATCAATTTCTAAGTGGGGGAATACATTGACATTATTATTTTTAAAATTTTTGACATTCTTTATGTTACATTGTGCAATTTTTCTTTCTTCTTGGGATGGGGAGTTTTGGCTAAAGGCTTGGTCTCCCTCGTCAAAGGAAGGGTAATGGCAAGCAAGAGGGGACGGGTTGGGATTGGATGAAGGTGGGGAGGGTATAATTTTAGCACCAATTCCAAGGAGATAGCTAAGCATGGCATCCTTATCATTATTAAAGTAGTGGATTAGGAGATGATTAGTGATGGGATGCCATGAGGATGATATGGTTGGTAAGGATGTGGGTGGGATTTGAGGGGGACTTTGGATGGGTGAATAGTGGAAGCTTCAAGAATTTTGGCTAATGATCATAGATTCAAGGTGATCCACAATATTCTCACTATCATAATAGGGATTAGGATATGGGTTCATGATATTAGATTGGGTTAGGATAGGTGAAGGTGGATTATAATATATTAGGTTGGATGGAGGATAGGTTGAATGGTTAGACATGGTGAAGGGAAGGTTTGGGACTTATTTTGGAAATTATGATGATCGACTAGGAATGGATAGAGGGTTAGAAGAATAAGATATGAGGATGACTATGGAGGATGAGATTAGACTTAGGATCAAATGTCAGGACCTTAAAATGATTTGATTTGATTTGATTTGATTCTCTATACTTAAGATAGGCTAATGTTTTTAAGCAAGTTTGGATTTAAGATGAAATAAAATTAAGGTCTTGATTTTTAATTGTGGGATTAGATTTGAAATGGATGATACTAGATTAAGGATAGGATCCTTAGATGAATGATTTGGATAATGGTGAAAGGATATGGGGTATGAAGGTTATTAATACCTTAACCAAATTTTGATATTCAAGTGATGATTTTTTATTAAGGATGGGGATTTGATGCTTGATTGAGATGGATAGATGGATAATGGTTGATTAAATTTGGATGATGATAGATGGATTAGATTAGGATTTGGTTGGAATGGGATTAGGTTGATAAGGGGGATTGGATTAAGATGATGATGATGATGATGATGAAGATTAAGGATGATAATGAAGGATGTGGATTAAGGATGACGATGGATGGTTAAGATGGAATAATTAGGATAAATGGGGGTGATTAGGGGGATAGTTAGGATGATTATGAATGATTAAGAGGGAGTTAAAAGGATGATTAGAAGGATTAGGGATGATTAAGGTGAGATGATTAGGGATATATATATACATATATGTATGTATGTATGTATGTATATGTATTAAAATGGGATGACTAGAATGGTATATGATGATTTATAGATGATGTGGATTAGATTATTGGGTATGATTAGGATAAGATGGATGATTAAGATGAGATGAGTGGGATAATTAGAATGATTAAGATGGATAATTAGGATGGAAAAGAATGATTAGGATAAGAAGAGATGACTAGAATGAAGGATGATTATGATGAAGGGAGATGATTAGGATGGGGTGATTATGATGAGATGAGTGATGCTTACTTTTATAAGGGATATTAGAATGATTAGGATGTGGAAGGAAGAAGTGGTTAGGATGAGGTGATTAAGATGGTTAGGATAAGATGAGGGATGGTTATAATGACTAGGATGGGATGGTTGGTTTGAATTGGATGTTTAGGATGGGATGATTAGGATTAAGTGATTGTGGTGAAAAGGGATGGTTAAGATGGAAAAGATGGTATGATTAGATGTGGAGGGATGATGAGGATAGGAAGAATTGGATGAGGTGAAGGCTTCGCTTGATTGACTAAGAGATAGAATTGAAAGCACACAAACAAACAAAGTTGCCAAGTTTCATGGATTTTTGTAGTGTATGTTCAATCCTCAGCCCTTTGGCTGATTCATTTTCACTTGTATTTCACAAGAAAAGCACTTAAAGCACTTGATTACAATCCCTACGCTCAAGTAGACTTATAGAATAATGTGGGCCCACCACCCAAGCAAGCTTGGGTTAATACTCCTTAATACTCAAGTGGAACACCCTTTCTTGCAAAGGAAAATAGGTAAAGATCCACTAGCACAAGGTCGTCAATGGATGCCACGAGCTCACCTTCTCTCTCTCCTCAAGAGCTATCATAGTTCACCATGAGGATTTCTATCTCAACCTAAGGGAGTACGTGGTGAGTAACTTCAAGGTATGATCCACATCCCTTACACCACACTATTCTACATTTGATGGCTTTCTAGGTTTACAATGTTTTTCTAGGGAGTCCTCTATTTACACAAGGTACATGAGGCTCAAACTATGAACACTAGTCCATCACAAGAGTGGGTCAAGAGCTTCAGTGAGTTACTGAGAGATTAGTCTAGCCCTTCACTTCTAGCTTAGAATCACCCTAAGCAATTAGAGCTTCACCAATTACAACACAACTATACGGGGGTACAACTTTAGTTCTCCCCCCTTTATATATCCTGTCGGTACACATGGTTAAGATCATCCCCTAGGGTGATGAGATCCCTAAGAAGGTCTCCTAAAGGGAAAGTTATGCTAGGTGTTTTTGATCCCCAAGGTCACACAAAACACGAGGGGAGAGCATACACACAAAACTATCAACCTTATGCTTACCTAAAACATTGATCTAAACAAAATGAAGAGATGAAAAGATTATGATCCCCAAGATCATGCTAAGTGCAAGGGGAGAGCATATAGCTATTTCACCGTTCCAAGCACAAAAAACAAATTAATTAACCCACTACTCTAGTTTTATTGCCTAAATTAGTGGAAAAAATGAAATCTTGGTCAAACGTCCTACAAAACCACATATTAGTAGTTGATTATGTTTGTCTTTGATGATCGAAAAAATGAAAAACAAGTGGTTAAATGATAAGATGATCAAAGAAAAATATTGTTAGCATAAAGATAAGCATGAATATGAGATGATTTGTGCCTTAGATGATCATTAGAGTCCTACAACATGCATTAGTATCCAAAAACAAAGATTAGATGCAAAGAACAACTAAAAGAATACTTAAAGATGCATTCTAAAACCTAGGCATAGTTTTGCAAATAAAACTACACTTATGTTGAAACAAAGGTGCCATTATGTGAACAAAGGCACCGTTTTACAAATTGGGTCAAAAAGATAGCTTTCAAGGGTGAAAAATTGATGTTTGTCAAATACCTAGTTGAGAAACAACCTAAAAATGCATTTAATGAATTAAGAATTAAATTTTTTATGCCAAAACACTTGATAAACCCCAAAATATGTCCCCTAAATAAGAGGTTAAATAGTTTTGAATAGAGGTTCCACAATTTTATACTTAGGTGCGACTTTGTAGAATGTACTAGAAAATGACCCTTGAAAGTCAGAAAATGAAGTTTTGGACCAACCCAAATAGGGAAATGGAGAGATGAACATATGGGAGACCTAAAAACATGAATATCTAGCCAAAATAATCCCCATAATGAAATCAAAATGAGTTAAAAATGAAAAAGATCCTAGGTGACCTAAAAAGCTTGTATGAAAACCTAGTCTGACAAAACTTTAAAAACACCATTTTAAGCATGCAAATGATGGATGAACATGCAAAAAATAAGTGTTATGACAATGAATACCTACAAAACAAGATGTTAGAATCCAAAAAAACCTTAGATCTAGGTTAGAATGATGAAAGAAGTGTCAAGAAGCAGAAGTGCAATAGTTTTGCATGTAGGTGCCTTAGTTTTGAACTTAGTTGCCATAAGTTTGAACTTATGCACCAAGATTTAGCACTTAGGTTTCACAATCTTGCACTTAGGCACCATTTTGTGTAACAGTGGTGTAGTTCCATAGTGATTGCTCGAAAACAGTCCTTGCAACCTCATAAATTACAAAAACTTCAAGAAACATTAGAATGAAGGGTGGGAAGCCACCAAGCATGCCAAAATGAAGATGGGAAAGATGAATAAGAAGGTAAATATATGAAGATGCATAAATGAAAACAAAAATAATATTATACCTTCATAGTCTTCTGCTCTTCATGGATTCAGCTCACAAGAGGCACCCATTTCTTTGAGATTTGCTCCAATGATTGAGAGGGATGTGGTTGCTCAATATTTTAGCATGATGGTGGTGTGATGAAGATGGATTGTAGGGATTTTTTGATAGCATAAAGATGGGATGAATGTGTGTTCAAAGAATGAGAGTCGAACCCTCATTATATAGAAATTTGGTGAAAGGAATCAAGGGCTAGGATTGGTTGGTTAATAGAGGGTTGAGATTTAAAAAAGGATGTGGTTTGGATCAAGGAATGAAAATTGATTAGCCTTGTGACAAGTGTCACAAGATGGATAGGGGTGCAATGGGGAGGTGTTCTCACATGTGTGAGCACACATTAGGAAGACACATTAAATTTGCACTAATATAATTTGGAAAATAAATGACTATGTGACTAAAAATTTTAGTCACATGACTAAAACTTTTAGTATTTGGAAAATAAATGACTAATTTGGTCATTTGTAAGTGACTAATTTGGTCATTTATAAGTGACTAATTTGTTCATTGGGTAATATCACAACTAAATGACTAAATAAATGACTAATATCAGACAAATAAAAATGACTAAATAAATGTGCTCATTATTAAAATCTTGGCCATAATTTTCATTTTAATAAACATACTCTAAAACCTTCATCAAGACCTTATTTTCAATCGTAGCTTGCCGTAATTAATAATAAAATATTACAAATAAAATTACTAATATTTTTTTGTGGTGTCATAATATCAACACCAAAGTTTCTTCTAAATTGATGAAAAAACACCAAATTATAAAAATTAACGAAAAACCATAAGAGAACCTAAAAAACTAAAACCCAAAAACATTGAAAAAAAAAAAGCAAAAGGAAGAGAAAAAAGAAAAGATAAGCATAAGCAACCAAATAATCTAAGAGGAAAAATGACTAATTTTTTTTTATAAGCATAATTTTCATTTTAATAAACATACTCTAAAACCTTTGTGAAGACCTTATTTAATTTCAATTGTAGCCCACCAAAATGAAGCAGTGAGTTGAAACCTTATTTTCAAGGTAGCCCACCAAAATGGAGCACCAAAGGGGAGAAGTAAAGCGTGACGTATGATTTTGGATTGCAACCTTTGCAATTTTTCTGCATTGGACACAATTTGTATAGAATCTTGTGGTAAGTCACTTTCCATGGTGTCAGTTAATTTTACTTTTCAAATATGTACGTGGTCAGGCCATATGATCCATATGATCTATTCTTTTTAATAATTTTACTAGCTGCTTGTTGACTAACAATGATTATGTTATTTTTTAGGCTAATTATGGAAAAGCATATCCATCTTGTGTTACAAAAGTTAAGGATTTATATAGAGAACTTGGAATCAAGGTCTGTTTATTCTTTTCTTTTCTATTATGAGATGTTAAAAATGATCTTTTCTTTTTGAAGTTTCCACTATCAAATTGCATAGTTCACAGGAGAACTTACTTTTATCTATAAAAATGATATTAAGGGACATGTAGATTGAGTTGTCTATACAAATTTCAGAATTTGAACTCTTAAAATTAGCTTCCACTTTCTGAGGGGGCATGCAAATCATTTTTGATGTTGAGTGTAAAAAAATAGAGTAGCATGTAAAGAAAAAGGATGAACAATAATAAAGTGAAAAGTGGCTCTTCTATCAACCATGTAGAGTACAATGAAGGTAGTGTAGGTATGGTAGGGGTTTAACGTTTACAGCGCAATGGAACAGTAGTTCAATTGTATAGTAGATGTCATCCTACTTTGTTTGAGAACTCTTACTGAATTCCCAAAAATAGGAGTTCCCAAATGACGCCAATAGATATTATAAATAGAAAACAAACATCAAAATTTTCATATAAAAACAACAAGAGTTGATTCATAGGCCCTATGAAAATCTCTAACTTTTTGGCTCCCCTTTGATACTTTTCTGCACACTTACAAATTATATCTCCATGATTAATATGGATTGGAAGGGTTGAAAGGGCACATGTTAGTCTTTTCCATTTATTGGGTAATAAAGAGTTTGAAGTGACTAAAAGAATTAAATGTAGCTCTTTACTCTAGATGATTTATTCTCATTTGGTTATTAATATATCTAGATGTAGACACCCAAATTTTACCACTCCCATATGGTCAAATCTGTCTCCTTCATTCATCTATTTCATTGGTATTAATTAAATGGTTTATTTAATTAATATTTCAGCTTTTTCCTAAGGTTTCTAAAGTATTTAATTTAATAATTAAATACTTTACTTTTCATTCCTTTCCTCTCTAAATTAAATAAATATATCAATTTATTTAATTTAGTCATTTAGCCTTTTTGAATTTAAATCAATTTTAAATTCCCTATTTTCTCTCTCCTTGTCACATCATCCATAACCCTCTTCTAATATAGATTAGTTGAATTAATCCATGATTAGGATGTGCACACCTCTAATCAAGATTAATTTCACATCATCCATATTTGGCCACTTGTCTCTAATCCTTCATTAATCTTCTTAATCATTTGTTTGCACAACCTTAATCTAATCCTCTTACATCTTTGGTATGTCCTCCAAATCAACCTTTCATAAGTGCTTTCTTTTTTAAGCCTTGACCTCTTCCCCATGTGAATTAAAAATTCACATTTATTCATTCAATGCTCCCTCTTCCCCGTGAAGGTTGTTGGGAAATTATAAATCTTCTCATAAGTCACATCAAACATATGGGACAAGGACTTCTTTTATGAGGAACTTGTCTTATCCTCAAGGTACTTTCAATCATGTGAATTTAAAATTCACATTTATTTCTCCAACCACTTCTCTCTTCCCCATGATGATTAGTGAGGAATTCTAAAATTCCTCACTTTTCACCATCCTTCCACATGGGGACAATGTTGGCATATGGCTTCTAGTGTTGTCATTGATGGAAACTAAAGTCATTATCCCGGTTCGTAGATCATAATTTATTCATATCAGCAAGAAAAGTAGAGAACAGTGTTCTACCGATAGAAAGTAGAAAGAACAGGGTATCCAGTTAGTTGGTTGATCTATACGCTTCACCAAATAATTGTTTTGTGTTGTGGATCCCTAGGATAGTTTTTTAAGCATATATGTTACCTTATTGGTAAGTTTTGTGATGTTGCATTAATCGATGTGTGAGCTTGGAGATCTGGCAGGATGTTTTTCTATTTATTTTCTCTTTGTGGTTGACCTAGTGAACGTCACATGTCGCGGATGTATAAGGAGTAATTGACTAATTTTTTCTTATGTTGGTTATTTTGCTTTGGGTCATACCTATAGTCTAGCCGACTTGTGTGGGTGTGCATCAAATATTCCTCATGATTTGAGCTGACATATGAAGAATATTTCATATTTTGTTGATGCTGACTTGGAGTAATTGAAATTTTGATAGTGGGTATATATATGAGATCGGCAATTCATTTTGAAGTGTGAGTGTGCAAAAAGAGAAGAGTAGATGTATGTGTGAATATCAGAAGGATGATTCAACGAGTTATGAACATTTTCACTTGTACATTAAGATTTTATGGAAGCAATTTAGAGCAAAGTAGAGTGAAGTCCAGAAGGAGTCAACAAATTCAAAATACGATAAATGAGCTTAACTAGAAATGTATTTTGGCATATGCAGATGTTATCCTTTCAGTTCAACCTTCTATTGTAATCACAAACATTTTGTAAGGTAGTGAGCCTTCCTTATTTTGAGTAGTGAGCTCTAGGTAGTGTTCTTGAATGCATGTGCATGTTGGCTTTCAATTGTTTATTTTGGTTGTTTGTCCTTGATGTCAAAACTAATTGGTGATTGGTATTATGATACTTGGTGCATTGATTATCATTGTATTCAGTTTGGCATATTCGATATTTTGTGGACAATGCTTTGGATTGGTACATTTGGGTGCATTTGGTTCTCATTGTGGACAATGATTTATACTTTCAATTTTATGATACCGATCTTGGTGAATTCCTTGGTATCTCAGATGATAATCAATTAGAGGTCTTGTTCTTGGTATTCATGTTTATGGTGATTTAGGATTTTGGTTCATAGAATGCTCTTTCAATTTCAGTTCTTTACTTGGTGGTACTGAATTTTTACATGGTATGCATTTGCTTCAGATATATATATATATATATATATATATATATATATATATATATGTCATTATTATCTTGACAGGTCTCAAGATCTTTATGCTTCAGGTTGTTCATGTTCTTGGTGATTTAGATTCTAGTATATTCAGTAGGTGTATTATTTCAATTGATCCTTTTCAGTTTGATCTTGGCTTCATTGATATTTATCAAGATGGAAAAGAGATCACTTTGATACTAGGTCTCTTTGCAATAGATGGTTTCTTTGTAAATTATCATGAAATCTAGATTATAGTGTTTGCATTGCTCTATTAGCAATCACCTTGGTTGAAACACAATATGCCATTACTCTACTATGGTATATATTTTATCTAAGGGCTTCAAGTTTGATGAGGATACTTTACACCATACATGGTGTTGGGCACTAAAGTGATATGTTTTTTCGGATTAGCATAAAGTATATGAGACTTTATCTTGGATAGTCAAAGGAAGAGTATAACATTGTGGTGTTCATGACACATGTGGATAATAATAAACATGTGGAGAGTGTGACTTGGCAAGTTGAGTTGGTTATGATGTTGTCGGCCTCCATGGTAAATTTTTGTTTGTGCACTTCAAACACATTATGATGTTGTTAATCATTAGTCTTTGAAAACATTATGCACTTGAATTTAAAGTAAAACAAGTTTGTGATTATCATTTTTGTGAGGGTAAAACCCTAGCTACCATTGAAATACTTGCAGACCTGTTTTCTTGATTAGTTGACATGAAAATGGTTATTTGAGCTTGAGAACTATGTGGAGAGTTGGATTTACAACATGGTCGACTAAATGGAGTGTAAGTGTGAAAGAATGGTGTCGCCAGTTAATAAAGTATGTAGCTAGGTAGTTATGGCTAAAAGTTTTCTTGGGTTAGTCTTATCCTCAGTGAATCAGGTAATACAATGTTGGGTCTATTCATTCAGTTTCTTTCATCATTTTATTTCGAGATTTTTGTTAATGTGGGTTTTGTTAAAAAGGAGTTTAACGATGTGGATTTTGTGAATAATTTGTTAAGGAGTTTGGCTGAAGATGTTTTGTTAATAATCAGGACTTCTTTGTTCAAAAATGATTAAGTGAAGACTCTTTAGTTATTCCTTTTGGAATCCATTTTAACTATTTTTTTATTACATAAATATATGGCCGCAAACCATTTCTCAGTTGTGAAAATATGTATGGCTGAGAACAAGGGTTCTTGGGCACAAAATAGATTGTTATTACAGTGATATCATTTGTATTTGAAATGGGTAAAGAGAGAGTTTAAAAGGTTTATATCTCTGATTTGATTATAGAGATTTTAGTGGGCATTATTGAAAATAATGTATTATCTTTTGAGACTTTGAAAAATAGAGGAGTTGGTGCTCCTATGAAGTTAGTACTTTTAACTTGAAGTGGGTGCTTCAATTTGTACTTGTGAAGTTGGTGCTTCAGAAATTGGTTTTGAGTTGTTGCTCCACCATTATGACAAAGTTGGTGCTTTGGAAAATATATTGTAAATAGATTTGAATTAAGCCTTTAAGGAATTTTGGAGTGCTTTTTCTTCCCTAAAAGGGTTTTCCACTCAGAAAAATTTTGTGTCTCTCTTTTATGTGGTTTGTGCTTATCTTACTTAAGTTTTCATTTTGTCATTTGTCAAAGTGGCTCATACAATGCTCTAATACATTTTTCATTGTTACAATCTATCTAAAATATTTCACAAATGTGGATGTTCATATTTCAAATTACTGTCTTGTTGATGCTCAATGTTATATGATTAGTTGGTTCAATTGTTGCAGTGAAATCAAGCAATTCAAACACATCCTTAATGTGTTTAATGAGTTGTTCTTGATTAATTTGCAAACAAAAATGCATTGTCTGAGTTTAGTCTCAAATTTTTTTTGTTAAAGATCATTGAATCAAAGTGGTATTTGTCTCAAGGTTTTGCACATCTGGGTTAGAATTTTAATATTATATTACTCTGATTCACCCCCCTCTCAGAGTAATTCAGCTTCCAACGGTGCATTCCCTTTTCTTCATAATTTTAATAGAGTATAAATTGTGGATTAATCTCCATCGTGGTTTTTCCCCTAACAGGGTTTCCACATAAAAATATTGGTGTTATGGTGCTTTGATTATCTTGTTCATATGCTTGCATCTTTATTTCTATTTATGTGTTGTAAATGGTTTATGATTAGAATTAAAGTTTGAATCTTACTGAACACCGATTCACCCCCCCTCCAAGTGTTCTATGAGTCCAACAATTGGTATCAGAGCCAAGTTCCTCTACAGAAGTTTAACATCTTGAGGTGGATCTTGAATTGCAATGGACTCTAGTGGTATTCAACAACAACTTATGGTGGCACTTGATGATCTTGATCAGTCAAAAGTAGAAGTCATGGAATTAAAAACAAATCTTGTGGATGCTGAAAAATTCATTCAATCATTGAAGGATAAAATCAATGAGTCAAGAGAAAAGAGGAAGGAACTTTGTGATCAGTTGAAGCAGAAAGAAAATAAAAGCTTGGAAGATGTTCACCTAAATCAAACCCTAAAGGAGATAACTGAAGAATGTGAAAAACTTGCTAGGAATAATGCTACTCTAAAGCTTGAGATGGAATTTGTGGCGATGAAGATAACTAAGTATATTGAAGAAAAGAAGAAGAATGGGGAGAATATGTCCTAGTCCTTAAAAGAAAAATATGAGGAATGCAATAGAGTTAATAGTGGATTCATTCAGCTAGAAATTGAACTGTAACAATCTAGAAATAATGAACAAGAGCTCGAAAGACAGTTATTCTCAGAGATGAACTCACTATTGCAAATGAGTACAAGGAGAAATTTAGGATCAAATTTGCTAAGCTTGATGAGCTGACTAAAGGATAGAAGGATGCAAATGATAAGCAAGGTCCTGGATAAGAGAAAGGAGAAACCTCCAGATCTATATACAAGAATTTCAAACAAAGAAATCAGACAAACAAAGGAAGAAGATATCTGATAAGACAACCCAATGCTCAGAAGTTTAATGGTTACTACTTTGCTTGCAATAAATTTGGTCATATGGCTTCACAGTGTAGAAGTAAAATAAATTCAAGCAGTCCATCATTTCCCCGTTAGTGTTTTAGTTACAAAAAATTTGGTCATAATTCAGTTGAATGCAAAAGTATGTTTGTCAGCATAAGGAATGATAAATGCTACACCTGTGGAAGAATTGGGCATGTTTCTAATCAATGCTATTCAAAGCGAAATCAATGGAATGAATGGTCTAGACAAAGAAATCTGGTGTGTTACAATTGCAATAGATTTAGTCACATTGCAAGATTATGTAGGAACAAAAACATGGATGGAAGAGGTCTGGTATACAGAGGAAGAATTTCATAGAAAGACGACAAAGGAAAAGGAAAAGTGATTGTGGAAGAGATAAGAGATCAGATGAAGAAAACATGGGTAAAGAAGAGTGAATCCAATGAAGGAAGTAAGCCTATACCAGAAGCAATCTCTAGTAATTCCTCTGAAAATTAATCTTAGGCAGGGAGTCTTTCAAGAAAAATCCTTTGTCCCCTATCTGTAGTTGGCACCAGAATGCAAGAAATTTTTAGTGGTTAATCCATCAGTATTCAAATGTTTCCATGATCATTTGTGAAGGAATTCAAGATCTAGAATGTCTACAGATAAATTCTTCTCTTGTTCTCTGAGAGAATAGGGTAACCAAAACTCCTAGGGAAAAAAAATTAATGCGGCAAAAAGGTTAGGTGTGTGAAGTTATAAAAGGGTATTTGGAACCCTCATTTGTCACCTCGCATTGAAGGAGAATAGGAGAGCCTCTGCAGCATAATTTCAAAGGATTCAAGTAAATTTGGCAGTGAATTAATCAGGTATTTTTGATCGCTTGTTGAATTCCTAATTTTGTGCTTGGAAGAAAAACTTGTTCGGGATGGAAAGAAAAATGAAGCAAATCAAAGGAATTGTGAATTTGGATAAATATATTAGTAGGAAGATTAGAGATGTAAGAAATATGTCGTTGGCCGATGAATTGAAGTGCCTTGAAGGTGTGAAACATAAGAGTCTGGATATCTAGAATGAGTTTCCTTTGTCAACAAAGAAGTTGCTAGGTTTATCTTGAACATATTGAATGAGGACACTCTCACTCTGGATAAACCCTATCTCATTTCAAAAGAGGTGATAAAAAATTTAACTGGATTATGCAATGTCAAGGATATTATGAAAAAGAAGTTGATTCAAAACATTGAATTCAAAACCCTAACCAGAGTAACAAGAGATCAAAGGGCTCTAATAATTTCAACAATCAAAGATACAATAATGAGGTACATTGCACATGGGATTTCATAAAAAAAATTCTTCAGAAATAGGGAAAGCACAACCTCTGCAAGAACAGTTTACATATCTCAAAAAATGATAATGGAGGACCAAGACTTCAACCTGTGTAGTTTGCTAAAAGAACAATTGATGGAGAATGTGCAATTAACAAAGGATGCAGATTACCCTTTCAGATTTGGTACTTTGGTCATATGTATCATGATGTATTTTCTGAATTGCTTGCCTCAGAATGATAATGTGGTATGGAAGGAAAATGAATTAGTTTGTAAGCAAATTTTTGAACATTCTAATATTTTATGGAAAATTGTGAGCAAGAATATGCAAATTTCTTTAGAGAATTGCTGGGAAAGTTTGGAGTAGTTAGCATTTCCATTTCGATAAAAGCACTTGAAGTTGGACCATCTTCTGGTAAGATGGAGAGGAAGCAAAAAAGGGCTCTAAAGTTTTTTGATGACACTCCTCTGGCACAAAAGTCTCCAAAACTTGAAGGAAAAGGAAAAGAACAGGTAATTTTGGATATACCAGATGAAGATTCTAATGAATACACTCCAAGAGATGAACCAGAATCAGTTGAAACAGATGTAATAATAGCAAAAGGAAGTGATGAAGAAGGTGCTTTATTCAAAACAAAGATACTACAAATTGTTTAGAAGGAAGATGGAATGTAGAAGATTGCTGACATATGGTTAGATGGACCCTCATATGAGCAAGACTTGATTGAGAACACTCTTGGTAGTTACTTTGTGCATAACAACATTGGATTGGAAAGTTTACAAAATGTACTTCTAGAAGAAATGATTGAATGTATCAGTGAGGTTATGGCCTCTGAGCGTCAAGATAGGAAAGAGGAAGAAATAATTCTACATTCGAAGGAGAAGTTCAGGCTATCCCTTACCAAATTGAAAAAGAAAATGAATGTGTTGAGGCAATGCATTGACTCAGCAAATAACATCTATAATTATTGTCTTCATTGGCCTCATGTTGTTGGGAGATACATGGACAAGCTAGAGCAAATTGAAAGTGAGTTGAAAAAAATTGGTTAAGATTATAACATGGTTCAGGACCAAGACGGTGAAATCAAGAAAAGGATTTAGGAGTTGCAAATAGAGCATGCAAAAGTTCACTTTGCTAGAAACACTCTTATGGACACTTTCTAGAAAGTTAAGGATTTAATTGAAGGAAGAATCGAGTAGCTAATTGAGTCTCTAAGAAAAGGAGAAAAGTTAGAAGAAGTGATTACAATTCTAGAATCCCTCATCTAGATCATTAACCAAACATCAGAAAACAATAGCTTGATCATAATCATTGGGATTGCAATAGATGCTTGTAAGAAATTTCTTCTAAAAATGAAAGATTATTTTCTAACTTGTGTAGCAGTTGTAGTTCTTCAAATTCTGATCCTATTTCTAATTAGCAAAGGGGGAGAGAGAAAGCAATGAAACTTTGTCATTTATTTCAAAGGGGGAGAGAGTGCTATGAAAAATTCCTTGACATTTTAAGGGGGAGCAGTGTTTTGAAAGTTTTGAAATTTTGACAATGTATCTTTGGTTTTGACACTTAGTCATTTTTCACTAAGTGTTGCCATCAATGCCAAAGGGGGAGATTGTGGGAATATGGCTTGGGAATATTTTTGGAATATGGCTTCTAGTGTTGTAATTGATGGCAACTAAAGTCATTATCTCCATCCACAGATCAAAATTTATTCATACCGACAGGAAAAGTAGAGAATAGTGTTCTATTAGCAAAAAACAGAAAGAACAGGGTATCCAGTCAGTTAGTTGATCTATATGCTTCACTAGATCATCATTTTGTGTTGTGGATACCCAAGATAGTTTGTTGAGCATATATGTTACCTTATTAGTAAGTTTTGTGATGTTGCATTAATCAGTGTGCGAGCTTGGAGATCTGGTAGAATGTTTTTTTGTTTATTTGCTCATTGTGGTCGACCTAGTGAATGTTGCATGTCGCAAATGTATGAGTAATTGATTAATTTTTTCTTGTGTTGGTTATTTTGTTTTGGGTCATAGCTATAGTCTAGCCAACTTCTATGGGTGCACATCAAAGGTTGCTCATGATTTGAGCTGACATGTGAAGAATGTTTCATATTTTGTTGATGTCGACTTAGAGTAATTGAAATTTTGGTAGCAGGTATATATCTAAGATCAATAATTCATTTTGAAGTGTGAGTGTGCGAAAAAGAGCAGAGCAGATGTATGTGTGAATATCAAAAGGGTGATTGAGTGAGTTATGCACAGTTTCACTTGTGCATTAATATTTTGTGGAAGCCAGTTAGAGCAAAGCAGAGTGAAGTTCAGAAGGAGTCAGTAGGTCTAGAATCTGATAAATGAGCTTAACTGGAATTGTATTTTGGCATATACAAATGTTATCTTTTCAGTTCAACCTTTTGTTGTAATCAAAAATATTTTGTAAGGTAATGAGCCTTCCTTATTTTGAGTAGTGTGCTCTAGGCAGTGTGCCTAAATGCATGTGCATTCCCTTTTCTTCATAATTTTAACAGAGTATAAATTGTGGATTAATCTCCACCATGGTTTTTCCCCTAACAGGGTTTCCACGTAAAACTATTGGTGTTATGGTGCTTTGATTATCTTGTTCATGTGCTTGCATCTTTATTTATGTTTGTGTGTTGTAAATGGTTTATGGTCAAAATTAAAGTTTAAATCTTGTTGAACACTGATTCACCCCTCCTCTGAGTGTTCCCCGAGTCCAATAAACAAGAACTTCCTTTTTGAGGAAATCTTCCCCTAATCTTAAGGTACTTGCAAGTACCTCCACCGCACATGTCCTCTCTCGACCTCACATGTCCATTTGTCACATCCCTTTCCATATGGCAAGATGTTAGGGCTTGTGAGTCCTCAACTCACCACAACCCTCCATCTTTTCCATGTTGGCTAAATATTAGCCATTCAATCTCTAAAGACTCTTCTCCTAAAATAGAGGATTTGGTCTCATTTCTCTCATAACATATTCATTCATCACATTCACAATTCAAGCTCCAACAACTCTCAAGCACTCTACATTTTTCATTCAAGCTCATCCTCCATTGTTGAATCCTCAAGCTTTCATTTTGTATTCATCTATCAAAATACCCAAATATTTTATTGCATTCATCATCAAATCTCGATCATTTTGCATATCATTTCATCATATTTGTTGTCAAGGAGCATATAACTCATCAACAATCAAAGGGCCAACCAAAAAGATCACTTGGATAAGGTATATCTCTTGTTTTAATCTTTATTTTGTTCAACTCAACTTAGGCTAATCTTGAGGTGGTGTTGTGTGTATTTCTCCTTTGTATTTCTATTGTTTTGCACTTTTTAGGTTTAGAAATCACATTGCACACATTTCTGGCACGCCTGGTGGGACCCACAAATGAGTTTGGTACTTTCAAGTTTTCTATTGTTTAATTTTTGCAGGTTTAGGTTACAGAGAGGTAACTCCACAATTGACAGGGGTGACCTTGCCCTCAACAGGGGCAACCTTGCCCTCAACAAGGGTGACCTTGTTGATGAGCCTAGTTTTTGGTCCAATTTTGGGTAGAATCTATAATTTATTTGTTGGCATTTGTCATGGACTTTGATGTTAAATGTTGATATTTTCATAACGTTTCCCTCAAACCATAGACATTAGGCTTAAATCCTATCTCTACAAGTTTTAATGACATTTGGCATATTGTGTGGATTATCTTTATTGATTTTGCATGTGGTTAATGAATGTTCCTTAAGGTGGTTATAGATGTGCAGTTATTGTGCATACTGATCTTTTCATGTATATTTAATATGCTAAGTCGAGGAAGACACTACCATCTAGGCATGCACCATAACATCCAGCAAGGGAATCGCTCAAACTCAAAGGAGTTTGATGACAAAAGATTCTTCATGCAACTGAATGTAACTACCTTGTAGTGTACTTTAATTATTGAGCATGCACGAGCATTACTATTGTGCTAAATCTGCATTTGGACCTGCATTTCTGACTAGATTCCATGCATGCATAACTGCCATCGCTCCATTTTCTCTATTTTCCCTAAATGGTGTCCTCCCAATCATGGAGTTAACTGTATTATTTAGCTGATAGTATAAATAAAGATCAAATGCTCCTTCCTCAAGAGGTTGCATGATTTGATATTGTACTTGTACTCTCTAGTTTTTAGTAATACAGATACATTACTCTTTTGTACTCATGATTTATAGTGAATAAAATAAAGTCTTGAGTTCAAGCATCTAAGTTCTCATTAGTTTTAGAGGATACTTATCCAAGGGGGCACACTTAGTGAGTAATTTATTTTCTTATTTTAGTATTAGTTTAGGACTACTTACTGTTTAGTAATTAGTTAGAAATTTGGCACCGACTATTCCTACAACCAAAGCAGATAGAGTAGTGCCATGTTTATTGCTCAGATTTTCATTCCTGTTATGCATTTTAGTTTGATATATTTGTTGATTGATGATTTGTATTTATGGTATTCCCTTCTAAGAATTTTACTTTCAGCATTGTGTGTTCCTTAGCTATAGAATAAAATGGCTACTTTGATTTCCTAGTGCAAATACTATGCTAACCCATTTCAATTTCACGTCTCTCAGTTGACAAGTTAAATGCACATTCATGATGATTGAAATAGCTATTTAGGTTAGATTTCCAATCTCTGAATCATGATTGTAAGGGCTTAGTTATTAAATCATTGTAGGAGGCCAACATTTTTGGCATCATTGCCAAAGATGGTGTCAAACTAGGGAGTCTTTTGGAATCATTGGTAGTTTTTCTTCTTGTAGTGTTTTGGGAAGTTGTTATTAGTATATCCTCATTTAGGAAATAATGACCCCCCATATTCTTTACCAATTTTTTGTGTGACCTAACTGATAGTGAGTGATACCACATGCATAGAGGAAGGAGAAGGGATGCTTATGGGAGATTCCTTCCTAACAATCCTAATCCATTCCAGCTAGTTGAATATCAAAACCTACCAAGACAAGAAGAAGAAGAAGATCCACACCCCTTTACTAAGGCATATCTTGATTTGACTAGCTCTGAAGTCTCCTTTGAAGATTAGAATTAGTTTGAGAACTCCTTTGTTTTGGAACTACATCAAGCAAGCATGGGTGATGTAAATAGGAATAGACCTAACCAACCAAATTTTCCTTTCCCCATTTTCCATCAGAATGAAGCTGACAACATCAAGAACATTCCTGCCTTAGCACTCCACAAGTTTTATGGACTTGTCATAGAAGATCCTGATATCTTTTGATTTGAGTCTGACATACTTTGTAGGAGTTATGATTATACTACTGATGTCCATAGGCTTAAGCTATTTTTCTACCACTCTAAAAGAGGTTTCCTTAAGATGGTTCATAAGCCTAGGAAGAGATACTATGGAAACTTGGGAAGACATGAAGATAAAATTCCTTGAGAAATACAAGGAAGATTGCGGGGGCAGTGACATGAAAGGAGGTGACATTTTTAGGATGCAACAAAAGGAAAATGAGAGCCTAGAATATTACATTGCAAGGTTTTTGTTTTTTGTACAAAAATCTCCACACCATACACTTAAGGAAGACTCGCAAAAGTTTTTTTTCCTAAGAGGAATCAATGATAGTTGCACTGATGCCTTGGACATCATGGGAGGAGGTGATATCTCCCAAGTTCCTTGGGAAGATATCAAGAAAATATGCTAGAACTACTCTCGAACAACTTCAAACAAAGGGAGAGCTTACCAATCTTCCATGGGTAAGTCAACTACTAGTGGAGTTTCAAGAATGGAGATTACTCATTTGCTGGTAGACTTCAAGTAAGAAATTATAAATAATCTAGCTACTCAACTAGATACACTTCAGGCCAAGAAGAAGCAAGAGGAGGCAGAGGCAATGTTGATATAGTATTGCCCCCACTTTAAACAAAAGAAGAAGGACTACAGATGCAAGATGATAGCTAGCCAATCCAGATTGAAGAAGACCAAGTCTACTCTGTTACACAAAGGAAGCCTTGCGCTACAGGACAAGGTATGCCACTAGATCCACTATTCTATGTTGGGCCATTATTTAATTCCTATCCATCTGGTAACCAATGGCATCCCCCATATCCACCTAGTTATGGAGAATATCCACCAAAGCCTTGGAGTAACCCTCCAAATGCTTGGCCCAATCATCAAATTTCTCAACCCTAGTGGTAACAACCTTAGTGGAATTGGCAGCAATCTCAAGGACATTGGTAGCCACCTCAAAAAAATTGGCAACAAACAAATCAATGCAGAGGAGGACAACAATGGCCTATCCAGACAACCAGTTACATTTAGCCACCTTCTTAGCTCCAACAACCTACTATAATTCCTCCACCTGCTAATCCAAGCACAAATGCACCTAAACCTACTTAGCTACTAGCTCATCCCACACCTAAACCAAATAACAAACCACAACAGCAGCCTGCATACTCTGCTAATTCAAATCAATTCATTGCATATGTTGTGAGTGTAAGTGACATCCACTTGCATTCAAGAACTACTCTACCATCGCCTTCCAATTCCATTATCACTGAACTTATTGTGGAAGAGGAAGAGGAACCTTAGAATGATCCCATTCAGCCATGTGACCCTAAAATTCCTGAACCAACTCAATTCAAATAGATTGAACAAGAACCACCATTTCCTCAAAGATTGGAAGTTGCCAAGTAGAAGGAAGAAAAAGGAGGATACAACTTTTGATATCTTGGATCAGTTGAAGCATATATGTTTCTAGATACCTTTATTTCAGGCCATATGACAAAGCAATCAAGGAAGCATGTCTCAAGAAGCCAGGTAGGAAAAAGGACCCAACTATAGTTCATGTGGTGGGAAAACTAGTTGAAATCATGCTGGGAAAAGTAACTATCCCCAAGTATAATGAATCAAGTAGTCTTGTGGTAGCAGTTGCTATAAACATGGTCCAAGTAAAAAAGCTCTAATTGATTTAGGGGCAGCAATAAATGTAATGTCCAAAGACATCCTACAAAAAATAAACATTGCAAGCATGAGACCTACTCCTACTGTCCCGCAGCTTGCTGATAGCTCTACTATTATGTCTGATGGTGTAGTGGAGGATCTTGTGGTAGTTCTAGACTCCTAGGAGTACCCAACAGAGTTTATGATTCTTTCTCCTAAAGCTACACTAGGTAGGTATCCCATTATTCTTGGAAGGCCTTGGTTAGCAATTGTAGATGCATACATTGAATGTCATTTAGGTGACATGACCATTTTAGATGGGAGGAGCACTAAAAATTTTGTTCTTTATCAGCCTGCTCAGCCATCTCATGATGAAGATAATCCTATATGGCCACATGTTGGTGAAGAGGCCGAGGAAGTTAATTCTGTGGTGCAAATTATGATGCTAGGAAGAAACTCTTTCATGTAGATTCAAGATGAGGATGAAGTATTGGCTAACATCATTGAGAACCATTATGAAGTGGATGAAGCATCATCTTCTCATTCTGCTACTCCAGTCAAGATACTTTTTCCTACTCTTCGTGCAACCACTGTTCCTACAGACAGACTTCCTATAGAAATAGGTATGTACCATACATTGCTACCATATGAACTAAATGTACCATGTGTTAATGAAGCAACCATGATAGAGTTAACTACAAAAGTATAGGTGTCAGAAGGAAAATATCTAAATGTTAATAGTAATTTCAATGAAGAATAACAATTGTTATTGGCAAACCTATTAATGACCCATCAACATGCATTTTCGTGGGATTTTCATGATATGAAGGGATTTGACTCTAAAATTTGTACACATAGAATTTGTATCAGAGATGATTGCACCCCAGTAAGGCAGCCATAGAAAAGAATTAACCCTACACTAAGAGAATTTGTGAAAGGAGAACTATAAAAATTACTAGATGCAAAATTTATCTACCCCATTTCAGATAGTCAGTGGGTGTCTCCATTAGCGATTGTGCCCAAGAAAGGAGGGAAATGGTGAGTTTGTGTTGATTATAGGGAAGTTAATGCTGCCACCAAGAAGGACCACTTTCCCTTACCCTTCATTGATCAAGTTTTGGATACACTTGCAGGAAAGCAATACTTTTCTTTTCTAGATGGATTTAGTGGCTACAACTAGATCTAAATTACACTAGAGGACCAGGAGAAGACCACATTTACCTATCTATGGGGGACATATTCCTATTCGGTACTCCCATTTGGCTTATGAAATTCACCTGTAACTTTTCAAAGGGCAATCATTAGCATATTCACTTACATTTCTCATGATTGCATGGAAATTTATATGGATGACTATACCACTTATGGTGTTGATTTTAATCAAGTGTTGAAAATATTAGGAGAGTCCTACAAAGATGTGAAGACCAAAACTTGTCCTTAAATAGTGAAAAGTGCTTCATGATGATGCAAGAAGGTGTAGTTCTTGGCCACTACATCTCCCACAAGGGAATTCAAGTAGATCCTATAAAAATTGAGGTAATCACAAATCTTCCCACACTTGCAAAACAAAAGGATGTTAGGAGTTTCTTGGGTCATGCAGGATATTATAGGCATTTCATCAAGGATTTCAACAAGGTAGCAGCACCATTGTATACTCTTCTCACTAAAGATGTTGAATTTAAGTGGACTGAAGCCTGTGACAAGGCATTTTCTGACTTAAAGGAAGCTTTGACTCATGCCTATACTCAGAGGGCCTAATTGGGAGCTTCCTTTTCACATCCATACTGAAGCATCAGATTATGTCATAGGAGTAGTCTTAGGAAAAAAAGGAGCTATTGAAAATGCCATTTACTTTGTCAGCAAAAAATTACAAGGAGCCTAATTCAATTATACAATGATCGAGAAAGAAATGTTGGTAGTAATCTATGCACTAAAAAAATTCAAACATTACATAACAGGCTACCAAATCTTTGTGCACACTAATCATGCAACCATTAGATATCTCATGAATAAACCTTTTATCATACGTATATTGGCAAGATGGTTATTGTTAATGCAAGAGTTTGATATAACCATTATGGATAAGCCAGGGAAGGCCAATGTTGTTGCATATTTTCTTTCAAAGCTAACTACATTAGAAGACAATCAGCCCATAGATGACTCTTTTCTTGATGAGCATCTATTCTCCCTCAGTGTACAAACACCCTGGTATGCTGACATAATTAATTATTTGGTCACAAGTAGAGTTCCTTCTCACTTCTCTCCAAAAGAGAAAATGACACTCATTGAAAAATCTTTTTCTTTCTCTTGGATTGTTGGATGTTTGTTTTATACTGGACCAGACCATGTTATGAGGAGATGTGTGAGAGAATATGAGACATGTGACATTTTGCATGCATGTCACAACGAACCATGTGGAGGACACTTTGTAGCGAAGAGGACAAAAATGAAGGCTTTGGACATAGGGTATTACTGGCCAACACTTCACAAGGATGCAGGAAGGTATACCATAAAATGTGATAGATGTCAAAGAATGGGAAGACCAACCAGATCTAATGAGATGCCATGGTGCCCTCAGGTAGTAATCACTCCCCTTGACAAGTGCAGATTGTATTTTTTGGGACCCATTGAGCCTCCATCAAATGGTAAGTCTTATATAATGGTATGCACTGATTATGTGACAAAGTGGGTAGAAGTTAAGGCCATGGAGCATGCACAAGATAACAAGGTTGTAGAGTTTCTTTAAGAAGATATTTTCATAAGATATGGAGTCCCAAAAGAAATAGTGACTGATTAAGGAGCTCAATTCACATCAACCTTGTTGCAACACTAGTTAATGAGTACAACATAAGGCATAGGAAGTCTACTCCTTATCACCCCTAGGCTAATGGCCAAGTTGAGGTGACCAACAAATAAATTGAAGCCATTTTGACCAAAATAGTAGCTATTCATAGAAAGGATTGGTAAAATAGATTACCAAAAGTTGTTTGGGCCTATAGGAAAACCTAGAAAACAACTACAGGCTTCACTCCATTTGAGTTGTTATATGGAAAGACAACTATGATGCCCGTTGAATTTGAATATAAGACAATGTAGAGTGTAGTAGATTTGGGGATGGATATTTTTGAGGCACAGAGAGAAAGAATCATGCAGCTAAATGTTTTGGATGAGATAAGAAGAGAAGCCCTGCAATATACATAAGTAGTCCAAAATTAGAGAATCAAGTGGCATGACAAACTTATCAAGGACAAGAAATTCCAACCAAGAGATTGGGCCTTGCTCTATGACTCAAGATATTAGGACAATGCAAGAAAATTGTAGACAAGGTGGCTAGGACCATATGAAGTCACTAAGGTCTTTCCTAATGGAGTTGTTCAGCTTACAACCATTGACCCTATCCGGTTCAAATTTCTTGTCAATGTTCATCACCTCAGATTATATCACAAGCTACCTTCCAAAGAAGAGTTACTGTAGCAATTCACCTAACATTCAACACCCAAGCTTCTTGCAACCAAAGTGGACCTAGTGTCCCTCCTGGCTAATTAAGGTATGTACTTCTCATAATAAAGAATTTCACTTACATGGAAGTCGATTTATTCATCCATCTTTCCATCCACCCATCCATCACCACCTTTCTCTCTCTTCCATCACTTCATTCCACCTCACCTCATTCCACTTAACTTTCATTAATTGGTCAATTTATTCTCTAAAAGGCGAGTGGTACTTTATCCACAATCTTTGCAACAAATCCTCCACACATTCAAGTATGTGTGCATTAATTGCTATCTTTTAACCATCTTTTAAGTTCATTCATTTAATCACTGTACGTTAGTATAGCCATTCACATAACATGTCATTATTCCCTGTCAATAACCACTCCCATCTCGGATGTGTGGACACATGTCCAAATTTAGGTTGGGGGAAAGAAAAAGACGAAAATATATTGCCCATGTGTCAATTTATGCGAGGCTATGTCAGAAAATTTAAAATGAGCCAATTTGAAATTCGAGGGAGAGGACAATTGGAATGTGTGGTGACATTAACTATAGCCACCATTTCTTCCCATCATGATTCTCCTTTATCACTCATTTTCTTGCCATTATTGACCCTGTCATAGTCTTGAGTTGAAAGCAAAAAAGTGAAACAAAAGAAAAGGAAATTCAATCGATACTGGCACTGGAAATTTAGCAAGTATTACAGGAAAGTGAACTTGATTTTCAAACAGGTATTGCAGGAAAGAAATTGTAGAGCATTTTTTTGATTGCAGATAATGGCAGGTAGGTTAATTTGAAATGAAACCACAGTGCATGATGTTTTATTGTAGGATGCACAATGTTTGGCTGAATTTAGAAACTATGGATGGTCATATTACTTCCTGAAGCTAGATGACTTTGATGAAAGCATTACCCTTCAATTTTCCTAGATATTTTCTAAAGGAAAAGCCACAATAAATGGGGTTGGAAGTTGTGGAAATTGAGGAAAAAATTGTAGAGGTCATAGGGTTACCAGCTGATGGTGAAAATTACCCTACCTCTAGAGATGCTAGATCATCTAGGTCCAAATTTATAGAGCTAAGAAACCCCCCATTGAGCATAGATAAACATGGTGTAAAGAGAATGTCTCTGCCTAAGCCATGGAAGCAGATAGCCATTTATGTTATCAAATACATCACCTATGAGGGTCGCTAGTCAAGTTTGTATTCCATGCAATTCAAGCTTTTGAATCACATAAGACACAAAAAGAGGATGAATGTGCTTAACATGCTATACAATCTTCTCTCAATCATGGTAGACAAGACCCAAAAAGGTAGGGATAATTCTATTTCCCACTATTGTCTGATTAAATTGCTGGTTGAAAAGTCTTTGCATGATGTATCTAGAATGACCTGGGAAGAATTTATAAATGTTGATCAAATTAGACCTGAGAAGTTACAACCTATAGTTTTACCTCAACCCTGTAGGTCTAGCAGGAGATTGAGCATGGCTGAAGCCACTCTTGGCTCTTCAACCTCTGGTGTTGGCTTTAATGTGAATCCTCTTGTAGCAAAAGAAACCATAGAAATTAGTTCTTCTAGAACATAACACTTAGAAAAAGAAATCTCTTCATCAAATTCTAATGATGACATTTCACTCGAAACCCTAATTTAAACTAGGGCATAGAAGAGAGAAGTAGAAATGAGAAAAGGAAAGGCCAAAAGGCAGTTGGAAAGAAGAAAGGTGTCAAGTTCTAAGAAGAGGAAGGATGACACTGTTCATCCTACAACCAAAGAAAAATGTGAGAGACCTCCCATGAAATCAAGACCAGCTGGGCCAGTGATTGGTATGCCTCCATAGGAAAGCCCTAAGCCTGGTGAGACATCACATGAGGACATTAAAGCTCCAATGGGGTAGGAGAATGTCGATGAAGAAGACATATTTGGGAGAGCAACAAATATAACATTGACCAATCTTGCTAACATTGCAGAAGAGTTTTAGGGAAATCAGGATTTCTTGCAACATGAGCAGGAAGTCCTACAGCAACAAACAGAACCAAAGCAGGAGTTCCTATAGCCACAACAAAAACAAGAATGAGGGCATCTGCAACAAGAAGTGGAAGAAGAAATAGTACCCTTGCAGGAAGAGATAACTGGACAGCTTGAGTCCATGCAATAGTGCCATATGAGGAGCCACCATTGACAAAAAGACTAGTAAGAATTCATAATCATCCTAATTTTACAGTACATACGACAATCTTGAATTTATGAAAAGAAATACAGAGGGAGGAAGAATGGAAGAAGGAAAAAAAAAATTGAAGAAGGAAATTCAAAAGAGGGATCAAGAGATTGAAGATAAGGATGCAAAAATTGCCACCCTAAAGCAGAGGGTGGATGATATGGTAACCTTGATGGTCCACCATAGATTTTGGAATGTAGGACCCCTCCAAAGGTTTATGCTCTGCTCCTAAAAGAGAAATATCTCTCTTTTAAGTTGTCAAGGATTGCCTCAAGTTTGAATCCTTCTATTGACACCCCTAATGAATTTTTCAATGCTTATAGGATTTCCTCACCTAAAAAAAAGATTTTTTTGTGAGTTTTATTTGCATAATTATGATGTAACTCAAGACCAAGATTGAAACCCACTATTGTATGTCGGGGATGTCCAATTCAGGGCATTTATGTCTTGGGTACAAAATGAGATTAGTTGGGGACAACAACATGAGGCTCATAAGCAATTGGAGTCTAACATCCCTTTGCTCGTTAGGGATGAATCAAGAAACCCAAGAGATATTTACAGAGAATGGCATAGAATGCTTCTCAAATCTAGTTATGGCAATAGGATTATACCTTGGATTGAGGAAATTTATAGTGAGTATGAGGTAAAGAAAATAACAAAGGAGAAAACTATGAGAAGATGTCTATCACAAAGATGGAATAGCCTAACTGATAAGTTGAAGCAAGATGAGCCTCATTCCATCACCAATTATGTTGCAGCACTAAAAAGGATTCATAGGTATATTTAGATTGGGAGAAGACAGGGGTGATCGTGGCTTCCCCTAACTTTCTAGCCACCCCTGCTCATGTGGCCTGTGCTAAACTTCAAATTCTACCAGTATGACATTGCTACAAAAAAATAGAGATGGAATAGATTTGACAGATTAGGAGGATTCTATTGGGATCCTGATTCACGCGCAATAACCATTGGTGTTGGATAGCTATTAGTTGCAAATTTTAGATCCTTTACCAAGCAGAAGAACAATTGTTCCCCTACCGGAGGACCAATAAAACGTTAGGTTGGGGGGACTGATGAGCTTAGTTTTTATTCAAATTTTGGGTAGAATCTATAGTTTATTTGGTTGAATTTGTCATGGAATTTGATGTTAAATGTTGATATTTTCATAATTTTTCCCTCAAACCATAGACATTGGGCTTAAATCCTATCTCTACAAGTTTTAATGACATTTGGCATATTATGTGGATTATCTATATTGATTTTGCATGTGGTTGATGAATGTTTCTTAAGGTGGTTATAGATGTGTAGTTATTGTGTGTACTGACATTACCATGTAGATTTAATATGCAAAGTTGAGGAAGACATTGCCAGTTGGGCATGTACCATATCATCTAGTATAGGAATCGCTCAAAGTCAAAGGAGGTCAACAATAGAAGATTCTTCATTTAACCAAATGTAACTGCCTTGTAGTGGACTTTAATGATTGAGAATGCATGGGAATTACTGTTGTGTTAAATCTGTGTTTGGACCTACATCTCTGGCCATATTCCATGCACGTGTAACCACCATCACTCCATTTTCTCTATTTTCCCTAAATGGTGTCCTCTCAGTCATGGAGTTGACTGCCTTGTTTAGCTAATAGTATAAATAAAGATCTGATGCTCCTTCCTCAAGAGGTTGCATGATTTGATATTGTACTTGCACTCTCTAGTTTTCAGTATTTTAGATATATTACTCTTTTGTACTCATGATTTATAGTGAATAAAATAAAGTCTTGAGTTCGGGCATCTGAGTTCTCATTAGTTTTAGAGGATACTTATCCAAGGGGGCCTACATAGTGAGTAATCTGTCTTCTTAGTTTAGTACTACTTATTGTGTAGTAATTAGTTAGAAATCTGGCACTAACTGTTCCTGCAGCCACTAGAATCCCATTCTATGACTGTTCCTGCAACCAAAGCAAACAGAGTAGTGCCATGTTTGTTGCTCAGATTTTCATTCATGTTATGCATTTTAGTTTGATGTAGTTGATTGATCATTGGTATTTATGCTATTCCCTTCTAAGAAATTTACTTTGAGCATTGTATGTTCCTTAGTTGTCAAATGAAATGGCTACTTTGAGTTCCTAGTGCACATACTATGCTGACCCATTTCAAGTTCATGTCCCTAGGTTGACAAGTTAAATGCACCTTCATGATGATTGAAATAGCTATTTAGGTTAGATGTCCAATCTCTGAATCATGGATGTAAGGGCTTAGTTATTAAATCATTTTAGGATGCCAACACTTTCCCTCAATAGGGGATACCTTGCCCTGAACAAAGGTGATTTTTCCCTTGCAGAATCGCCCATCTGTGAAATAGGGGAAAATCTGCTCCATGTTTCTTGAATAAGGAACCTTGATACTAGGTTGGGCGAGCTTGCTTCTTGCAAATAGACAACCTTTCCCTCAAGACAAGTGACCCTTCCCTCAATATAGGTGACCTTTCCCTCAAGATAGATGACCTTGCCCTCAAGACAAGTGACCTTGCCCTCAACAAAGGCAATTCTACCCTTGACAGAGGTGATTCTGAGGTAAACAATGACTTAAAGTGTTATTTCTAGACTTTGTCTCTTGTTATTTGTCTTAGTAATGACCCCCTGACTTGTTTTTTTGGTGAATGTGCTTGTTTTTACTAACGTTTGTGTAGTTGTTTCACATTTTTCCAAGGCTAGATATCTACTACGAATATTTTATTGTAGAACAATTGGTCCTAGTGTAGCTAGTCTTGTTTGTTTGCTTCTTTTTCATACTAGTTAGGCACATAGATCTAATTAGGGGGAGTCAATATATTTGTTTGTTGTGCTTGAAAGTGGACTATTGACATATCCAATCCCCTTCCGCCATTTGACAATCCTAGGTGAAGAGAAATCATATTCCACTTAGTCCTTTGTGTTACCTAGAAGGCATTAGATCATTCAAGATTTCCCCTTGCATTTCATGCAAGCTTGGGGACTAGCTAAAAATGTCTAGTGTTTTCTTTTAGTGGGACTTTCTTGGGGATTTCATCACCCCAAGGGACAATCCCAACCACATGTACTGGTGGGGTAGATAAAGGGGGGGGACCCAAATTTGTACCCCCATCCAGTCACATCGTGTCTGGCAAAGCATCAAAGCTAGGGTGATACCTAGATAAGATGTGAAGAGTTGGTCCAAGTTTCTAGTACTTTGTTGGGGCTTCTGACTCATGCCTGTGATAGGTTTGTGTTCATGATTGTGCCTCACATACTATGCATATATCAAGGAATTCCTATTTCACCTTGTTCATCCTTGTTAGAGGACCATGTTGACCATACCCTCTTACTAATCTTAGGATTGTGCTGCTTGAACTGCCTTTTTTGTGCAAAACTAGTGCATTTTTTATTAGTCAAGTTAGCCTTTACTTTTTACTTACTGTTTGCTATGTTTTTTATCCTTTTCCATAGCCATTTTTATCCAAGTTAAGTCCAGGTCAACTGACAGGGGCAACCTTGCCCTTAATAGGGGCGATTCTTCCTATAACAGGGGTGACTTTGTTGTCCACAGGGGTGACCTTGCCTTCTATTTGAGTCATTTCACAGTTTTTTCTTGTCAAAATCACTCATCCTTCACTGAATAGCCAACCTTGCCCTCAACAAGGGAACTTTTTCCCCTAATATAGGCAACCCTGACCTCTAGAGGGGTGATTCTGCCCTTTGCTTGTCATTTTTCCAGTCAAGTAGCCTAGCACATTCACCTGTTTCAGCAAAAGGGGCAATTTTTTCTCTGAGTTGGGCATCCCTACCTCATACTTGGGTGATTCTACATTTTGAACATCCAATCTCGCCTTTTGTTTGCCCATTTCGATTGTCTATTTTCCCATTCCAAGCATCTATTTGCTCATTTTTTAGAAATTGTTTGTCCATTTTGAGTGTCCATTTGCTAGTTTCGAAGGTCCATTTTCTCATTCTGAGTATCCATTTGCTAGTTCTAATAATTTGTTTCCCTATTCTGAGTGTCCATTCGCCCATTCTGATAGACCGTTTGCTCGTTCTAATTGTTTGTTCGCCCATTCTAAAGGTCTGTTTGCCTATTCTAATAGTTCATTTGACCCTTTTTCTAATTTACACAAGTCCAAAAACTAATTAGGTGACCTTGTCCCTAGTTGGGCAACTCTGTCCCCTAGTTAGGTGACCTTACCCCCAAGTTGGACAACCTTGCACCTTAGTTGGGTGACCTTGCCCCCAAGTTGGGCGACCTTGCATCCTAGTTGGGTGACCTTTCATCCTAGTTGGATGACCTTTCCCCTAGGTTGGGTGACCTTGCACCCTACTTGGGCGACCTTGACACCCAGATAGTTGAATTTGCCTAAAAGCAGACCTTCATCCATCTTCACATCATTGTTGTTTTTGTTCATCAACACTTTCTGAAAGTCATCATTTCTTTGATAAAATCACATAGATGCTCCTTAGAACATCATTAGATTCCATATCCATCATCAAATCATCCATCCCAATCACCTAGACTTCATTTTAGGGGCTTTGATTTTGATGCAGAAACTTTCAGAGGCCATAACTTTTGACTCGGGTTTCTGTTTGGGCTGAAATTTTATGGCTAGTTATGTTATGAGGTGGCATGTGGATTCTCAATAGACCTACAATTAGTTGGCCCCCATTTTGGCACATTTTTGGGGCTTGGAACTTTCATCTTGACCCTCAAAATCATAATTTAGTGTTCTTTTCTAGTTTTTGAAAAATCATTTTTGTTATTAACTTGCAATGCATGTCTCAAATTTAGGATGTTAGTTGGAAATTCATCCTAACTTAGTTTTAGGAAGTTTTTGGGAAAAAACTAGACTCTCAAAGGTTGCCTATGAAATTTCCTAAAATGGTAAATTTTGACAATTTTTGAAAACTACCAAATCTGAAAAAAATCAATTGTCAGCACCTTACATCATCTAGTTAAGCCCCTAAATTTGGTTTAAAATAAATCCCATCACATCCTCCAATCATCCTAATCTGAGCTTCAATCCAATCCTAATTTGTGCTTTAATCCAATCCCAATCTGAGCTTAACCTAAATCCCAATCTGAGCTTTAGTCCATCTACATCCAAGATCTTCTGATATCCAAACGAATCTTAAGATCCATTCTTCCATCTTCCAATCCATCCTATTCATCCTTTCATCACCTTTTCTTTCCTTCTAAACGTATGTTGTCATCTTTTTAATCCATATCCATCCCATCCAACATCATGAATCCTTATCCTTCACCAATGCAACCAAAAATAGTAGTCAAGGGGGATCCTAATTACATTGATGACGATAATGAGAGTCTTGTTGATCAAGAGGTATATGATATAGATCCCCTTGATGCTATCATTTCTAGTAAGCTTTCCCTAACCATTTTCCAAAATCCAATCACCCCTTTGAGCTATCCCATTACATCTTCATCCACACCTAATAACACCCCTTATGCTACCTTTGATAAGGGATATCCATTATCTTCCCCACCCACATCTCCTTCATATCCTTCATCTACATCTTTCTCTTATCCAATACCCACATCTTCTTATCCCAATCTACCATCCCAATCTTCTCATCCTAATCTACCATCCCAATACTCCTATTACAATCCCCCAACCATGTCCCCCTATCCTAATCCTCCTTACTAGTCTGCCCATTCTAATCCTACATCCACACATTCTTATCTTAATCCAACATCCACATCTTCCTATCCTAATCCACCATCCATGTCCTCCTATCTCAATCCACCATCTCAATATTCCCATCCTAATCTATTGTCCCAATACCTTTATTACAATCCACCACCCACATCCTCTTGTCCTAATACTTCATCTCATGAGCCCTTATCACCCCTACCACAAATCCAGATCCTACCATATCACCTAATCCCTCTCCTGATACCTTACCACTCACTCCTCCCGATCAATATGTTGTTTCCCCATCATCTCCATCTCATGATCCTACATCATTTCCTAGCCATACCATCCCAACACCAAGTTTATATCCCCTTGGTACTCTTACATTCATCCATGGTGGTTTTCTTACAGAAGAAGAACCAAGCATATATGCCACACATCCTCCTCCACCTAATAATGGGTTCGCATCATTCTTCCAAAATAATAAGCATCCTACTATAGATCGAATGCTCAAGAGCATGAACTATCAAGGAAAAGGTTTAGGCTGTCATGAGCAAGGTATTTTAGAGCCCATCTAGATCAAAGAAAATCCACATACACAAGGTCTTGGATATATCTCTCAAGACTCGCAATCCAAAAATTTTGATAAGACCTCTATACGTCCTCAATGAGCCTCCTCCAAAAGAATAATAGGCTCTTCTGATCATTCCACCAAGCCATTTGTTGTTATTCCCCCTCCATCATATCACCTCAAAACAACAATTCATATTACTCCTTTGTCTTCCAAATTCATTTTGGGTCCTTATGTCCCTCCATCTACCATCTGCCATCCTTCATCTACTCCATCTATTTTGGATCCTTATGTCCCTTCATCCACCATCACACATCCTCTAGCTACTAAGTCCATTTTGGGCCCTTATATCCCAAAATCACCTCCTCCATCTCATCCTATTCATTCTTTTTTCCACCAATCACCTATCCATGTCACCCACCATAAACATCCCACTCTCATGTTCCCTCATCAGGATCAACAAAGGAAGATACCTACACATCCTCCATCCACATATCATCCCCAAAATCCTACCTCCATCACCCCATTCATATTTCCTCCACATCATCCATCTGCTCACACCCATCCCATTGTTGTTAAAAGAAATTTGGATGCTAAAGTAAAAATGCATAAATCTAAACATCCACATGAATCTAAAGCTCCTCATGTCCCCTTAAAAAGACATGTTGAAGAGAAGAAAAATCCAATCCAAAATAAAATCCAATATCCAATTCAAACCCACAGGCCACAACGACCCACCAAAGCAAAAATCAAAACCATGTGGATCCCTAAGAAAAAATATGCAATGCCTTCAAATAAAAAATATTTAACAACATCAAAAGTTTCTAATCCAAAAAATAATAATACACACCCTCCATCTCCTAAATCTATTTTGGATCCTTATGTCCCAAACTTCACTACCCCAACTCCTCCATTATCCCCACATAATCCATCCAATAATCCTCCTATCCTTTCACATCCGCCACCATATTTTCCAATGTTGGTCCTAAAAACATCTCCCAAACACATGCCCACCCCATCATTCTATCCATACACTTTCTAGTATCCCATCCATTATCCCACATATCTCCCACATCAAACCCCTTTAATCCATTCTCTTTCATAATCCATTTATCCTAATAAGGTTGTACCAACATCCAATAGTCACTTCACACATGGGCTCTTAATACCTTATATGGAACTTGATGCTTGAGTCCTTCATCCATCTCCTTATCACATGTCTTCTAAATCCACTTATCCACATCCCTATCCTTATTCATCTGCATACTATCCAAAAATCTAAAAAAAAAAATAGTAAAGAGAAATACTTCGTCCAATGGTGAAACTTCGAAAACAAGCGCCTTAGATAAGTACCATGAGGAAAACCTGGCAAATAGACATCATGTGTAACTCCCCCATCCAGCTTACTTCCACACTTGGGGCCAACTGCATTCCCTTCACCCATCTCCTCCATCCCACCTATCTTACACATCTTGTCTGTCCTATCCCATTTATCCCAATCCCTCCATCCTCCTTGTGTCTTGATATAGACAAGGGCACTTATCTATACATGCTTTGGACACCTCTTGGAATACATTCCCCTCACCAAAACACTATCCTAATCCTTACCCACATCCATCTACCTTCCTTTTCCACTCGTCATGCTACCATCAATCTCCCTTACTTATCCATGCATCCTATCCATATCCATCTCACTCCCTTATTTTCCCATCCTTCTATCTTCCATCCCTCCTACCTCATCATATAGTACATATATAGAGTGGGGAATATTCTTCTTTGTGACATAGTCCTTGGAGACATCATTCATCAATTCTATCATTCTTTTCCATCTCCCCATCCTTATCTTTCTATCCATCCATCACAGCATCCCTTCCATCTCCCCATCCTTATCTTCATATCCATCCATCATAGCATCCATTCCATCTCCCCATCCTTATCTTACCATCCATCAAACCAAAAATCCTTTTTCCATCTCCCTATCCTTATCTTCGTATCTATCCATCATAGCATCCCTTCCATCTCCCCATCCTTATCTCCTTACCAATCCAAACAATCCCTTTCATCTCCCTATCCTTATCTCCTTACCAATCCAAACAATCCTTTTCATCTCCCCATCCTTATCTCTTTATCCATTCATCTCTATCCTCATCCCTTCTCATAATCCCTTGTCATTGGTATCTAGATATAGGCTTCTCCCCATCCAATCCAATGCCATCCATCTCATCATCATCACTCCCACTTCTTTCGCACATCTTTCCAATCTCATGTCACTTATCATCCTCCCAATTCATCTTTTGATGATTTGGATAACAATCCCATCCCTAAGCTTTGTGCAATCACCATCATCCTATCCAATCCACTAGGTCTATCTTGTCTCATCGTCTTGGTTCCATCATTTTATCCACTTATCATGGTCACCTCATCATCCTTTATCCATGGTCATTTTTTAGTCTTTCGTCAAACTACGTTGCCTATGCTTTCACTTAGGCAAGGTCGATCATTTGATTCACCCCTGGGCCTTTTTTCCATCCAAATTTGGTCATCCATCATTTTTCTCCATTGTCCCCTTTCTGCTCTTATCCCTGGTCAGTCATTAGTCCTTTTCAAACTACGTTGCCCCTGCACTTTCACGTAGGCAAGGTTGATCATTTAATCCACCCTCAGAGCTTTGTCTTTATTTAGTCCAGTCATTGTTTTCCATCACTCGTCTCCATTGTCCTCTTTCCACTTTTATCCATGGTCTTTTCTTAAACTATGAGGGCTCTATGATTTCATGTAGGCAAGGCTAATCTTTGATCTTCCCCCAAGCCCCTAGGTCATTAGGGTGTGTCAATCTTGTGCCTTGTGTCTCGCATCCTATATTGTGTCATCAAGTATGTCCTTATGTAGCTAGTTCTTCACAAATAAGATCCACTCATATCATGAGATTCAATTGGTTTTGGAATTTCCTATGTCATTTCGATCTTTTAGTTTAGTATCCACCTTTGGTCTCAACAGGATGCATCCTTCCTAATAGACCTCATCAATCTCATCCATCCTCTCGATCCTATTGCAAAGGATGTTTGAAATTGATTGTGATCTTTTGATGCTTTGGGATTTTGTTTATCTTTTGAGCTCCCTATCACAACTTGGCAAGGATTCCATGATCTATCATATTATGGTGTGTTTTGATCGGTTAACATAGACACATATCTTGATATTTTGCTTTGTTGTTGTCTTCTCGGTTGTCTCACATAGTACCCACCAAGATCTCTACATTCTTGTGTTACGCTAGTGATCTATTTTTTTTATCTATGATGATTGCATTGAATGTGTAAAAGATTACAATGAAAGAAATCCAAATTAAATAATTGAAATTAACACACAAACATGATTAATAAACTGAAATAACAAAAGTGATGAAATTTAGAATGAGAGAAATGAGAGAGAGAATGCAAACATAATTGATAATGGAGTTCGTCATAAGAATGACTATGTCTCCAGGCCCCTCTCAAATGAGTGGATTGATCCAATTAATTCTCTAGAATAATGATTACAACATTCTAGCATAAATTCTCCCTGGTACAAAGAAATTTTGAAAAACTCCTCCAAAGTGTGCAAGAATGATCTCCTTGAAAGCACGGGATGAGCAAAATTCCACCAAGATAATTCTCCCAATACACCACTTAGCCTTTCACATCCTACCCTGCTCCTTTTATACTAAAAATTTAATCAAATTGGCTATTAACCAATTTATTTACATAATATTCTCTATTTCCCATTTTTTACAAGTAAAACAATAATATCCCCTAAAAATTATTTGAATTTATTTTCGAGCCCTTAATTTATCATTCTCGGGCTATTTTTTTTATAGGAGGTTTTCATTTTTAATCCTTAAAAGGATTTAGAAGGTTTGATTATTTTGTATTTTTGGAGGGAATTTGTTTAAATCAAGGGCATTTGGTTTCAATGAGTCAACAAAATGAACTGACACCCATTATAAGTTTGAAACCACACCATGGCACAGTATTGGCATTACCTTTTTACCCCCAAGTGGTTAGGAGGTTGAACCCCTTCACCATCTATTTTAAAATAAATTCTCAATTGCTCCATAACAAAACCAAATGACTACTATATATGGTAAAATGAACAGCACGTGGCATAGTGATTAACCAGCTTTATAGTGAATGGAGAGTGGAGGGTTTAAATCCCCCCAACAATTTTTTTTAACAAACTCCAACAACCTCGAACCGTCGCTGGAGGAGATGATAGAGGCACCATGTGTCCACCGTACAAAGGTCCACATGTCAAGCTACTATTCACTAACAATGCTGACATGTCTGTTGACGATGCTGACGAGTCCACTGATGTGTCACTAATGTGGTTGATGATGTGTCGCTGATGTGGCTAATGACGTGTCCATTGATGTGGCATACGAGTGTCACGTGTCCACCAATGATTGGTTTGTACAAGCTTACACATATGCCACATGTAAAAGTCTAAGTGGTCCATGTCATCATCATGATGTCAAGCTGACATCATCACTGTACATGGTCAATTTTAGTCAAGTGCGACCTTTGACTAGTCGTAACTCAGGAAAATAGAGTCTAATTCGTGTGAAACGAATGTTGTTGAAAGCTATCGACAAGCTCTGCACAAAGATGTCAACTTTGACCACTTTTGACAATGTCAAATTTTGACCCTTTTTTCTCTGACCTAGGTCCTAAGTTGACCAATGTTTGACTAAGCATATCTTTGGCTCCGTAGCTCTATTTGAATCTGTTTGAGTTGTGTTGGAGTCAAAATTTCAACCTCTTCCTAATGATGTCATTTCTGGAGAAAATTGAGAAACATCAATTTTTGGTGAAGATCCTCCAGATCAATCCTCCCCATTGGAGAGCTTTTGGATCTTCGAAAGCTAGTTACTCGAAAGGTAAGTTAGGGTAAAGTTCCCTCACTTTACCAATCTCCATCCATTTTTCCTTGCTTGAATTCATCCCCTTCAATCCCACTCTGAGGTACTCAACTACTCCTCTTTGTGAAGTCCTAGTTTTCCTGTCTAGGATGACATCCCCTGGCAACTTTGATATGCACTCCAGTGAAAGATCATCAACTGATGGAACCTAAATTTCTGTGTCTTCATCTAGTATCATCAAAGGCTTGTACAATTTTAGATTCTCAACATTGACAACTGAATAGATGTGAATGTATGGAGGAATATTAAGGTGGAAGGCGTTGGTTTTGATCTTTTCCAAGATCTCAAAAGGACCATATTGAATCGGTTTGATCTTCCTTCCTTTGCCTTGCATTCTTTCCTTACTGATATGTAACTAAACTTTGTCTCTAACCTGAAAAATGGTAATCACTGCAATGCTTATCATGTCAATCCTTGTATTTGGCTTGACTCTTCTCCAATTGTGCTTCCACTGCCTAATGAATTACTTGGACTATTTGGATGAACTTCAAAGCCTTCTCTGAATCACGGCATCCATCTTCAACATCAACTTTCCCAAAAGCAAAATCCATCGGTGTTTTGGGTACATAACTGAAGCAAGTCTCGAAAGGAGACCTCTTTGTAGAAGAGTGTTTTACATGGTTGTAAGCATATTGCACATAATGAATACTCTCATCCCACAACTTGGGATGTTTTTTGTAGTAAACTTTGAGCAGATGCACAACTATCATGTTTACTACCTCAATTTGTTTGTCAGTTTGTGGATGGAAGGTTGTACTCTTCTTCAATTTGGTGTCCATGAGTCCTCACAAAGCTGACCAAAATTTCCCTAAGAATCGAGAATCTCGATTTGATATAATAGTAGGTAACCCAAAATGAACCCATACAAATTGGAAGTACATTTGAGCTATCAGTTCAACAGTGGCCTATTTTTTACAAGGCATTAAGATACACATTTTGCTGAACCAATCAACTACTACAAACAAGTAATCATGTCCCTTCCTAGACATAGGTAACCCCCTGAAAAAATCCATTGAAACACTTTCCCATGGACAAGATGGTACAGGTAGAGGTGTGTACAACCCCAATTTCCTATTACTAGAATTTCTTGTTGCACACATGACACAACCTCTAATATACTTAGTTACAATTTCTTGCATATGAGGCCAGTAACAATACTTTTGCAGTTGAGTAATTGTTTTTCTTACCCCAAAATTTCCTACAATTAATGAGGTATGAGATTCTCTGATTACCTGTGCTTGCTCATCTTTTGGAATGCATAACTTTCCCAAGTGATACAATAGTTTATCCTGCACATAGTAATCTTTCTCTTCTACATGTTTTCCTACAATTAGAGCTAAATAGATTTCCTTAAAGTCTTCATCATTAGCATATTGTTCCTAAAAAACTTACATATGCCATGGAACTACCTTTAAGGATAATCAAAGCATTCATAACAGAAGGCCTAGATACCATATCTGCTACATTTTCATGGGAACCTTTCTTGTACTTAATTACCAAATGAAACTGTTGAAGAAAACCCATCCACCTAAAGTGCCTACTTTTTTGCAATTTGGATTGTGAATGCAAAAACTGAAGTGGCTGGTGATCACTGTGGATTACAGTTTATTTCCCCATTAAGTAGTGTTTCTATTTTTTAACTCTCTAAACTAATGCATAATTTTCCTTATCATAAGTAGGATAGTTAATTACTACACTTGAAAAGGTTTTAGAGTGATAGTAGATTGGTTTACCTCCTTCCATTAGCACTACTCCCATGGAAAATCCACTCTCATATGTCTCGATCTCGAATGGTTGGTGTAAATCTAGTAAAGCTAGAACTGGAGTTGTGCTCAACTTTTCCTTCAAAGTGTTGAAGGCCTTCTACTATGGACCTCCTCACTAAAAAGCTATCTTTGTACTGGTGAATGTGTGCAATGGTGATGCAATGTAGGAGAAGTTTGCAATGAACTTCCTCCAAAACTGGACTGCACCTAGGAAACTTTTGATTTCAATGACTGTACTTAGTTTAGGCCATTTTACGATAGCTTCGACTTTCGTAAGGTCTACTTTCAATTGACCACCACCTATGAGATAGCCTAAGTACACAAGAGATGTCTTTGCAAATTCACATTTAGACATCTTTACATAAACTTTTTCTTTTGGCAACACATCAAAAACTTTCTTTACATGAATTGCATGATCTTCCCAAGTTTGACTGAATACAAGAATATCATCTAAATAGACTATGAAAAAGTCATCAATAAAAGGAGGAAATACATCATTCATGACTCTCATAAATAGCTGGTGCATTGCAAAGCCCAAAGGGCATGACCAACCACTCATAAAGTCCTTGTTTTTTCTTAAATACAATTTTTCCAAATGTCATCTTCTGCAATTCTTATCTAATGATATCCACTACGCAAGTCTAACTTAGTGAAATAAACTGCATGTTTCAATTGATCAAGTAAATCATCAATTCAAGGAAGAGGATACCTATTCTTTACCATTATCTTGTTCAAGGCTCGATAGTCAATGCACATTTTCCAAGACCCATGTTTCTTTGGAGCCAACATAATTGGAGAACCACAAGGAGATGTACTAGGATGGATGACTCCTTTTTCCACCAACTCATGAACTTGCTTTTTGATTTCCTCATTCTGCAAAACTAATAAACGATACATGTTGATGTATGGAAGAGGCACATCCTGCTACAACTGTATTTCATTTTGTATCTCTCTCTTAGGTGGCAACCCCTTTGGCTCCTGAAATAAGTCATCATAAGCATAAACTATTTTGACCATCTCATTTTTACGCTTAGGATCACACCCTTTAAATGCTTTAGCTTTTTCATCCTCTTTGGGTTTTATTTTGACTGACCTTTTCATTTGACCAGCATTAACTAGTGCAAGATTAGTCTTAACTTTATGTGCATGTACAATGTATTCTATCCCATCCTTAAAAATATGATACTTATTCTCCCCCCTATAAAAGATTTCTTTTTTGTCATACAGATAAGGACTCCCTAACACAAGCCCACAAATATCCAAAGGAACAACATCTACTTCTACCTCATCAACAAAGTTTGTGGTGATAGAAAATTTCAATTTACACTATTTTGTTACCTGCAGTTGAGCATCATTGCAAACTCATCCAAGTGGATATGGCTTTGGATGAGGTGTTGTAGCTAGATTAATTTTCTTTACCACACTTCAGATATTAAGTTGACTTGAGAACCTATATCAAACATTGTGTCAATCTTAGTGTGCTTACTTACAACTCGAATATGAAACAATTCATTTCGTTGTTTATCAACTTTAGGAGGAGTAGATACTTTGCTTGTACTTGAATTTTCATTAGAAACATTTATGTCAGAAGAGAGAATTATACGTTTCCCTTTACCTTGGAACCTAGTAGCAACAATCTGAGTTTCATCTCTAGAGTCGAATCCAAGATCTTGTTGAATCATTGCAACAATCTTTTGCTTGCCTTTATTTGGGATGAAGCTTCCAACACTTTGAATCATTATGCCCCTCTTTCTTGCAATGGGAGCATGTGGGCTTATCACCATCCTTCTTAATTGTAGCTATCTTCTTCCCTTTACCTTTATCTTTGTCTTTGTCTTTACCCTTAGACTTCCCCTCAGACATAGATGGTTTCTTTGAGAAATTATCACTGAAAGTATTCTTACCCCTTGACTGTTCTTACCCCTTGACTCTAAATGAGTAGCTTGGATTGACACTTCATCCAAATTATTAGGACTCAACATTAAAATAGTATGTCTTAGGTAAGAATGCAAACCACCTATGTACTTAAGTAATGTATCCTAAGTATACAATGGAACATTTAAAGCAATAGCCCATATTCTAAACTCATGGGTGTAATCTTGGACAAACTGACCCTTACCTTGCCTAAAGGTTTTCCAATTCATTGTTAATTGTTGCATATAACCTAAAGGACAAAACTATTTTTTAAGGGAAGCAATAAATTCCATCCAAGTCATATTAACCTTACCATGGTGAGCAATTTCCTCCCAAGTTTAACTCTCCCACCAAGTGAGAGTTGTACCTCCCAACCAAAGAGTGGCTAAGAATACCATAGAAGCATCTTTTGTTAGGCCTCGAATCCTACAATACACTTCTACTTCTTGGATCCAATCATCTAATGTTTTGGTATTTAACTCACCACAATACTTAGGCAATTCAAATTTTACATCCACTTTGATAATAGGCTTAGACTTTCTTTTGAAAGGATTAATAGTAGTAGAAGAGGAAGAAGAAGAAGGGGAAGATGGAGAATAAGGGGAAGATAGAGGAGATGGAGCTTCTGGATCTTTTCCTACTTTGTCCTTTCGATCTTCCTTCTTTTCTCACTTTGAAGAATCTCCCTTTTCTCACTTCTTATTTTTGCATAAAGTTCTTCCACTATAGCCTTCATGCCAAGAAAGGCTCATTGAAAAGACTTATCATCAAGCTCATGCTTAGTACTTTTCCCAACCTTAGTTTCATCCATATTTGGAAAAGTCCTTCATTTGCCAATCTCAAGATTCTATTCTTCTAGTCGCCTTCACCTTGTTGTTTCCTAGAGCGTGTTAGCATCCAATTCTGTAATACTAGTCAAAACAAAGCTCTAATACCAAATTTGATCTAATTTTTTTATCTATGATGATTGCATTGAATGCGTAAACGATTACAATGAAAGAAATCAAAATTACATAATTGAAATTAACACACAAACATGATTAATAAACTAAAAAATAACAAAAGTGATGAAATTCAGAATGAGAGAAATGAGAGAGAGAATGCAAACAAAATTGATAATGGAGTTTGTTGTAAGAATGACTACATCTTCGGGCCCCTCTCAAATGAGTGGACCGATCCGATTAATTCTCCAAAATAACGATTACAACATTTTGGCATAGATTCTCCCTAGTACAAAGAAATTTTGAAAAACTCCTCCAAAGTGTGCAAGAATGATCTCCTTGAAAGCATGGGATGAGAAAAATTCCACCAAGATAATTCTCCCAAGACACCACTTAGCCTTTCACATCCTATCCCCCTCCTTTTATTCTAGAAATTTAATCAAATTGGTTACTAACCAATTGATTTACATAACATTCCCTATTTCCCCTTTTTTTACAAGTAAAATAATAATATCCCTTAAAAATTATTTGAATTTGTTTTGGAGCCCTTAATTTATCATTATCAGGCTATTTTGTTACAAGAGGTTTTTCATTTTTAATCCTTAAAAGGATTTAGGAGGTTTGATTATTTTGTATTTGGAGGGAATTTTTTTAAATCAAGGGCATTTAGTCTCAATGAGTCAACAAAATGAACTGACACCCATTATAAGTTTGAAACCACACCGTGGCACAACGGTGGCATTACCTTTTTACCCCTGGGTGGTTAGGAGGTCAAGCCCCTCCGTCGTCCATTTTAAACTAAATTCTCAATCTCTCTATAACAAAACCAAATAGCTGCTATATATGGTAAAATGAACAGTGCATGGCATAATGGTTGACTAGCTTTACAGCGAATGGAGGTTGGGGGGTTTGAATCTCCCCCACAGATTTTTTTAATAAACTCCAACAACCTCAAACCATCATCGGAGGAGATGATGGAGACACCATGTTTCCACTATACGGAGGTCCACATGTCAAGCTATCATTTGCTAACAATGATGATGTGTCTGCTGATGATGTCGATGTGTCACTGATGTGGCTAATGATGTGTTGTTGATGTGGTTGATGACATGTTTGTTGATGTGGCATACAAGTGCCACGTGTCCACCAATGATTGTTCCGTACAAGCTAACACAGATGCCACATGTCAGACTCTAAGTGTTCTATGTCAGCATGATGACGTCATGTTGACGTATTAACTATACCTAGTCAACTCTAGTCAACTACGACCTTTGATTGCTCATAACTCAGGCAAATAGAGTTTGATTCATGTGAAACGAGTGTTGTCAAAAATCTCTCAATGAGCTCTATGCGATGCGCCAACTTTGACCAATTTTGACCCTTTTTTCTCTAACCTGGGCCCTGAGTTGACCAAGGTTTGACTAAGCATATCTTGGGCTCTATAGCTCCATTTGACTCTGTTTGAGTTGCATTGGAGTCATAATTTTGGCCTCTTCCTGATGATTTCATTTCTGGAGAAAATTGAGAAACTTCAATTTTTGGTGAAGATCCTCTAGATCAACTGGGACATCCTTTTGTGCTTGTGGTTATCCCAATGTCTAGCCCAACCAAGGTCTGTAGGACTTTGCGACCTTGGGGTGTTGGGATAACCTTCTTATCTATTGCATTTTTTTATGCATTTGACACTACTTCACCTTGGTTTACATACCTTGGCACCTGATGTCTTATGCTATACCAAAAATCAATGCTCCAAAAATGGCAAATTGCATTAGGATTGCATTTCATGATCAATTTTGTTGTATTCCATTCATACCTAACCTGTGACCTGTGATTTTGGTTGTGCAAAAATTCATCCTTCCATCTTTTGTTCTTCTCAGGATACCTATGGTTCTTGATAGGTGCAGTTTCACACCCATCTTCCCTTAATTTTGTAATGATTATAGGGAAAGTAATTGTCAATAAACTAAAGCAAGTATGATACATCTATCATCGACTTTCATCACTATGCAACCCCTTATTTACACTCATGTTCATGTTGCATCCCATTTCACATTAGGCCATCTCACATCTCAATCCAATCCTCATCCATTCAATCTAACACAAATCATCTAATCACATCCTTGGTCTTGTTCCCAACCTTGCTACAAGCCTTGATCCAATAATCATCATCATCATCATAATCAGGATGTATCCTTCCCTATCCTTTTATGTTGTTTTGGGATGTATCCTTCCCTCATCAACAACACTTTCATCATCATAATCAGGATGTACCCTTCCCTCATCAATAACACTTTCATCATCATCATTAGGATGTATCCTTCCCTATCCTCATATTTTTTCAAGATATATCATTGCCTCATTAACAACACTCCATCCATCATCAACCCATTTTGGCTTGTAGCTTGACTGGGGCAACATCACCTTTGTCCTTAAATCTATTTGTGCTTCCCAATCTCCTATCACTTATCATCCTCTCTCATCCATCATTTTGCATCATCTTCCTCATCTACTCTTTCATCATCTCATCCATTTCGAGAGCACACCCATGTTCTCTTGAACTTGCATGTCCTCTCAAAGGGGTATCCTCAATTCCTAATCTTCATCTTCACTCCCATCATCCTTCTTCCTAGTCACTCCTTTGATGACTAGGGAATCTTTTCCAATCAAATCATCTTCTTCCTGGTGCTATCTTTTAATCTTCTTTGAAATGATGCTACTTCGTAACACCATCTCAAAGAGGGGAAAAATGTAGACATCCAAATTTGGCCACTCCCAGATGGTCAAATTTGTCCTCTTTATTCGTCTATTTCATATTTCATCGATTAATTAAATGATTTATTTAATTAATTTTTCCCTTTTTTCCTTAGGTTTTTAAAGTATTTAATTTAATAATTAAATACTTTACCTTTCATCCCTTCCTCTCTAAATTAAATAAATATATCAATTTATTTAACTTAGTTATTTAGCCTTTTTGAATTTAAGTCAATTTTAAATTCCCTTTTTACTCTCTCCTTGTCATATCCTCCATAATCCTCTTCTAATCTGGATTAGCTTAATTAATTGATGATTAGGATTTGCACACCCTTAATCAGGATTAATGTCACATCCTCCATATTTGGCCACTTGCCTCTAATCCTTCATTAATCTCGTTAATCACCTGTTTGCACAACCTTAATCTAATCCTCGTGCCATTTTTGGTATGTCCTCCAAGTCAACCTATCATAAGTACTTTCTTCATTTGGCTTTGACCTCTTCCCCATGTGAATTAAAAATTCACATTTATTCATTCAATGCTTTCCTCTTCTCCATGTAGGTTGTTGGGAAACTCTAAATCTTCTCATAAGTCACATCACTCACATGGGACAAGGACTTCCTTTATGAAGACTTTGTCTTATTCTCAAGGTATTTTTAATAATGTGAATTTAAAATTCACATTTATTTCCCCAACCACTTCTCTCTTCCCCATGATGATTAGTGACAAATTCTAAAATTCTTCACTTGTCACCATCCTTCCACATGGGGACAAGAACTTCCTTTTTGAGGAAATATTCCCCTAATACCAAGGTACTTACAAGTACCTCCACCTCACATGTCCTCTCTCCACCTCACATGTCCCTTTTCCACCTCTCTTTCCACATGGCAAGATGTGAGGGCTTGTGAGTCTTCAACTTACCATAGCCCTCCATCTTGTCCATGTTGGCTAAATCCTAGTCATACATTTTTTTAAAACTCTTCCCCTAAAATAGATGATTTGGTCTCATTTCTCTCATAACACATTCATTCATCATATTCATAATTCAAGCTCCAACAACTCTCAAGCACTCTACATCCATGATTAGGATGAGCACACCTCTAATCGAGATTAATGTCACATCCTCCATATTTGGCCACTTGTCTCTAATCCTTTATTAATTTTCTTAATCACTTATTTGCACAACCTTAATCTAATCCTCTTACCATATTTGGTATGTCCTCTAAGTAAACCTTTCGTAAGTACTTTCTTTTTTAAGCCTTGACCTCTTCCCCATGTGAATTAAAAATTCACATTTATTCATTCAATGCTCCCTCTTCCCCATGAAGGTTATTGGGAAAATCTAAATTCTTTCACATGTCACATCAGTCACATGAGACAAGACCTCCTTTATGAGGACCTTTTCTTATCCTTAAGGTACTCCCAATCATGTGAAATTAAAATTCACATTTATTTCCCCAACCACTTCTCTCTTCCCTATGATAATTAGTGACAAATTCTAAAATTCCTCACTTTTCACCATCCTTGCACATGGGAATAAGAACTTCCTTTTTGAGGAAATCTTCCCCTAATTCCAAGGTACTTGCAAGTACCTCCACCTCGCATGTCCTCTCTCCACCTCACATGTCCTTTTTCCACCTTATTTTCCACATCCAAGATGTGAGGGCCTATGAGTCCTCAACTCACCAGAGCCCTTCATCTTGTCCATGTTGGAAAAATCCTAGCCATTGTATTTTTTAGATATTCTTCCCTTAAAATGGAATATTTTCTCTCATTCATAACATAACATGCATTTTCACAATTTAAGCTCTCCAAATTTCAAAAAAATTCAATCACTTGCATTTAAGCTCATCCTCTATTGTTGAATCCTCAAGCATTCATTTTGCATTCATCCATCAAAACACCTAAATCTTTCATTGTATTCATCATCAAATCTAGATCGCTTTGCATATAATTTCATCATATTTTCCATCAAGGAGCATACAACTCATCAACAATCAAAGGGCCAACCAAAAAGATCACTTGGACAAGGTATATCTCTTGTTTTAATCTTTATTTTTTTCAAGTCAACTTGGGCTAATCTTGAGGTGGTGTTGTGTGTATTTCTCCTTTGCATTTATGTTGTTTTTCACTTTTTAGGTTTAGAAATCACACTGCACACACCAGATATAAACCATGAGGACTTAAATTAAAACTAGAAGAAATCTCATGAAAACTGCAAGAAGAGATCAGTGATTAGATGAATCATGGAAATGAAACCAACTCCATAAGCCACAACAAATAAAATATGCAATGCAAATGAGAATACAAGCCTTTAAAGGAGTTGTCATGGATAAAGAATCATCCTCCCTTAGATCTCTTGTGAGAATTCCTAAAATCTCTTCAATTATCCACAATATCCACATGCTATGAGCTTTGATACAAAAATTGTGCATAGTTCTTCTAAGTTTATTCAATTTGGTGCTATTATTTTTATCTTGTGATTCATGCTTCAAACCAACCCCTCTCATTAGTATTTGGCTTCCAAAACTATATAGAAGAGGGTAATCAAAATCAATACTAGAATATCTGAAAGTCGACGATCCTTTCCCTCAAACTAAATCTTTTTTCTAGAAAAACCATAGCTGAGACGAGCCAAGAACTAGTAGAAGGGAAATTGAATGAAAACTAAGAGCAACTAAAATCCTTCCTAAGAAAAGTGCCCTTTCCACTATAACTATCAGTTTTAGTGTCTCTTTGTTCATTTTTTCTGGCATCTCCTCATTTTCCATTTCTTGATAGAGACCTTCTAAAAGATGTGTAAGATGTTCTTCAATCTCAACAATCAATGCTGAGATAAAATGGAAGCACTTCTCTTGCAAATAAGGTGCTAAATCATTTATCCTTGAAGGAGATTTATGTGCATGAAGAAAACTTAGGAGGTCTTCCATAATATTCTTAGACCCCTCATCTATGGTATCTTTTATTTGACTAACCTTAGTTCCAAAATAAACGTTAAGGCAACCAAAATAGTCTTCATCATTTGTCATCATAAATATAAAACTCAACCTAGGTAAATTGACACTTTTTAGGTCCCCTCTCTTGACAATCCATCCCTCACTAGTAGTTAATTTTTGCAAATGGGTTTCAACATCTTTGTAACTTTCCAGAGATGTAACTATGGCTTCAAGGCATTTACTAACCTTAACTCTCTCACACAGATTTGAAAATCCATTAGCTATTATTTGTTTCATCATACTAACAAATAGGCTTTCAAAAATTTCATCCCATAGACTCTTTGAGTGCTTCAAAACAATCTTACACACACATTGCCATGGAAACTCAACATTTGAACCAAAAAATAGTTTTAGCCACTCCAAGCTCCCTTCAAACGCATCCAGATTTTCCAATGTTTCTCTAATCAATATCTCATTCTCTATAAGCTCCTAGCCACTTTTCACAAGATCAAGCAAATACTTTCCCCCAAGGCTATCTATAGAGAGAATATCATTTGCACATGTCTTAAGCCATGTTAAGCAAGAGTCTAATATAAATTCACTTGACAAAATCATCATGGTAGCTTGTAGCTTCTCTCTATGAGATTTCCACAACTGCACCAAATTGTCTGGGTTTGGAATCCCACCAAACAACTATGATTCAAGTAGCACTACCAACACAATCTTATAAAAAAGAGGCAAATCATTTAGAACCTCCAAGACAAGTTCCCCAACCTGACATAGTGTTACCTCTATGACTCTTACCACATTAGAAAAATGGAACTGACTACCCCCACCTTATCAGTCTATCGGTCGTATGTGTCTTCTAGTTCCAACTAGTTCTATTTTTTCATCAAATGAGGATCTTCCATCGGCAGGAACAGGAGACCTCATCTTGCCAATAGAAGATCCTCACATCAATGAAAAAATAGAACCATCAACACATCGCTAGAACTAGAAGACATGTTCGGCCGATAGATCGATAAGGTAGTCCTTTTCAAATGAGTTTGTTCTACTATCATAGACCAAACAAGCATTAGAATTAGAGACTAACAAGAATCACCAAGAAACTTTTTGTTGACGCATCATCTAATGGAAGAAGGATTTTTTTGGCCCAATGGATCCTAACCAAATTAGTTTAAACCCAGCAGAACAGATCTCAGTTGGGTCGAATAAGCCCTGTTGAGAGTTCACTTTACAAAACCAATCCTTGGAAAAAGAGAGCACTAGATAAATGCATCTAGAAGAGCTCCCCAACAATAAACAGCCTCCATGGCACTGAATCATGTGTCATCCTAGACAATAATTTCTACACCACAATTGATTTGTTGACACAATGTTGAATCAATGAATATGTTCTTTTATACTCAATAGTTAGGAAGAATGTTATACTAACCATGGATTTCACCTATTATAATGGTTTTTTAGTTGTTCCACTACTATTTCCAGTTGCTATGCAACTATTCTTAGTTACATGATTTCTTTGTACTATTTGATGAACCCCTGGTGTGTGAAGTCTTCTAGCTATTTCTATAAGAATGAAGAAAATGGAGTTCAAGGGTTTTGTTTCAGATGATATGAAAATAAAAATTGGAACCAAATAAAGTTGAATGGATGTTTCAAACTCAATCAAATGTTGTTTAAACTAGCCCAACATGAAGACAAGTTTAATTAGAAGAATGGGATTTCTTTTCTGGTCATCATGATTTGGTTTAGAGCTAGGAAATTGAAGCAAAATGGTGATAAAGAACAGTAGGGCATTGGCAAAAAATGTGTCAGGTTGTTTTGGGAAAAACGTGCCTTAAACATTAGAGATCTTCAAATTTGGGAAAATATTTTGAGAGTTTCCTTGCAAAATCCATTTTGTGCACATTCAACAATCAATCATTTCATTCCATGAGATGACATCTCTTTGAGGCATTCTATCAAAAAAATTAGGTGTTTTGTCTATGATTCCACATCTTGCATATATGTCTACCAGAGCATATCCAACTATAACATCCAGGTATCTTTTTAATTCCTCCATATTTCATCAATCTCTTTACTATTTGAACCTTGTATAGATGTTTTAGAGAAGAACATAAGTTGCAACATTTTTAGGATCCAACTAAAAATATGAATGGTTGATCAACCATGCACACCTAATGATCAACTATATATCTAAATTGTAATGCAATAAGGGTTACTGATGTGTGAAGTATGTGCAACCCTCATCCACTAAACTTGCATGACTACATGCACCTAGAACCCAAGCAAATATTACAATGTTAGGATGTGTTTCGAAGTGCTTCATTAATTCAAATATTTTGAGAGGTTCCTTGTAAAATCCATTTTGTGCACATTTTGCAATCAATCATTTCATTCCATGAGATGACATCTCTTTGAGGCATTATGTCAAACAATTCAAGTGTTTTCTTTACGATTCCACATCTTGCATATATTGTCTACTTAAGCTAGTTTTTCCTATAGCTATTGTTATTTAGTGTTTTGAATGTTGTAGAGTCAGATTTTCCTATATGCCTAAATGTCTTTTTTCATAAAATCAAGTTTATACTATGCTCCCCCAAGTTTCGAGGATGGGGACGACAAGGGATGGTGGGACATATTTTTGGTATGAGGGTACTTTTGGGTCATTTTTTAGGGGACGACTATAAAAATAAGGGAAATTTTTAAAAATATAGAGAAATTTCAAATATTCATATCAAAACAATGATAAAGCATTCATCATAGGCATTGTAGAAGATTATTACACAACATTAGACTTGAATTGAGATTTCACATAAGAATTGACATACAAAGTAAAAAAAATTCAAATTATTTTATTGTCAATGTGCATACATATTAAATAAGAATTATGACAAAATGCCCAAAGCCTTCAAGTTTCAACTATAAAATGATAAAAACATAGAAAATGTATGGTTGTCCCTAATCAGCAAATGCAACTAGTAGGTCTGTATCAAAATTGTAGCTCAAGTTTGTGTCACTGTTAGATGCAAAGGAAAGGGGAAGTTTTTGGGTCCCCAAAGTCCCCAAAACATTTTTGGGATAGGGACGAGGGTACCAAGGTAGGGGACAGGTCCTCATGGAGCACTGAGTTTATATGGTTTGGGGTTTCAAGGTGGGGTTTTACCTAACCACATAAAACCTCTATGGTTGGGACAGAGGTATACACCCATCTTGCTAATTACACCTCATCATTTGCTAGAGACCTCTGGGTGACTCTTGGCAATGGTATTGTGATGGATTGAGGGGGAAAATAGTAACAGAGGTCCTTGTGATAGTAAAGTGGAGGTTTGTATGTACACTATTTAAGTCTTGTAAGATTCTAACCTAGAATCTAAAGGCACCAATTAGGCAAACCCTAGTTCGAGCCTTCGTAAAATATTTCACAATACCAATACATAAATATAAAAATGTATTTGATTTTGACATGTATATCTGAATAGCTCTATTTCTTCTTGAATTAAACATTTAAAAACTAGTGTAGGAGCACCAAGGTATTTGTGAAATGTTGATTCATGGAGGTCTTAGGTTAGTTTGAGTTTTGAGTCTGGAAGTCATTAATAAGGTCATGATTGACCAATTTGTATTGTAAGCATGTGCAGGAATAATGAAGAGTGTTGGAGGTAGTGGTAGAGCTGTGAGAGGTTGGTAATGTCATTTTTCAATAAACCCTACCCCAAGCTAGTGTAAAGTGAGGGTTTTTAGTTATAGAGGTTAGATGAGAGTTTTCCCATCTAAAAATTGTTGATTAGGGCCCTATGTTGACTGGTAAGAAGATTTGAGTGGTTGTTTGGAATTGGAGGAAAGAATTTGAGGTACCTCCTTTGAAACAGAGACCTAATTGGTCTATTAGGACAACGTTGTTTCTAGGTTTTGTGTGAGATGGTCCAAAGTGACCCATGATGGTTCTAAAGGTAAGTTATAGTTTGCCTTAAAGGGTGTCTAAAAGAGTAGATAGATTGATTATTGAGTGGTTCACTATGAGATAAAGTAAAATATCTAGGTCTGCAGACCTACTAGATGAGTTGAAGATTTTTTGCAAAGGAGTGATTTCGAAGAGTTTTGTGAATCAATTGGTTGTTTGAATCAACTTTTTTTGTGATGATTTGTTCAAAGCCAAATTTCTTTGCATCAAAAAATTTCCATCATATTGAAGCTTGATGGGAAGAAAGGTCCATTGAGAGAACACAAGGGGTGTTACTTGCTAGGAGGAGAGAGGTTGTGGAGTACTTGTTGGCTTGAACAAGTGACTGAGCTCACCTTCCATTTATTGAAGAGGATGTACTAGGTATGTATTTCCTCAGTCAAGATTAAATTATAACTAATGGTTTTGTGATGAGATGGTGTTGATAATAGATCATATAACTTTGATAGTTGAAATTATTTTGGTGGTCATATGGTATTCTTGTTTAGAACATTTATAAAGAAAGTACAAATTAAAGTTTGTTGCGCAAAAGCAGTGAGTAGGCTACATTCCTCTGCTTGCCTCAAATCTTGATTTGGGTGATGAGGATAGAGGTATAATTCTTTCTATTACCTCACACTTGTTCCTTTTGTTACCTCACACTTGTTCTAGTCATGTAATCACCTTGATGAATGTTACCTCACCCATGTTCCAGTCATGTATTTACCTTGATGACTGATTGAATTTTTTTTAGGGCTTACAACTTACAAGAAAAATGAAGGCCCTTTGACCTTTTAGATCATATGTGATAATTTAATTGCATCAACAAAAAACCATGGAAGGATTTAAGTACTTAGGGTTTTGTTGAAGATATCACTGTACTATTTGAAGATTTTGGTATGTACCTATTTTAAGCCAGATGTTATGCTTTTGGCCTAGAGATTGAGTGGAACTCTCAAAACTTTCATTTTTTGGTCCTAACAATAGACTTTTAATATGATATGGCTAAGATGGTTTGATTGATAAAAACAAAGAATAAGCCTCAATCTTTTATGTCATTTAAAGATTGGAATAAAGATTATTGGGCAGGACAACTTAAGATCTTAGATTTGCACCAATTATATATCAGCTAGAGACCTAACCTATACCTCATGTAACTCTCCATGACTGTTTAAGAGAGGGGTAGCACCACATGCAAGACCCCAGGTCACAGAGGATCAAGATGTGAGAGGTTGCCCTAACTTACCTCAGCTAAGTGCAATGTTTAGGGTATGTAAGGGGAGGGTAATGAGGACCATAGGTTTCCTCAGTTACTCAACAAGCCCCAAATGTAGAAAGAGGCTAGGCAAGATGGTTTCTAGGTTTAACACTACATCTCAAGAGACTCTTTGTCTAAGGGAAAAAGTGAAAACTTTGGACAAAAGCGTGGCGTGCTGGCATCTCAAAAGTGTGTTGTCGTCCATATAGCCAGATAGAGACAAAGACAAGGTTAAGTCACTAAAAACTAGCTAATGGCCTAGAAAACTAACTAAAGGGCCAAAATGATAGAACTAAGTAAATTAAATAATCTCTAATATTATAAAGTAAATAAGCAAGAGTGGTAAAGATGAGGAGAATCTCACCAATGAATTTGTTTGCGAGTTGATTCTCCAAAAGCTTGCATGCCTACACAGCAAGAAGGAAAAATGTTGGGGGCATGTATAGGAGCCTTCCTTAGTCAGACCCTTGTTTAGGTGTTTCCACCACCATGGATAGCCAAAAGAGTGACATAAAGAAGAAATGTGTAAAGAAAGAAAAAGCACTACAAATAGTACTATGCTACTCACCAAATGATAGAGGAAAGGAGAGGGGAGCTTACCACCTCCACCAAGAGAACTCAAGGTTGCTCGAGGGAGAAATGAGAGGAACTCAAGCCTCTACTGTGAATGGCATGGTCCCAAACGTGCTCTACCCAGTTGATGGAGTGTGATTTTGTTGCAATGGAATACTTGGAATGCTTGTAAGTGAGTGAAAGTGAGCTTGTGAGAGTGCTAAAATGAGGGCCTAATCTACTAAAAATTTGGAATGCAAGTTCAAGGAGTGAATATGAAGGAATGAGGAAGAAAATGGCCATATTCAGGTCGGTTGGCTGAAGGAGGTGTTACAACTTCACTGCCAATGAGAAGAGTAACGCCTTCACTGGCCCAGCCACATGAATCTATTGGGGATGTAAGCACATTGTGTGGGTGTCCTTGATAGAAATGCCTCCATCGATACACAAAATAGGCTCCATGTGGACCACCAATAGTGGGCTTAAGTAAATTTAAGCATTTGACTTTGGTTTCCTAAAGTGTATAAAGGAAAAAAGGGGAATTGCATCTAGGGTGAAAATTTTCTCTTATACATTTTGCCCCCACTTTAGCGAGCACGAGTATTGATGAGTGCTCGGTAAAGTAGATCAAGAAGAGAGTAGGGTTAGAAAAGTATACCTAAACCATCAAGGAAGTAGTACTCGGTCTGGTGTACCTGAAGGTGCAAGAGATGCAAAGGACTCCATAGTTGCTCAAAACTATGAACTTGGAACAAAGCATCTCATAGGCCCGAGGACCTGCAAGGAGACAACCCCCAAGATCTCTCTCATGGAGGAAGCCCAAAGGAAGTAGACTCCATAGAGTTAGGAAGCAGCAACACGTCTACCCATAGATAGAACATGTCAAAAGCAGTGACATGTCTACCCGCAGATAGAACATTTCTAAAGCGGCAACACATCTATCTATAGATAGAGCGTGTCTAAAGCAGCGACACATCTACCCGTAGACAGAACATGTCTAAAGCGGTGACACATCTACCCATAGATAGAGCATGTCTAAAGCGGTGACACGTCTACCCATAGATAGAACATGTCTAAAAGTGGCCCATCACCCAGACCGTGAAACTTTCAAAGGGGTCCCTCAGGAACCCTTCAAAAGGAGAGGGGTCCACTCGAGGGACGCACTATTTGAAAAGTAAGGTCTAGTCAAGCTGCCCCCAAGCTAGATGCGAAAGGGAAAATGGAATGAGCCTAGTCAGGTTTCCCCTAGGCTAGATGTGAAAAATTCCATTCGTTACAGAGGCTTTTGAAGAAAGGGTCCTTAAGGAACCCACTGTGAAGAAGAAAGGGGGTCCGCTCAAGGGACACGCAATTCAAAAGTGATTGTTCACCTTAGAGTGATTCCTCATCAAGGAATCCTTTTGAAATATGTTTACTTCATTAAGGAATTTGAAAGAAAGGTCATGCCCCCACATGAGGGGAAGTCAAAGTAGTTCCCACTTTAGAGGAAGGTCTTCAAGTCCTTTCTTTACAAACCCGTGATGAAGGAAATATGTTATGTTAGGGCTCCAAGTTGAGAATGTGATTATAAGGAAGGAATTGTTGTGAAGCCTTTCAAGAAAAGATTTATTGGCAACGAATTTGTTTTCTAAAAATCAAAGTGTTGAGGAAGAGCATTGTCACACATAGGAGGGACAACTCAAGCAAAGAAGAGAGAAAGATAAAGGGAAAGCAAAAGAGAAGAGAAAAAAAAATACAAAGGGCATAGGGGGATCTAGTTTAGCAGGGTCAAATCTGTCTGAGCTCATATAATAATAGGTAACCATAATGCAAGGAGAAAGATCATCAATCCCCAACCAGATCAGGAAGAATGCATGGAAAAAAAAGTAAAAATTAAAAAATGGGTCAACATGGAATGAAATCCTAAATGCCCCCAACGCTTTGCATCGTCCTCGATTTATCAAAAATCAAACACAAACATGGAAGAATGATGGTACAAATAGAAGAAGGTTTACGACACAAAAACCATGCCTATATCCAAGAACCAACAAGGGTGATGAGGGCCATCCAGGCACACATAGTATGAGTACGAGGGAACACATCACAAAACACACGCACACACATGCAAGATCAAGAAGAGGGGCCTCCTCCTAACACTGATAATCCAAGAGGTTGTCCGCTTCCCAATCTAAATCTTCATAAGGGGAAGGAGGACAAGTCTACAATGGTGGAATTTTAAGAGGAAGGGCATCTAGGCCTCTTGCAACAAGGTCCAAGGAAGAGGGCCCCTCGAGGTCCTCTCCATCAAGCTCTTGTGGAGTCAAGGTCAGAGATTTTGTGAAGATCACCGATAGGGCTAGGAATTCATCCATGGAATTAAACATGTATCCTATGGGAGCATCATGCTTATTCTTAGCAGATGGCATGGGTTGTCCCTGAGGTTCACCGCTAAGCCCGTTGAATGACTCGGGAGTAGTGACAAACTTAGGGGAAGTTGGGACTAGTTCTGTCACAAGGATAGAATAAGTCATCACAGAGCCACCTTGCAAAGAAGGTGGACTCCTCTTACATCTTTCGTTTCTAGAAGGACCAACCACCACCTCTTTTTTTGTTGAAGGAGATGAGCTCCTCGCAAACAAAGCCAGAGGCATAGAGGAGGAGGAAGAAAGAACCACAACAGATACAACTGAAGTGATAACCATATCCATAGGCTTTGGGAAGGGCTGAGTATCTGAGATAGACATCAACAAAGGAGGCTCCACCAAAGGATCGATAAACACCTATACCCATTTAGGGTTAGGCGTGTTTGTGCTTGCAATGCAATCTAAGAGCAAATTAAGCTGAAGAGAAATAGCGAGAAAGGGAGGAAGGATATGTTGCAAGAGATCCTAAAATAGGAGTGGTCGTTCCTTCCTCCTTCTATTGTGAGGCAGCCTACTCAGCCAACAGAGCCTTTTGACAATGCTTGCACTCACATGTAAGGCAGTTTCTACGGCTCTTGGAGTTAGAAGCCAAAGCTTGCGAAGGGACAGGAGGTTCCCGCTCAACCATAGGAACATCCACTATAGCCATTTCGGGTGGAGGAATAGGTTCCTGTATAGGAGCAGGGGGAGCATGCTAAGGAGTGGTAGGAGGAGTCGACTCAAGAGCCTCAGTAGCGAGCCTCCTTTTTCTCACTACCTTAGGAGGAGTAGTAGGAGGCCACGGATTGAATTCTCTACGAGAACCTTTCTTTTTGTTGTATAAGTAGTACCATGGTCTAGGAAATTCATTAGGGAGGTCTATAATCCTCATCTTGGGTCTATGTCAAGGAGGGATCATTGGACTCAGTGAGTAACCATTGAGTTTTCTCATCCAATACTCTTCCCAGGAAAGGGGAGAGGATGAGGCAATCTGAGAGAAAGTCATTTTTTCTTTACCTTTATGAGAAGGAGAGGGAGTCGTTATGGGATTCTCTTCCTTCTTCAAGGAAGGGGGAACATACAGTATAGCCTTCTCTTTGCCTTTACGGGAAGGAGAGGGAGCCAATGAGGGCTCCTTCTCTTCTCAGGAAGAGGAGGCGACTAATTTTCCTATCGTAGGAAGGGTCAGCTTTAGCTCCCCTTTGCCCCCAGTTTTTTACTTTACATAGTTCTTGTAAAGTAGGTATGTTCTCGGAGGAAGCAAACCAACTAGGGAGGGCCAAAAGTGATCCAGTGAATATCCACCACGAGATTCCAAAGGCTGATATCCATTATCATGCACTACATGCACAACACCCTCATGGGAAAACTTTAAACACTTATGAATAACATATGTGACCCAATTCATGGAAGCCAACCAAGGAATTCTTAACTTCACTATGAATAGGTTTGACTCTAGGATGACATCAAAGATTGTGTCAATAGTCCTAGGTCCAACTAGGACAGACAAAGTGATCAATCCATAAGGTTTAAGACTCATACCATTGTGGGTACAGATGGTAGATTTTGTTTCTTCATATTTTTATTTTTGCAATGAGTTCAATACTAATGTTTCTTCAGTAATAATGTTCACATGGCTCGCAGGGTCTATCAAGACTCCCGTCACAATGTTACCATTGACGTGAGCGAGAATTTAAAGAGGTGAAGGCTTGTTGTTTAAGGGTAGATCTTGTGTTGTAAATGTAATATTCAGCAAACTAGATGTGGGTGGAACAATAGAAGTTACCATGACCTTGTTTACATAGGCCTCAAGTTGAGGAACAAAATTAGTGGGATCGATAATCATGTTGGTAGAATGTGACAGAAATGGGTCCATGTATATCTGTAATTCACTATTAGCTTTCACCACTAATTTGTTAGTGTTTTGTTTGTTCCCATCGAGACGAATGGTACCATCCTCGATGTGGTCTTCTATCTCATGACACAAGTACATTCAATGTTCAGTATCATGTTTGTTAACGCAATGGTACTGACAGTAAGCACTCCCATCATACCAATTAGGATAGGGTTCCTTAAGATGCTAAGGGACTGGTGGAGTTATGATCTTATCCTTCAACAACTTTTACAAGATGGAAGTGTAAGATTCAAACAACTTTGTGAATTCTCGGTTGCACTTGAGGCCATTGTCATTGACAACGGCTACATTCACAACGAGTTTACCCCTTCTAGAGATTGATACAATGGATTTCCCTTCAGAACAGGAGTGCAAGGAAGATCCCTCAAACTGAGCAACTGTTTATTGGTATTCTTGTAATGCTACACACAAATGCGCAAAACAAGGGTATTTCATAAGGGAGAACTTCTCTTTCCAAGGCCTTTGTAATTTCCCTATGAACACCTTTTGCACGTTAGAATCGGGCAGCTGATACAAGATTTATGAAAGAAGTGCTTGATAACACGCTATGAAATCAGTAATCTTCTCATTGTCTCCTTGCTTACATCAGACGAGATCCGAGAAGGTCATCTTCGGCTTGATGTTTGCTTGGAACTACCTAAGGAATTGATTAACAAGTTGGTCGAACAAGAAAATAGAATTATTAGGCAAAGAACAGTACCACTTGAGTGTTGTGTCCTTGAGAGATCAGGGAGATAGTTTAGCCATAAAGGCATCATGATGGAAGAAGTCAATGGAAAGGGCGTTAAAGGCATACATGTGTGTCTGCAGATCCCCCTTACCATAAAACTTCTCAAATTTAGGAATCTCCATTCCTTGAGGAAAGGGAGTGTTCAAGATGGCAACCGACAATAGGCTATGTCAAAAGAAAGGTTGGAAAATAGGTTGGGTAGAGGCTTGGGAAAGGCTCACTAATTGACTCTACATCTTACCCATATTCTAAAGTAGAGTGTTCAAAATAGGGTTGTTAGAAGATAAAAGGCCAAAGGAACCTCCTCCAGAGCCACCACCACTTCTACCTCTAGAACCACCACCGGTGTGACTTCCGCCAAAGCCACTACCAGAGCCATTGCCACCAGTATGTCCACTACTAGAACCACTACCACGACCTCTGCCAGCACCACCTCCACTACCGAATCCACCACCACTACCAAAGCCTCCACCACCTATTCTACCAAGACCTCCACTATCAGAGGTGACAGAAGGGGTAAAGCTAAAGCCCAATAGGACCTTATTCACCTTGATAGTTTCTGATTGATTAGGGATGGAAGGGATACTAATGGAAGGGACCACATCAACCATGTAGATAGAGGTGGGAGGAATTGCTACTCCTAGTTGTCTCTCGTGCTCTTCGAAGGTGACTCCTCTTGAAAAACTAGAGTTTCTCAAAGGGGCACACGCTTCGGCGATACCGAAGGGACTACTTAGAAGCTCTACACTTGTTCAGTCTTTATCCATCATATGTTTTAGTTCACTAACAACTCGAGCAGCTCTAGCCATCTTTAGATTTCTTTCCAAATGGTTTTCAAGGTTTCCCAACCCCTTTATAAGGGTAGACACGAATGGTGGATGGAGTGTGGGATGCCATGATTAGTTTCATCGGTGAATCCCATCTCACTTCTCAATACCTACTCCTGTGCAGCCAAACTAATGGAAAAACTAGAGAAGAGGCCCGTAGAGAGACCAAGCGAGACCTTCATTCTATCAATCAGAAGGTGTTGTACACTTCTCCTCATGATATGCCTAGAATTTGTGGACTAGGTTGTGATGCTCATAAACCTTCACAATGCTTAAAACACAACAATCATGAAGCAACCAAGGGAAGCCTCAACACCGATAGATGAATAGACGTTGGATCACATTGGGTTCACAAAAAATGTAAGAGAGGGGGACCATTGCGTGCAAGACCCTAGGTCACAGAGGGTCAAGATGTGATAGGCTGCCTTAACTTATCTCAGCTAAGTGCAATGTTTAGGGTATGTCAGGTGAGGGTAATGAGGACTGTAGGGTCCCTCAGTTACTCAATAAGTCTGAAATGCAGAAAGAGGCTAGGCAAGTTGATTTCTAGGTTTAACACTGCGTCTCAAGAGACTCTCTATCTAAGGACAAAAGCGTAGACTTTGGATGACAGCACAACGTACTGGCATCTCAAAAGTGTGTTGTCATTCGTATGGCCAAACAAAGACAAAGATGAGGTTAAGTCACTAAAAAATAGCTAACAACCCAAGAAACTAACTAAAGGGCCAAAATGACAAAACTAAATAAATTAAATAATCTCTAATATTATAAAGTAAATAAGCAAGAGTGATAAAGATGAGGAGAATCTCACCAATGAATTTTTTTGCTAATTGATTCTATAAAAGCTTGCACGCCTACACACATCAAGAAGGAAAAATGTTGGGGGGTTGTATAGGGGCCTGCCTCAGTCAGACCCTCATTTAGGTGTTTCCACTGCCATGAACAACCAAAAGAACGAGATAAAGAAGAAATGCATAAAGAAAGCAAAAGCACTACAAAACAGTACTATGCTACTCACCAAATGATAGAGGAGAGGAGAGGGAAGCTTACCACCTCCACCAAGAGCACTCAAAGTTGTTTAGGGGAGAAATGAGAGAAACTCAAGCCTTTGCTACAAATGGCATGGTCCCAAATGTGCTCTACCGAGTTGATGGAGTGTTATGCTTCTACAATGGAATGCTTGGAATGCTTGGAAGTGATTGAAAGTGAGCTTGTGAGAATGCTAGAATGAGGGCCTGATCTGCTGAAGAGTTGGAATGAAAGTTCAAGGAGTGTGAATATGAAGGAATGATGAAGAAAACAACCATATTCAGGTCAGTTGGCCAAAGGAGGCATTACAAATTTGCTACCAATGGGAAGAGTAACACCTCTACTGGCCCAACTGTAGGAATCTGCCAAGGATGTAAGAGCACCACGTGGACATTTGTGTGTCACATGGGCATCCCCGACATACAAAATAGCTCCATGTGGACCGCCAATAGTGGGCTTAAGTAAATTTAAGCCTTTGACTTTGGTTTCCTAAAGTGTATAAAGGAAAAAAAGGGGAATTGGGCCTAGGGTGCAAATTCTCTCTTATACATACTGTAAATATGATCTTCAAATTAGAAATATATACATTATATGCAAGATTTATTTGTTTAGTAGATACTTAGGGAATTTGTAAACATGATAGTGAATACCTTGAACTAGTTAGCTTTATCTACTAGTTACTTCTGATCAACTAAGGACATTTATATTTTGAAACTTCAAATTTTAGACAACTACCACCTGCACAACATGTAAATGGAGGCACCCTTTTAACACTTTTCTTTGATTATGCTTTCATCTCCTTTCACATTTGAGTATACTAACTTATTTTGAAAAAAAAATTGATTTCAGTGTTCTATCCCATGGCTCAGTTCTTGTTTTTGTGTTGAACAAAAATCAAACACTAAGCTTTAGTGTCATGTTGGATTGTTAGAAAGCTACAATGTGAAAATAGCTTCTTTAGAGTCTTCATTCTATTCTATCTCTACAACTCTATTCTTTCCAAATTTATTTTTACATACTAACAGTGACCATGAAAAAATTATTGCAAGAGGGAGGTTATTCTTACCTATATGAGCCACTTTGGTGGGAAGGCATGATTACCAATAAGTGCTTATTACTTATTAAATTAGGTTTAGGTGACAACTGGAGAATATTAATGTTTGATAATTGACATAGATTACTTGCATTCAAACTATTAATTTCCTTATTTAAAATATTTTTTGAGATTTGTAAGGCTGGAGAGTTTATATACTCATTATTTTCAAAATTTACAATTTATCTATAGTGACTTCACTGCTAGTCCTTAACAACTATTTCAGAATCAAAATTTTCACTCAAAATTACATTCACCGTCTTTTTCAAATAACTACTAACTACCCTGCAAAACCAAAAACTCCTTTTCATTGCCCACAATTTTGTAAAACTCCCAAAAACTAACTACATATAGCCAAAAAACTTAAATTCATGGTAGAGGATTATGTTTATTGTAGAGCTATAGATGACCTACTTGCCACAGTTTCCATAGAGGTCCCATTCGTCTTCCTCTTCCTTTGAGGTCGCTACTCCAACTCCAATTGCTTTGCTTCAGACTTTTCCTTCACTATCAGCACCTCAACCTCTATTAATTCCATAATTAATTTCAAAGCCTCCCACTTGCATGCTGCTCCCTCTCTCCATCTGGCTTTATGTTTTCCTTCTGGCCATTTCAGAAAGGGTACACATTTCACTGTTTCTTCATCCTCTTCACTTTAAATTCGCTCATTGATATCCATCCCAACTCCCAGAATCATCCATTCCAATAGTGAGTGCATGTCCTCCAAATAATCCTTATACACCAATGCCTTCATCACCTTTTTCACGACTTCAATTGACTCTCCCAAATCTAATCCCCAAGCCATTATGAGTGAATAAATGTCCAAATTAGTTTTGTACCTGTGCATGAGTTGGTTGAATCCTCTTCCTAGAATTAGATGCACTAACTGGACTAATCGTTCATCATTGTATAAGAAACACCCCATCAATCTCTTTACTGATGGTTCTCCATAAAAGTGTGAGAGTTGTTTCTTCATTTTAAGCATGAAACCAACCTCCATCACCTTTGCAGTGATAGAGCCACCACCTCATGTACACCATTTTCACACCTATTGTTCGCCACAGTATAGGAGCATCGAGAAAGTAATGCCTCAAGAATTTAATAACTTCATTCACATTCCTTTCCATAAATGCTTGGTGTACATCAATCATCACCACCACCTGAATCCACACACTTCTCTCATTCACTTCAAGAGTTAAAACCTGCAATTACTCCATTTTAGAGCTCCCTAAATGTACCACCCATTTCGGTCTTGTCATTGGGGGAGAACATTAATTTTAAATATCTCAACGATGCCTTGGGATGTCACATCAGTTAGTAATCATCATTATCGATGTATCAGTGAGACTATGATTATTCTTCCATCGATAGCCACCTTCTCCACTGATGAACAACTTTCCTTAGGTCTATCGGCAAGACGCCAGATAATTTCACCCCCAATGCACCCCAACTCCACTGATATACATTATGCACTTGATAATCCATGGTTATATCGGACCATCAAGGGAATGCAAACATTTGTTCCACCGATGTTCATGTGTCACAACGATGTGCTTACTTTTGTTGACTCTGTTGGTCTATCGGGGTGAGTGCCTTAGGAGTCAGCCCAATAGGGTATTGTTACACCTATACAAGGTTATGAGTTGTTTTCATCAGGCCATCAGTGAGGCTATAATGGGGGTTTCGCCGATGAGGCATTATTAGGCCGATAGTGCTAATTTTTATTTAGGGACGGTGAAATACTTATGGAGCCTCATACTATTATGGTCTCATGCTTACTATTATGCTTTTGATAGATTTTTTCCAAGCATCCATAGCTTGTTCGAAACCACTTGTTTTAGGATTTTAGCCATAGCAACAAGGCAGTGAACTGTTTGAAAAAATGCCTCAGAGAAATGTGGTCTCATAGAATGCCATGACAAGCAAATTCAATTTGCAGCTTCTCCTAGTCATTAGTTATGCAATTTGAAGTAATTGCATAACTACTTAGGTTGACTTTGTAAAAACTATATTTTAATTGAAATTTTGTCATCTATCAACATCTAGTTATTAGTTATGCAATGTGAAGTAATGCTTTTAGTTTGAAACATGTGCAATGCAATGTAATCAAAGATATAAATATAAACTACATAAATCTATTTTTTACAATTCATTACTTAAACTCTTTATTTTATTTGCTCTCTATATCTCTAGGTTATGGAAATTCCTTTCAATTTTAAAAAAATAGTTTTTATCTCTTGTTCTACAATTTTTTACCTTTTTTTTAAATCTAATTTTTATCCAATTTTTGAATGCATGGGGTTATATTTTAGAGCTTTAATGTCACTCTTTTTGTACATCCCAATGTATTTCACCTTCACCTTGCAGTAGTAGTAGTAGTGCTCTCATATTGCATTATTTGTTTTTGTGCATTAGTTACCTTTTTTATGTGTAGCAGTGTTGTCATAACCTTATGTGTATGGTATGTGTGCATGGTAATGTAGTGTTTATATTTGTGGTCTTTGTATCTGATTAGCATGAAGGTAATAGTAACATTGTAAGTAGTGGAGCATTGGTTTTTTAGTAAATTAGATTGACCATTGCAATTATTTTTGAAATTTTATTTTTGCAATTATTTTAACACACACATGCAAGTACTATTTAAGTAAGTAATGGTTGTTTTATTATGAAAAAAAAAGGTAATCATTACCTATGTAATATAATGTGTTATTTATTTTTCTTTTTGCAGAAATATATTGATAAACTCAAAGAAGGGGATAAAGTTAGCGAGTCAACTTGAAAGGAACAAGAGATGCAAATGTAAACATTTTAAAGGTCACAAGTAACAAACTCCTTGTTTATGAAGACAAAATAGATGGATTTGTTCATCTAAAAGTGGTGCAGGAGCACCTTGTTGCATTCAAGCCTCCGTGAGGCCAATATATAAAAGAATGTTTAAAGAATTCTTAGGGGTCATTCATTAAGGTCTTTCAAGACCATATTAATGTATTTGAGTCATTTGATAGGTATTTGGATAAGTTATGTAGTCATTTTGTCTAATTTGCAAAAAAAAGTGTCAAATGTTGTTAAATGGCACATTAAGAGTCAATTGTCAAATTTGTAATAAGATTCAATGGATTTAGATGTTGTAGGGTCCATTGGGACTATCTAATATCATTTGAATTGTTTGGAGGGTCTTTGGAGTTAAAAATGCAAAAATTGCATATTTTGTAAAAAGTTATATTGTAAAAATGAAAAAAAGTGCAAATGGTGGAGTCAAGTAGTTAGAAGGTTGGTTTGGGTCCATTAGATGGGTTGGTTTTGATGTTCAAGGCTTATAAACAATGTGTATGGTCGAATTCAGGGGTTAGTTGAAGATTTTGGTGAAAAGAAGCAAATGAAAGTTCCATTTTTTTGTGTTTTTTAGTGAAATGTGTTGTTCCAAAGAGTTGTACGGACTTGTATGGTTTATTACGGCCCTAAAACTTACATGGATGGAAAGATAATTCAATTTTTAAAGTTTTTTATTCTTACCAGAAATTTTTAAAAGGTCGTTTAAGTGGTCTAATGGTAGAATCCTCCCAACAGCCCTATTTAGAAATTAAGGTCCAATTTTGAAGAAAAATTCATATCTTAAGTTTTCACCATTAAAAACTCTTGAAAATTGATTTGTAGGTCTGTTTTAACATGTTATTTGAGATTTAAAAGTTATAGGGGTGTATGTAAATGTTTGATATGATTTCAAGGAGGCCCTAGGCTGGAAAAGAGTGATTTTGTGTAAATTTTACATGAAAATGGTGGTTTAAAGCTAGGGTTTGTTAAAATAACATGAAAAAAAGGTTGGGTGAAGGTTCCTAATGGTTTTTTAGACCTATTTATACTTGTATGAAGTCATAACAAAGAGAAATGGCTTGGGAAATGTAAATTTGCTTGTTGAAGGGGTCTAAATAGGCCTAAATGCTGATTTGAACAATCTACTTTTAGAAGTTCACACTTTTGAGTTGTCAAAGTTGGGAAATATTTTTGGATTAGTCATTTGCTATTGTTTAATGTGTTTTTATAATTCTACAAGAATTGTTGTTCCTTAAATCTATTTTGGTATCCTGAAATCCAGGAAATTGTCAAGAAAGTTGCCTTGTAGAATGGGTGAATGAGTTGAAACCCATTGTTGTGAAATATGTTCCAATAAGTTGATGGTATAAATCCTCTTGCTCTGCATCAAATTGGTATCAGAGCCTAGCAAAAGGTCTGGGTTAGTGTTGGTTTGTGGTTTTGTGTTGTGGTTGTGTGTAAGTTAAGAAGAACTTGATTGTTGCCAAGGAAAGGTAGAGAAAAGTTGAATAGAAGCAAGGAGAGACTTGCTTGTGAAGATGGATTTGGTGAGAAGATTGGGAATACATTTTTTGGCAGAGGATGAGAGGAAAAAGAAGAAACAAGAGGAAAAAAGAGAAAGGAAGAGAAAAGAGGAAGAGATGAGGCAAAAGGAGATTGAAGAATTAAAACAAATGATAGATCAATTGCTCAAAAGAGTTACAAGTTGGCACTTGAAGATCAAGAAAGGGGTCACATGGCCTATTGAGAAGATTATTCAAAGGATAAAAATATAAGTAAGGATGGAAGAAAATGAGGCAAAGGTAAAGTTTGTTGAGAAAATTAAGTTACAAGTTGAGATGCATGATATTCTAATTATGTTTGAAGATGAACAAATTTCTTTGATTGTTGAAGAACACATTGATGTTGAGATGAATGATATGGTTGTTGGTAATCAAGTAGTTGATGAAATTTTTTATGAACAAGTAGAGAAGGTTGTTGAGGTTGTTGATAAGGTTGGTAATGATCCTCAAGATGTTGATAATAAGGTTGATAATGACAATGTTGCAGATTTGTTTGCTAATGAAATATATGCAGATTTTCAAGGATATGATGCAGGTTATATATGGTACTCTAATTATGAGAGTGAAGGTATAGATGATGTTGTTGAGGTATATGCACAAGAAATGGACCTTTGGGATGCGAAAAAAGAAAATGTAGTAGAGGATTCAATGGTAAAGGTAGAAGACGATGATGAAGAGTTGGTGCCTACACCTGAAGAAGAAGAGGACAAAGGTGAAATAGATTTGCAGTTACAAATTGAGCCACCAAGGTATGAGAATGAGATATTTACTTCATTGTTTCATGATGAGACTAATGGCATTTTCATTTTTCTCCATGTAGAAGTTTGTGGTTATGTTGAGACAACATATGTAGAGACATTTTGGTTGATAGAGCAAAAGGAAAGTCAAGGCATAGAGTGTATGGATGAGTGTGAGCATGCACAGGATGATATAATGATAGGAAGGCACAGTTCACTTCTTGTGCTTATGATTTTAAGGAAAACAAAGCCATGGGTCAAAATGAAGATGCAACTTTTTTTTTTATTTTAGGTGGTGAAGATTCATTTATTTTTGCAGGTGCTTTACATTTTGCTCCCTCAAGGGACTTGAGTTTTTTCTTCAAGGGGAGAATGGTGTAGGAGCACCTTGTTGCATTCAAGCCTCCGTGAGACCAATATATAAAAGAATGTTTAAATAATGCTTAGGGGTCATTCAATAAGGTCTTTCAATACCATACTAATGTATTGGAGTCATTTGATAGGTATTTGGATAAGTTATGTAGTCATTTTGTCTAATTTGCAAAAAAAGTGTCAAATGTTGTTAAATGGCACATGAAGAGTCAATTGTCAAATTTGTAATAAGATTTAATCGATTTAGATTTTGTAGGGTCCATTGGGACTATCTAATAGAATTTGAATTGTTTGGAGGGTCTTTGGAGTCAAAAATGTAAAAATTGCATATTTTGTAAAAAGTTGTTATATTGTAAAAATGAAAAAAAGTGCAAATGGTGGAGTCAAGTAGTTAGAAGGTTGGTTTGGGTCAGTTAGATGGGTTGGTTTTGATTTTCAAGGGTTATAAACAATTTTTATGGTTGAATTCAGGGGTTAGTTGATAATTTTTGTGAAAAGAAGCAAATGAAAGTTCCATTTTTTTGTGTTTTTCAATGAAATTTGTTGTTCCAGAGAGTTGTACAGACTTGTACGGTTTATTACGGCCCTAAAACTTACATGGATGGAAAGATAATTCAATTTTTAAAGTTTTTTATTCTTACTAGAAATTTTTAAAAGGTCGTTTAAGTGGTCTAATGGTCGAATCTTCCCAACAGCCCTGTTTAGAAATTAAGGTTCCAACTTTGAAGAAAAATTCATATCTTAAGTTTCCACCATTGAAAACTCTTAAAAATTGGTTTGTAGGTATATTTTAACATGTTATTTGAGATTCCAAAGTTACAGGGGTGTATGTAAATGTTTGATATGGTTTCAAGGAGGCTCTAGGCTAGAAAAGAGTGATTTTATGTGAATTTTACAAGAAAATGGTGGTTTAAAGCTAGGGTTTGTTAAAATAACATGAAAAAAAGGTTAGTTGAAGGTTACTAATGGTTGTTCAGACCTATTTATACTTGTATGAAGTCATAACAAAGAGAAATGGCTTGAGAAATGTAAATTTGCTTGTTGAAGGGGTCTAAACAGGCCTAAATGCTTATTTGAACAATCTACTTTTAGAAGTTCACATTTTTGAGTTGTCAAAGTTGGGAAATAGTTTTGGATCAGTCATTTGCTATTGTTTAATGTGTTTTTCTGATTCTACAAGAATTTTTGTGCCTTAACTCTATTTTGGTATCTTGAAATCGAAGAAATTGTCAAGAAAGTTGCCTTGTAGAATGGGTAAATGAGTTGAAACCCATTGTTTTGAAATATGTTCCAATAAGTTGATGGTATGAATCCTCTTGCTCTGCATCAAAAAGATAAAGAGAGAACCTTCACATGGTGACCACTAAAATATTTGCAGAAAATGACATAGTTGAACATGTTTGTCATGTACTAGTTAATGTTAGACATCTTGGCTCACTACTTTATGTAGTATTTTGAATGTGTTGTTCAGGGATCTTAATTATCATGGTGTATTTGAAAAAGTTGGAAAATTTTAGACAAATTTGACATCTTGTAACTTGATATATATATATATATATATATATATATATATATATATATATATATATATATATATTTGCATTATTTTTTTTATTACAAATTACCTGTATTTATCATGATGTTGAATCAATCTTTCAATTCTAGCATGTTGTATTTTGTTCGTATATGTAATATTTTTATTTGCTTTTATGTTTTAGTTCAAGTTTAATATTATGTTACTGTTGCATTATAAAATTTATGGTACTTAATAAATTATTCATTTCATAACTATATTTACTACCAATTAATAGAAACTAGTAAATAAAAATGACTAAATTAATGACTAAATATATGACTAAATTAATGACTAAATATATATGACTAAATATATGAATAAAGTAATGACTAAATATATGACTAAATAAATGAATACCATGACTGAATAAATGACTAAATTAACGACTAAATCAATGACCAAATGAATAACTAAAAATCAATGGATAAATAAATGACTAAAATAGTTTAGTCATAAATTTAGTGGTGTTATAAATCACTACAAATAAACCACTAATAGTCATGTGACTAAACTTAGTCATTTATATACAATTTTTAGTAGTTTATTTAGTCATATATTATTGTTTGTGTACTAGTGTTGGTGTAAGAAATAGGGTGGCTTGTGTAAGAGATAGGGTGGCTCATAAGGTGGCTTGTGTAAAAGGTTAGTGGGGGTAGGTGAGATGTAGGAATTTAAAATTAGGAAACAATGATAATGATTATTAGGGATTAGGGTTAGATCAATTAATCAAGGATTAATTGATTAATGAAGATGGGTTGAGTTATTAAACCAAGGGTTTATTAACTTGGGTGGAGTTAAAAGTTGGAGAATGGGATAATGAGGTTTAGGATGGGGATAAATTAACTTAAGCAAGGTTACGTGATTTAGAGGAATAAGGGTGAAGGTTAGCTTTAATTAAATAAATGTGGGTTTATTTAATTAAATGTGGTGGATGGGGAAATTAATTAAATAAATAATGAACTATTTATTTAACTAATTATTAGGGTAAGGGACATAGTTGAATTAAATAAATAACAAGTATTTATTTAATTAAATATTATTTTGGGTGACTAAATATTATCCTTACTATTATTGTATCCTATGATTATATTTTATGATCTCTTTGACTTGCTCTAATATTTTACATCTTGCATGTGCTTACATGATTCTTATCTAGAATTTATGGCTATCCTTACCTTGAAATTTACTTTTTTTGGGGAATCTTGCCTTTCTATTATTACATGATCCTTCATGATTATGTATTAAAACCTATTGAAGTTGGGAAAAATCAACTCCATAGCTCCCAAGGATCACCTATAAGCAAACACCTATCACAAAAAGAGAGAATAAAAAAGCTATGGAGGGCATGAGCTATTGATCCAAAAAAACACGAATCATAATTAATGTGCATCTTAATGATTATACAATAAAGAATCCTTATAAAAGGATAACACACCTAGAAACCCTAAGTAAGCATGAAAAAAGATCATGACTTGTTTCCTCAATGACATGAGACATAAGAAAAATGTGACTTAAGTAAGCTTAAGTAATTAGAGAAAAAATAACCTAACAATTAAATAAATAATTAATTAGAAAATACCTTTTACTCTAACACCCCACCTTAAGTGAAACTTGGGGAGAAGCTCGAAACTCTAAATATGAATGCATGATGGGTCCCAACTAACAAGGTTTGGTGAGGTACCCATGTACAAACAAAAGATTTCTTAAAATCGAAGAAAAGGAGAAAAACCCTATTGAAGAAAACTCCTCTCCAAAAGAGAGAAATACAAGTGAAGGACTAAAGAAGCCTCCAAAATAGTGTCCCAAAATGAATAGAAACAAAGAATGAACATGAAGAACAACATTGAAGCATGAAGAAGCTGCAAATCATGTTGAAGAATGATTGCTATAATATCAAAAGAAGGACCTCCTCTAAAACAGATGATGATAATCAAGATCAAGAAGATAAAATTTGTATGAGTTCCCCCAACAATGCTACTTGAATTAGATGGAAAACAAAGGGAAAATATTTTGAACTCGAAGATAGAGATGACTCAAGTACTAAAATTTTGAAGAATAATGATCAAGTAAAAATGGAAGCTCACCTCTAGAAACAAGAACACAAGAGTGTCCATATGGTAAATGTTTCATCTCATTGAAATGCATGGGTAACTAGCCACTGCATCCTCCTAGTACATAGGAACAATTATTGTATGCATATCTCACTCCAACATGAAACCAATGAATAATTAGCACCAATAGTAGAAACCCCCCATAATGCTAACAAGGGAGAGCCAAGATAGATCCACTGAATTTGAATGCCAAAAAGAGGTTTGTGAAGAAGAATCAAGAATATTTGAATGTGCACATGAAATTACCTAAAAATCAAAGGGTGTGCAAACTAAGGCACACACACATGAGGCAAGAATCATTAGGATTCATTACTATTTTGAAAGGGACACACACTTGACAAAGGTGTGAGGGAAAAGAAAAGGCCTACACAACCCTCCATGACACTTTATATCATAGTGTGAGTACAATAAGATATAATATGATGTGAAAGATCCCACTAATACATGTACAATATTAAGACACTTTACTTTTAGTGTGTTTACATATGAGAACTGCTTACAATTTGGAAGCTCACAATTTTCAAAAAGAGCACATGTTGAAATACAATTCTCTAAAAAAAAGAGGAAACTGATAGCACCATGATGAAGTATATGAAAAATCACACACTGTCAAAAGAGGGACTCAAAAAGGAGTTTGAATGTAGAAGATATGGCCTGCTAAAGTCTCCAAAATGAGGATTGCACAAAACATTGAGAAAAATTGATTTATAGGAAAAACTAGAAGCCAAAACTAGAAGCCACCTACACCACTGTGAATAGCATGAAATTCTACCCCATTTCAAGAAAATTACACTAAAAAAATACCTTTGTATGGTCGAGATATCACCTCTAGAAGATGAAGTGGAAAATTGAAAAGCCTAATGGAGAGGGGCAGGGCTGGGGAAAAGGTCATCTCTACCAAATTTAGCAAAAAAACCTCCTAATTTGTAGATTCAAAAAATTTAGAACTGCTGCTAAAAACAAGAAAATTATTTTACCCCCCAGCCTAGGTGTTGGCCGCCCATGTGACCAGAGGCAAGCAAAAAAAAACTACTTCAAACCCTTGTAGATCTAACCTTTGGAGTCCAAATCAAGCCAAACAAAAGGAAAATATGACTTTCCCAACAACTTTGAATCTAATGGGAGACTCTATTTTGGTTTAAGATGCACCAAATGATAGCGAAAGTTAAATATTTCAAAAAGAGGGGATTACATGTCTGAAGCTCTAATACCATGTTGAAGTTGGGAAAGATCAACTCCACAACTCCCAAGGATCACCTAAAATCAAACACATGTCACAAAAAGAGAGAATAGCAAAGTTATGGAGGCCAAGAATTATTGATCCAAAAAAGTGTGAATTATTTAATTAATGTGCATCTTAATGATTATACAATAGAGAATCCTTATAAAGATAACCTAGAAACCCTAGGTGAGGATAAAACAAAATCATGACATGTTTCCTTATCCTATGAGTTGAGACATAAAAAGAACATGACCTAAGTAAGCTTAAGTAATTAGAGGAAAAAGAACCTAATAATTAAACAAATAATTAATTAGGAAATACCTTTTACTCTAACAAAATCATTCCCTTAAATTCTTATAACATGATGTTATATTTATCACTTTTACATGTGTTAATATTTTTCTCCTCTCGTCCAATCCTTTGCATCTTTTTATACAACCAATTGGTGGGGAGGAATATATGTCACTACTATTCATTTTTAAAGTTATATTTTGTAGTTAAATGTTCATATTCATTACCATGTCAAGGGGATATTTACCAATATTATTTTCTTAGTTAAATTCCTACAATTTTTGTGAGGTTGATCTTTACCACTTTTTGTATCAAGAAAAATATTTTACCCTTCTCCTCTTTACTTTTATTATTTTTTTAGGATAGTTCTTAGTTAAGAAAATTGTAGTTAGAACCTATTTTAAATATTTGACAAATACCACTCATTATATTATTTTTCTTTTTTGTAGGTTTTGATGAAGAACCCATTGCAATAAGAAATCAAGAAAGATCCATATAATTTTAGTAGATCTATATCATTTGAGTATTTAAAAAATATTTAATTTTATGTTGACTACTTAAATTATTTTGACATACATTTTCCTAGTAGTTCCCATTCCCCTTAAAGTGGGGTAAAAAATATAGTAGTGAAAATTGTATACTCATGCCCTTTTCCCTTATGTTTTGGGTCCGCTTAGATTAGCGTGTGCTTAATGTAATAACTAGCCTACAAGTGATCTTTCTTGCATAAATACATCTTATGATATCACCACATATTGGTCTCATAACCAATCATCCCTAGATATTTGATCATGATCCCTAGATCCCCTATTTGTCACACTAGATTAGATATGTAGGGGTAGACTCGACCTAAGTCATTTTTATAATTGTTGATTTGAACCTTGAAGTTTTAAATTTACACCTTGCTAATGTTTTCACTAGCCTCTATAAAATGACTTAACACATGTTTTTTTTATTTGTGTGTTATATTATATTTAAATCATTCATTTGTTTAAAATCATGCTAGTGTTATATCAAAGTAATAGTTATAGAGCATTTATGGGCGTATCATGACATTATTATTAGAGAATAACATAGAGGCTAATTCTTATATCAGTTTGTATTTTAAGCACATATATTACAAATAGTGTTCTTACTGTATGATAATATATTTTCATCACAATGCCTTCAAATTGAAATCAAAGCTTTAGAAGGGTGTATTCTATAATACCACATCCTTTCTAGGTGTTTTGTTCAAGTTTAATGCGATGTGACTTGTAATGTCCACCTAAGGAAGCACTGTTTAAATTGAGCACCACATGTTTTAATCTTGTGCCAATTTATAATGTCATTTATGCAATTATTAGTTCTAGTGAGGTTCATGGTTAAGGTCCCATTGAGTTTCAAAGCATACATCTTGTTGCACTCACCAAAAAGGATCATCTACATGTTACCTTTAAGCAAATGTCAAGTCACAATGAGAAATTACAAGAAAAATAATTTAAAATTAGACCATGTGATTCTTGCTACATGTGCTTAGGGCAATGCATTATGTTTTTTGTTAGTGCCAAGATACTACATCCTTTTTCTCTTTAAAGATAATCAATTCTACATGGAGAGGAAGTTGTGACAAGTTATAGAGATCATTTATTTTCCAAAGTAAGAATATAGAAGATCAACAAGCATCAAATTGAAGTTTGACCCATAGGACAGTGTTTTGAGGAACCAAACACTTGTTTGTCCATGTACTTCATTAATTCAAGACTTAAGTCTTATTTTGAGTTTAAGCCCTTGTGATTAGTTATATACAGTTGGATAATCCTTGAGTAAGATCCTCCATCCATCATTGCATCAACCAAGTTCTATCATACACTTGCTCATTGTTCTCAATCTTTTTTCCAAAGTCATAAATTAGTCTATGGAGGGGTTTAATCGAAGAAAGCAAGATTCTTGCAATTTATAAATTTCCCCAAAAGTATTTGTAAACACCAACATTTACTAGATTTAACTATAAAAAAATGGAGTAAATTTCAACAAACAATTTTCTATTAATTCATTTATACAAACACAAATTTAAATGTATATGTCAAATAATTTCCACAAATACAAATATGAACCATAATGAAAAACAATAAATTCACATATTCTAAAAGAATCATTTAATCAAAACTCTATATTTTCAAAATTATTAGCAAATCAAATCTTGACATCATTAACACACCTTTTTTATTTCTGAACTCATTACTTTAATTACGTAACCACCTTATTTTTCTATATAAAATATATTTTTCCCCTTCGCAATACAAGAATAACATATCCCATTAGAATTATTAATCTATACACAACTTTGAATGAAAAGTCTAGTCATATTTTATATTGAAATTTATAACATAAAGTCTTGTTCCTACTCCTTAGATTTGGAATTAATAAAGAGGATTATGCCTTTATGCTTCCTTTGACCCAAGGGCATTTCTTCATAGGTGCTTCCTTCCCTAGGAAGTTTACGTACTTCTTATGCAACCGTAAAAACACGTGCGTACAACAAAAATACCTTTTGCTTTAACCCAAGTAAAGACAATGCCCGGTTATGGGGTGCAACCTATTATCCAACCAAAAACAAGAAAAGAAGCTTCCTATTACTACGTGCCCTATTGGAAGTTACCAAAAATGAGCTGACCATAAAGGAATTGCAAGCTTCTTTCCTTTATCAAAACGAATAGCTATGTAAAAGGTATCCTATTACAAGTCCTTTCCAAAAGTAGTGGGCACCAATAGCTTTTGGATGGATTTATGTTTTGGGAAAAAAATTAAGGGCCGTAGATAACATATTTAATGGTTATGTTTTGAATTAGGGTTTAGATTTTTTTTAGCGATGTGATGGTTTAGATTTATTTAATTGATTTTGATGGATTGATTTTTTGTATTTATGGTAATAAAGTTGAAAGGTGATTTGTAGTTTAGATAATTATTTGTTCATTGTGTTGTAATTTACTTTATTAAAAATAGAAATGATCGTAGGTTAATTTCATTGTCTAGTCTTTGGTTGTTTATGTTGGCTACAGTCTTTACATTGGTTATTTTGTTATTCTTCTTCCTATGCAGTCTTCTTTTGGATTGCTTATTCCTTTCATTACAATTCAGCTTTATTCAATAAAAAAAAGAAATGAAGAAATGAGATAGTTTTTGTAAGTGAAATAATTCTTCCATTTTCATAATTGTATAAGTGTTTCATGTTGTAATCCACTTTAAAAATATAAATAAGTTATTTTTTAATGGAAACAATTCTTCAAAATTAATAATTGTGTAAGTGTTATCTTTTAAATTGTGTAATAGGAGAACAAAGCATCTCTAAGAATTTGACTTTAGAGTGATTATGTATTTATATATTTTAAGTGCATATCTCATAGATAGGGGCATTGGGTAGATGAGTTAATTGAGGATTTTTTAAATTTTATATTAGATCAAGACCATTGTTTATTTAATTGGGTTGGGTTGAAATTTGATCTATAGATAATATTGAACAAAAAAATATGATTTCTTTGGGATTATTTTAAATTAATCTAATAAAATGTATATAAATGCTTTAAAATAATTTAGCTTAATTAATAATAGCTGATCATTAGTAATATATGATGGGAGGTCCTCCCATAATAACAATAGAAAAAACATAATAATAATTCACAAATTGTGGCTCAAAGCCTGAACTTAACCTCTATTTATGCAATCTTTGAAAGAACTTTTTTGAACAATCAATTTTTTATATTTATTATAATTAAATAGAGGTTGTTGTCCAAGGTTGAATAAGTATTATATGGGATAATATTAGGCCATGCCTCAATTATTTTAATCTTATATTCAAGTTTGAGATTAAACTAACATTTGACAATCCATTTATTGAGGACCAAAAGTATGATGAGATTGAAGATTATATTTAAAGCTTGTTAAAATGGATAATGAGCCCAAAAATATTTTTATTTCAATGATGAAGATTTAAAATAAATTAAGTATGTAATATATATATATATATATATATATATATCATGAGTGTATTATAATTGTTTATTAATATTATATTACATAAAAGATTTTATTTGAATATAAAGAGAAAATTAACTTGTAATCTTAATATCATTTTTTTTTATGAATGTGTTTATTATATTTTAAATAATATTGTACACCATATTCACAAAAAAGGGTGGACAAAAAGGAATTACAACTCAAATTCTAAGCAAAAGAATTGTCTAGTAATTATTAAGAAAATAAAAACATGCCCGTTAGCTACAAACTATGAAGTGAGAGCTATAAAATAAAATAGTTTTTATTTAAATACATTATTATTAAATAAAATAATAAGTATTTTTTAATAAATAAAATTTTACATATTTTAAAAAATTAAAAAAATATGTATTTATAAATAAATAGTTGCATATAAATATATAGTATTTTCTACACTTATCAAAACAAACTAAATATGTCACTAAAAATAGTAAGTGAAATTATTTAAATAGTTATGCAATTTAATAAATAAAATAGTAAATAATTATGTACTTTAGTAAATAAAAAAATTGTAAGTAATTAAATATAATAATAAGTAATATTTTGAAATAATTATATAGTTAAATTTGTAGTAAATAATGTGAAAATATATACGACTCTTCCATTCCATTGTGACTATAAGAACACCTCTTGACGAATTAATTTAGAAATTTATTTTCACGATCTTTAATATTTTTAGTTTTAAATATGTCATTTTTATTTTAAATATATTAATTTAGAAACTTACTTTTACCCGAAATAGCAAATTTAGATTTTTTTTTTTACTTATTTTCTTATTATATAACTTTTATCAATTTTATTAAGTATAAAGATTTACCCAAAATTTAGTAAATTGATTTAAAAAAAAATCATCACTCAATTTTACTTGAGGAGTTTTTCTTTACGCACTCTTTCATAAATATTTTTAATATATCTATCTAAAAATGTTACAAGATATTAATTTTGAAACACTTATAAGATATGTGTTAAATAGACAACTCAAACTAAATTTAAGATATAAATTAAGAAACACTTCATAATTATATTTCTTTGTCCAAACTCAACCTAATTTTTTATAATGATAACAATTAAACATATTAATTATAAATTAATCTAAACTAAATAACATCAATTATGTTACATATAATCTCAAGATATTTATTCTAATTAGTTTTAATTAATTTGAAAAATTATAATATTTAATTTTGAGAAATTTATTTTCCTATAGAAGGCCATAATTTTCATTTGACATTCTCAAGCAAGAGTTTTCTTTTTTTCCTTTGAAAGAAGACCACAAATTTATATATATATATATATTTTATTTTTTAAACTAGGGATCAACAATTTGGCCGGCTTGAAAGGCCAAGTGAAAGATGGAATATAACCATAGAAACATAAACGTCAAAGTATTGCATGGTCGGCTGCTTCTTGGAAAGCAGAAGGTAGCTTAGGACCACCTTCCTTCCCCCCTATATATAGCCTGCCTTGAATAACGAACATCATCATTTATAACTCATTCATTTTCATTCAACAAATATTCAACTAAGGATAGAGCTGCAAAATTGAGAGACATCTGTGTGATTGGGAAAAGGAAAATGGGTGTCATAACAACGCTCTTGTTTCTTCTGGCTTTTGTGTTGATCCCTGCGTCTTTGGGAGCTGCAGATGTATTCCAAATTTATCCCAAGAATGAACAATCCAAGGTCTCCTCGTTAGTTGAACAGGACACCCAGAGAATTGGTAGGAGATTACAAGCAGCAGCAAAGACTACCGTGTTTAGCGTGCAAGGCAATGTCTATCCCGATGGGTAAGGAAAAAGAACGAAACCCCCAATATTTAATTTTCATTCTGGATTCCGAATTTAAAGCTCAAGAATATGCAAATTGAATTGCAGGATTTACTACGTGACTGCGTATATTGGTAATCCCTTGAAGGAATATTTTTTGGATGTAGACACTGGCAGTGATTTAACATGGCTTCAGTGTAATGCCCCCTGCCGAAGTTGTGCCAAGGTAAATGTCAATCACGACCCATATGTTGTTTTTGTACGCAATTGCAGAACGCTATATGTATTCTATGGCTAGTTTAGCGAGTTTGGGCTCTTTGGATGCTCATTGGCATTGGTATAGTCATGATTTCTTGTAGCAGTCCATAGTGGGTATAAACGTTATTTATGTTTTTCAGTTTCTGATTCAAATGGTTATTTTCGTCTTCTGCAGACACCCCATCAATGGTACAACCTACAACCACGCTTAGCAGTATCATGCAAGGATCCTCTGTGTGCACCTGTGCAGGCAGCGAGTCATGAAAAATATGACTGTAAGAGTTCTTCCCAGCAGTGTGATTATGATATTAATTATGCTGATCTTGGGTCCTCTATGGGAGTTCTTGTTAGGGACAATTTCGCGGTAAAACTGACCAATGGCACCACCGTCAGGACTAGTTCTGTATTTGGGTAAGGCATTTTCCTTACTTTTTTCTCCCATTTACAAAGAGTGCGAAAACTTGAGACAAATCATAAATTAGAGAAGCTGATAACCTCAAATACTATGTTCTTAAACATCCAAGGGACTAACATACATTAAATGCATAGGGCACTGGCAATTTACAACTTCATGTGTATCTTAGCATAAATGTTAGATATGGCTACAAATTCAGCATACCTGTTATCATAGAATAAAGCCCCTCAATAATGAAAAATAAAACTGGTCTGTTGTCATAATTTGTGATGAACCTAAACAGAAAATGCAATTTGAGATAATGCGACCTTTCTTCGCCTACTTAGCTGTAAGAAAAGAAAGGTTATGGAAAAGAATTTGAGGTTGTCAGTCACTTTATTTTTTCCTGTGACAGGTGTGGATATGACCAAGTTGGGTCTTTGAAACAGACACAAAAAACGGATGGTGTTTTGGGTCTGAGCAGCGTACAGCAAGTCTCCCATCTCAATGGGAAAAGCAAGGCCTCATCAAGAATGTCATAGGTATCTGCATTGCTGGAGGAGGGAAGAAAGGGGGATACATGTTCTTTGGTGATGATCATGTGCCTACCTCGTCCATGACCTGGGTTCCTGTGGTCAGGCCACCCATGTAAGTTGGAATAAAAAACCCCTCTCTTTCTCTCTCATTTTTTTGAATTGAAAATCTGTTAGGATATTCTTTAGTTGATTCTTAAATATGAACCTGAAAACACAAAAGCTTCATCAAAATATTGGCACTGAATCTTTGTATTTCTGAAGTTTATATTACAAGGAGTATTTTTAGCTCAGTAAACATTCATGTAAAATAATCTCACTATGACAGTATTCTTTGACACTGTAGTTTATAAGATTTGTCTGCCTTTGAATCCTTTGGCTTCACATTTTGTGACATCTTAGCTGTTAGAAACTAGGAATTGAATAAGACTTTTTTAGACTTTGGAATGTTTACAATATCTGGTTCCAATTTGACCAGTATTCAGGATGAGAGAAAACACTCACACCATAAGAAGGTCATCTTCCTCCTCTGCACTTGTTATCCATTCATGAAATGTTAGTCTTAATATTTTAAAATTTTCCCTTGTTTTTACCAATCACTTGTCCAAATCTGATCCACCCTTCTCCTAGCATCTGTCTACTCAATATATGAGCTACAAGACAGAGCCCTAATTCACATCCTCATCTTTTTGATACACCTACGACATTTAACTTTCAGAAGTTACAACTTTTAGATATTCCCCAATTATAATTATAATAATTGGCATTATTTGAAGATTCTTGACACATGACACCAGCAAATATGAACATCAAGTTTGCGCTTCTCTGATATTGGAAGCAACACAGTCAAAGATTACATGACAATCACAAAGATGCACAACTATTTCAATCAATGATTACCAAATATGGAAACATGAATTAGCTCAGACCAATTCACTAAATCATGAATTTGTAGAAAGCAAAAATTTTAATTTTAAAATAAAATTAAAAGAACAATTTGCATTGGACCGATTTGGTATTTTCTGAAAAATATGGATCCAATAATCTGGGGAAGATCTGGCAGGCAATGGTAACTATGTCTTTATCATTAGATCTCAAAAGAAGGTGTAGAAATCAATGCCAACAGAAACCATTCAGAATACAAAAATCATCTTATTGGTTGGAAGCACTGTATCATCCTACTTCTGTCTCCATCTCGACAAGTCTTACATGGAACATTCTGAGGCTACCTTAACTCCTAATTATATGCTTTCATATTCCAAAGCAATGCCAGTGCTGATACCATGACTCAACTCATACCATCACAACTCACCTTTATGGTTTTGCAGCCCTCCTGCTCTCTAAGATCCTGGAATTCCTTTAGAGGCCCTGTCAGGCTTACCTTAAGCATGGTGAATATATGACCATTTGTCACAAGATTTTTGAATGTTTCTATTGCTTCCTGGTACTTTCCAATACTAGGGGACAATCTAAAACTTAGGTTATTGGTAGATTGATTTTTCTGTTTTGTACCTTTCTTTTGGATTAATTTCTAACAAACTTTCTCTTCTTGCATAGCTTTCTCAAATTATTTTCAACCTAGAAATATAAGTTAAAAGGTTGAGATTGATTGCTTTTACATGCTAGAAGATATTTTTGATTCCATCAATATGCACCAATGAGCGTTAGCCTCTCCATCATGAATGATTTTAAAATGTGTGCATTTGTTTGCAGAGTTGCAAAACACTTTTTTTTAATACTGTTTTTTGCTTCTAGTCCTCTGGCATTCCTCTGCTTCTAATGAAAAATATGGAAGGGCGAATCCAAGTAGCTGTGCTTCAATGTTGCTAATTTGATTTCAATTTGGTACTACAACTCTTGTGATTTGTACCTTGATTTATAAATTGCTAATTTTCTTTGTGTATTCTTCCATTGATATTTTTTTTTTTTTTGGCTTTGGAACTACTAAAATGAACAAGAGTTTAGCATAAAAATAAATGGTTCACTATTTTGGTCAAGTTTTAGTATTTGTGTTGCTCTTCTAAATAATCCAACAACAATTCTGTATACAATTTTAGCCTGGTCACAACCATCTTTACTATTGTTGAATAATCCATAGCCATTCCTTACTTAACAGATCATTGTTCAAGTACCTCAACACAGTGCGAGATATCTGGCCACGGACCCCAAAAATATCATTGTTGGTACCCTCCTACTTAAAGCAGCAGTAAGCCGATACTGTGTCTTTCTCCTCAACATGGGATACTGTGCTGCTCTTTCTTTTGTTTTCTTCTGAAAATATAGGTCTCAATCTCTTTTTGAAATCCTCAAGTTTCCTGCATACTTCCTTGTTTGTAATACTCCTTCCTCTTTAGTTGGATTCTCTGTCCTGCCACTTCAGCATACAAAAGAAGCTAAAACATAACCCTAGGCCCCTAAGTACACTGCCTGTCTTTTTGATACACCTAACTCATGGAGACAAAATGTTTCTTGTTTTAGCTTCTTACAAATTTAAATTAGAGGCTTTGACATTCTTAATTCTTTTGAAATTTTAAACAGAGACAAAAAACAATCAAGCTTAAACATAAAAGCTAATAGCTTTGACCGCTAATTTGGAGTTTGGCTTGTGTCATCTTTAAATCAGTGTATGCTGTCATCATATATTTTGTTGGCATCAATTATTAATTTATTAATGTATTTAAAACAGAGGTAAAGGATCAATCTTCACTTATTGGACTCTAGTTAGACAACCTCTAATATCCTAGTTTCATGTAAATGGACATTCTTGGACACTTTCTCCTCTAAGAAAGTCCATGAGCATCTAGTCACAAATTGTTCTTTGACTTCTCAGGAAATACTACCACGTGGGAGCTGCACAGATGATCTTTGGTAGCAAACTTCTTGCGAAGGATGGAGATGAAAAAAGGCTAGGAGGCATAATATTTGACACTGGCAGCTCATATACTTACTTCACAAAACAAGCTTATGATGCTCTTGTCTTTGCAGTAAGTGTTTAAAGACAGCTTTAACCTTATGCATATTTAATATATTAGTTTCTATTTCTGACAATGCAAGGTTGATACAGGTCAAAGAAAGCATTGGAAAACAGTTGGTACAAGATTCATCAGATAAGACCCTGCCACTGTGTTGGAAAGGGAAAAGCAAATTCAGGTGAAGGGATTTGTTAATTTGTTCATATTTCACACATGAGAATTCATTTTTACGAATCTTACTGTAAATTTCTTATGTTGTACAGATTATATAAATTAGGCTAATATCCTATCATCTAACTCCTGTGAGTTTACCAGATCCATTGCAGATGTAACATCATACTTCAAACCACTAACATTCAACTTCAAAAGCACCTCACCAAATACCAAAAACACAAAGTTGGAAATATCTCCAGAGGGTTATTTGATAATCAGTGTAAGAATGCTTGAACTTTAACATCATGCAAATTTCATTCCTTAATATGTATTATAACAAGGTGACTAAGGCCAAGACACAATACGTCAAAGTTCAAACTATCTATTGTTCAATATTTTATGAATTCTTCACTAGTCGAACATACTAACTAACCTTCGCATATGACCAGAATAAAGGCAATGTCTGTTTAGGGATACTTGACGGCAGCAAAATTGGATCCTACAATGTCATTGGAGGTAATTGGAATTTTATATGGTATATGTGGTATTTTCTTCTTTTAGGTTGTGTTTTGTGAAGTTTTTATTCCTTGTTCAGAAACTTTAGGCATTCACATGCCAGATGCCACGAAGGCTTTTATCTTGAGCATTAAAGCAGTCTTGTTAGTAGTTATCTTAATGTTAAATTTGGTTTTGCAGACATATCTTTGCAGGGTTATCTTGTGGTTCATGACAATGGCAATAACCGAATTGGCTGGACTCGCACAGATTGCACAAAGTTACCTAAGTCCTGAATCTTATCCATTTTCTGATTGTAACTCTGTAGTTTATAGAATGAAGTGTATTCTTTTATGCTTCATGTGATTTTGTCATAGGAGGTTTTAGGTGAACGTGGTCAATTATATTTATTGTTTTGTAATAAATCATTTATCAATTCATTTCAACAATTTTGGAAGTCATCATTGCCTCTAATATTTTGTGAACTTGCAGTCCTCATATCCTCTGTACTTAACTATATTATATCTTCTTCCTTTTATGTCCTGGTATACCCTTTGATAAAGACATTACAGCTAAAACATGCATTAATACCGTTGCACTTGTGTTTTAGAATGCTCACATCCCATGGCAGTGTAGATTATTTTGGAGGGTTTGAGTACATTGTCTAACTCTGACGTCATTTTTCCCTTTAGATTTTGTTTACCCAAATAACTTCAACTCAGGTAATCTGAAATGCAAAAATAATTTGTTTCTGTGTATCAATAAAAGAAATCTCTGAGTTTCTACAGGAATAGGTAATCAAAGAAAACAATGTATGGACTTTCCTTCTGTTTTCCTTGTTCTTAACGTAATTAGAATAAGATTTAACAACTTTTCACGAAGTAAAATCCATTGATCCTTATCCCATATTTGTTCTTGTGGGCTAAACCTACATTTAGAATCCACTAGCAACATCAAATCACTCTTCAAACCAGAAGATTGTGACCGGTATCTTGGTACAAACATTAGCAATCTAACGAGGCTTTCAGGTTCTTCTTAGAAGTATGGATTGCAATCTTGAACACTCCAATCCACATACAGGTTAAGGTCCTTGCTACACAGTAACAATGGCTCTGTGACCATGTTGAATATGAACAAGTAAGCTTACCCAGTATATAGAACGCAACTGAGAGAACCAAATAGATTTCAGAGATTAAAACAACACCTAAAAATTTATAACTTTGATAAATTAAAGTCACCACTATATTGGCAACGAAACCACCTTTCCATCAACTATAAATTTGTAATAAAATGCCCCCCATTTCCAAGTTATGAAAAAGGAAGAAAGGGCCCCTCTTTGTGAGCATATGCATGTATGACTATTAGGCTTGACTGTTAGTGGTTTAAATAGTACAAACAATGAATGTGAAATTAATTGAAACCACTAGTGATCACAGAAAAATAGGTTATAATAATAACTTAAAAGTCTTTTAGGGGTTATTTCTTAATATTTGCAAGTGATTTGGTCGTCGATGGACCCATTCACATAGGAGATGAGAAAGCCACATGGAGGATGCAGGAAATTGATGAACCGTCACCTACAAAAAATGAGGAAGATCATTGTTAGAAATTGTAGGGATGTCTTAGCATGAGTCAAGGGTTATATGTAATTGAAGAGTATAAAGGAATCGATGGCCTGCATAAGGATTAACAACTCTTCCAAATTCTTGCTCTTCCTTTGTGGCTTCACCCGTTACAACTCCAACAATGCCAATTCAAATAGTCCTTTACACATAGCACTTCACAAAATATTTTTTCCAACTCCAATGATATATTGGCATCAAGAATGATCTATTTGGGAAAACCTTGTATTTTTGGGGATTATTTAGACTCTGAAGGTTGTTGATTTCTTATATGTAGTGGAAACTCTCTCACAAATTGAATCTTCAATTGTTGTCTATTGTGTCAATATGGTGAGTGGCATGGAGGGTTATCATTTGAGGTCGTTAGGGCAAGTTGTATGATCCTCAAACTCATAATTTTAAGATGAACCACTTTCTCTCTATTGCAAAAGTAATGGCATTTGGTTCAACCCAAAAAAATCTTGAAATTGGTGGTAGCCATTTACAAATGCACCTTATGCATTGAAGCATCATGGGAGTATGCGAGCTACAAACCTTTCTTCAAAATATTTATGCTAGAAACATCATAGTATATTAAGGATGGCTATATTTTCATAAGTAACACTAAAGGGTGATTTGAGGCTCTTAGAATGTGGTGTTGAATGCTTGAAGTTGTAAAGTTTCTTGCTATTGAATGTCTCTAAAAAAATTGAAACCCACGCTATGTTGTGCAAACTAAATAGGGTAGAGGATAGTCAAGATGGTGGTATAGGGTGGTGTAGATTATTTGATGTGACACTTAATAGATGAAAGAATATAAAATGTTGTTGATAGTAAATAGATCAATTGACCTTATGGCGACCTCTACAAATAGTGAATACCAAAAAAATTATTTGGGCCAAAACCTAGGTCGAAAGGTTGCAAACCCCCAAAGAGAACCTATGACAATCTTTGAATTCATCTAAAATAGGTAGAGGTAAATTGAGCTTAGGCCCCCTTTGTTAAATTGTTTTTTTTTATTTTTTACAAAAAAAAACATACTAGTATGGATCTATATGGATTCCATATGGTACTGCAAAGTATCAGGGTTAAAAATTGCAAAAAAAATTATTGAAGGGTTATCATTCACTTCTCAAACCTTTCAAACTTAACGACAATGCCTATTGAGCTCCAAGACACTTTCTTGATAGGGCTTACTAGAGGAATCACTAAAAAATAAGGAAATTACAATTCAATGCTCTAATACCATGAAATGAACTGGAGGACAAAATTATGAATGCAAATTTCAAAAAAATTGACAAGGGAATGCATGCAACAATAATTAGCCAAAGCTATCATAAAACATGTGTAAATGTATAATGATCTCCTTGTATGTTAGGACAAGGAAGCAATAGGAAGGTGAAATTAAAACATTGACTAACCCTCCAAGAAATGTGACACATGTAGGACATTTAGGACAAGTGTGAGAGCATGTGTTATTTGTCTATGGGGTGAGACAACTAAACCACAAAGTAAACTTAAGCTAGTGTGAATAGGTCTACTAGGCCGAAGAAATAGATAAATATAAACTAGATGAATAAAAGATCTTTTCGCACTAACGTGGTTAATAGTTAATACTATATTATATGGATTTATCCCACTTTGTGTTGAACACCTGAAATACTGAGAGGGTGCGAGGCGCGGGTGGGGGTGAATCAGCATTCAATGAAACTTATTCACTTTATCAACTTAAACATTCATTCAATGCATCACATTAAGCTTGTAGTAAATGAAAGGAACATATAAATCATGCATCACAACAAGGAACACAAGAACACCAGATTTAGGTGGAAAACCATAGAAAGGGAAAAATCATGGTGAGGATTATCTCACAATATATTATAATCGGTTACAATGTTTGATACAGAAAGGTGGACTCACTCTCCAAGGACTCACTATCTAGAAAAGAGAGAAAGGCTCACTGCCAGTGTCTCATTGCCAAAGGGTTCAATACATAGAATAGAAAGAGATAGAAGAAAGGGTGGCTCATTGCTAATGATGAACTGTTAACAATACATTTGACATATGTTGAAGATACAGTTCCACTGAAGCTCGGAAAATTGACTTAACACACTTCATTCTTCACCACAACTACAATTCACACTTCTTTTTGCACCAAATCTCTCTCACACACACTATTGCCTCATACCACATTTTCACACAAGGAGTTAACCTTATATATACCACAACCAACAAAACCATCAATTAGGTTGCCCTAATTGGATGTACCATGCACCACATAACTTGTTAGCTCAAAACACCAACACGCATGCCTTGTGGAAAGAACCAAAATGTTTACACCACCAAAATAAGTTGGCATGAACTATAATCACTCCCATGATTCCTCTTTAGACACAATTTAACTCTACACAACCCCTAAAACTTTAGGTTAGCATTACTAGTGAAGCAACAACATAATTGTTAGCGAATGAAATAAGCCTTGATAGATAAATCAAGTAATGACTCTAAACCCGAATTCACATTGATATAAATCCACTAATAGCTCTAAAAAGCACACAATTGCATTTGTGGATTTTCTCTAAATTTTATCAAGGTACAACTCCCTCACAAGATCTTCAATGAATTTATTATTATAAAGAAATAACATGTGCTTTTAACCAAAAAGTAGAAAAGGTGACTAACGCTAGCTCATAAATATGAGACTAACACGAGGGCAGAAAACACAGCCATTTATGATCAATAAAAAGATTGAAAATCATGACCATCAAATGTAACATGTGAATAGATCAAACTGCAATAAATAAAAGACATATAGCTCATTTTTCAAAGAAAACAGCTATATCGTACACATAACACTCAGGTTTGCATACTTCAAATCTTTTAATTTATAACACATCGATTATAAGCTATCATAGACTGTAATTAATATCATTCCTCCTCGAGAACACCCCTAGATGTATCCAGGAAGATTCAAAAGTCCCTTCATCTATGTTTAAGCTCTAATTTATAACATGGCTAAAGCCATTGAACAGACACTAAAGTCGTTACTAAATTAGTGACTTCTTGTATCCAAACGTTCATCGGGAAATTGATAAGACAATGGAAATTTTGCCAAGAATAGATATTGGCAAAGAAAATTGATCATCGCCTAAGAAATAGTCGCCACAGGACCAAACATTTCATCAATCTTTAATGCAACGTATGAGGAAGCCAAGCAGTAGCATGTGTGAGCTGTCCGATGAAGGGTTGTAATTCAATCAAGGAAAGATGAACATAAATGTCAATTAAATTCACATCTTATCAATCTTGAATGAATGTGCCCATGTCTAACCAAAATTCTATAAATTCAAGTAGTGTCACTTCTTTCCCACCATCAATTGCATCCAATATGGCGAGCTCCCAAAGCGATGGAAATTCTATGAATGATTACATTGTTCTAGAAGAGATTGAGTGCAATCCTTTGTTCAGACACATTTTTGATCAATTGAAAGAGGTCTTCATGGTGCAGAGTGAGGTGGAAGAAGAGCTGCTCTGAGGCATCCTGGGCAAGATGTTTCTGAGCCAAGATCATGTGCATAACACCACCATGTTGGAGTGATTTATCTACACCGTTGTCAGAACTTTTGGCCGTCGAGACTGGAGCGTGAGGAAACTGGAGCATTTGGTGAATCTTGAGTTCCATCACCATGTCAAGGTGACGATAAATGGACTCAACTACTATCCTTAAACTAGGTTGGTAGTTGACACCATTTGCATCACATCTACTATCCAGAATGAGACTCTGGAGGAGGTCATGGCTCTGTTGTGCACTGGAGTAGTGAGAAATGACATGGGGTTGTTCGTGCAATTCCTCTAGTCACATGAGAATTTTCTTTCACCTACTCAAATTGAACGCCTGCAAGTTGTTACCGAGAGCATCCAGGTCCTGATGTTTACCTTGTGCACCTGAAATACCTTCTTTTTTCCTCTTTTTGTGTCCGCCAACTTGGTTTTTGTACTCAATCCAAGCGATTATAGCTATACCAACATAATGTAAAAACGTTTACATATGAATAAAATATCTCTTTTTGGTGTTATTTATGTTTTCACATGTATGGTTTGCTGGTTTGTGTTTATGTTGTGTTTGGAAAATTAATAGCTTTATTCTATTTAACATATTAATTAAGTAACCAGACTAGCAATAATCCGGTTTAATCAATATAACTCTTTGTGGGCAACAAAACATATGGTTCACATAACTTAACAAAACCTCGCCCAGGTTCAAAATGACTTAGAAAATGTTGCACGAAGCATAACTTGCGAGTGAAGTTTTCAAACTTAGACTCATGGCTAAATCGGTTTCGTACATGCACTTTGGAAGATAAGAAAGTTTTGATGTGATAAGAGAACACCA
>VDFB02252616.1:6652795-6855809 GCA_007258455.2 Sequoia sempervirens | reverse complement strand
CCCTCCAGGGAGGACGACCCTTCCTTGACTGATTCATCCAAGGAGACTATGTCTCCCTAGGATCCTCCACCGGCTATCCCTTCCGTGGAACCATTGATGCCTCGAACTGTTGTTGTTCAGGCAGAGCCTTCCCGTCCCTTGATGAACGCCTCTGCTAGTTCTTCGAATGCTCCTGACTCCTCTTTTGCATTGCCGGCTCCCTCGCTGCGTGGTGGCTCTTTGCCCGTGGTGGTTTTTGAGGATCCCCTCCTCTCGCCTTGCTCGGTGGACTTTGATTCCGAGCCTTCCTGGTCTATTGTGTAGATAAAGAAGGGACTCCCCAAATCGCGGCCTAGGGTTTTGGAAGTCAAATTAGTCCCCTCAGATTCTGGGTTTGTGTAGTCCTCGTCTATCATTCAACATGCTGTTTGTTGGCTGTTGATGTCCTGGTTCTGTTCTATGTGTGGTCTATATTGGCCTATTCTGTCGGGCCCTAGTGGCTCTTGTTTGTAAAGAGATCGACTCCCTTTTGAACTAGCTTCTTTTCTAGTTCATGTCATGTTTTGAACTAGCTTCTTTTTGGCCCCGAGGGCTCTCCGTGTAAAGGATACAACGCCTTGTAAATGCTGCTTAAAAAACGATGACATTTTTTTTGCTTTCTTGAACGAAGGGCTTTATCGACAATAATAAATTTCCCATGGGTTTGCTTGGAAAGGATGAAATTACATTTCTCCTCACAAATCAACTTATCCAAAATGGATTCAAGGCAACTGGCCATGATTTTGGTAAGGAGTTTATAGAAAAAAATTACAAACAAAGATGGGTCTAAATTTTCTAAAGGTACTAGTATTTTTTTGGGGGGGGGGGATTAGGCCAAGGAGGAGATGATATCTCCCAAAAGATAACCTTGGAATTTGGTGTGCTTTACAAAGCAAGATGAATAAAAATGATATCCCAAAATTGTTGGTAAAACTTATTTATGAACCCATGATGACCAATAGCCCTATCCCTTTTTAGCGACAAAACAATAACATGTAATTCATCAAGAGAAATGGCTTTAGTTAGATTGTCATTAATTTTTGGAAAGAAGTTTTGATTGAGCTTGAATGTTACCATCCTCACAAGAGTATAGATTTTAAAAGTGGGAATGAACAACAAATTTAATTTCATCAAAATTAGAAACCACTAAACCATTATCCTAAATAAATTCATTAATAAAGTTGCATTAACACCTTTGGTGGTCTTTGAGGTGGAACAACTTTGTGTTTTTGCCTCCTTTTACCTAACTTATAAATTTTTTGAGTCTCCAGTATTGTTCCTTGAGCTTAACATTTTCTAAATGGTTTTTTTGATAAAATCCTCCTAAGCTTGAGCTTTTTCTTTATCAGACCTTTCAACATTTGAATAACCTCTAATATAACTTTGAGTGTCTTCCCTTTTGTTGATCACGAAAAAATTTCTTGTTTGAGCTTGTGAATCATGGTTTTCCATCTTTCCTTCGGGCTAAGGGAAGGGGAAGGTTTCCCAAGAAGATTGCTATCTTCAAGGAAAATGAGTCAGCAGAACACCAAGAAGGGTTAAATTTGAAAGGATAAACCTAAGTAAACAGTTTAACCAAACCTAGAGAAGAGAGATAAGTTTATGATCAAAGATAGCATTGAGCAAAATGCTAGAGAATATTTTGTGAAAGAAACAAGCTCTTCATCAACCAATAATGTATCAAGTCTTTTTGTAATAAAGTACATGCAAGATTTTTTGTTAGTTCATGTGTATTTCCCTTTTATATGAGGGATGCTTAGGTGGTTAGAGGAATTGAAAATGTACACTCCTTTATAAATATTTAGAAGGTTGAAATCTCCCTTAAAATCATATTTTAATGTTTAACATATTCCACACGCTCCTTAAGAGATTCCATTAGTTTTTCAAAATGTGAAAATTAGGGGTATAGATGTTGACAAAGGTTGGGGATATTAAATTCTCTTACTAGAAAAATTAATGCAACCTACTATGCAAAGATTCTCCTTAGACCAAGTAGTGGATAGACCTCTAGAAGCTCCTATAGTTTTAATGATTAGGCAACATAATTTTTCTGGATGGATCTTATGAAGCTAGAGATTGTGGGAGAATCCAATTTGGATTTTCAAATACCTATAGTCTCAGGATGATTTTCTTTGATAAAACATTTAAGGAAGCTTTGTTTTAGATGACTTCTAAGTCCCCTAAAATTCTAGGAGAGAATAATTAGTTTTTGGTAGGCTTCTTTGAAATGGATAAATCCTCTATAGTAGCGTGTCTCAGAGACAATTTTTTTTCTCATATGAGTGAGATTCTCTATTAGATTTCTTGGTTTCCCTTGTTAATAATTGAAGGAGTGCTCATCTCCCTAGATTTTGGAATGAAATTTGTGTTTTCCCTTGCAAAAGGTGTAATGCCTTTTACTTTGCATACCAATGCTTATTGTATTCTTAACACACTAGCTAAAGGAATATCACTGGAAATTGAGGGCCCACATTCGTAAACTAGGTATCTCAATTAGAGGAATTTCATCAAGAATGTGAATAATTTCCCCTTTTTCCAAAGATGCCTCTTTTGGTTGCAAGGGTTCTACATGAAGGGTTGAATTTGGATTCAATTGTAGCTCTACACCTTTCCAAATATCTGCAAAATTCATAATAAGGGTAGAGAAAGGATTATAGTTCTCCATTTGAGTTGATTGTCGAATTGACTTTTTTTTTTGCATTTTTCTTTTAGGGTCTTGATAACCTTATTGGGGTGAGAATATGACATTGTTTTGTTGAGCTTGGACATTTCTTGGCAAAATGGACATGAGTGTGACCAGGTAGGAATTTAAATGGAAGGCACGTAATCCATAATTTAGATGTCATTGGCATCTGAGAGACCTTTCTCTAGATTAATGATGAAACAAACACAATCATAGTAGGTAATATGGGATTTAAGTGGAACCTAGTCTAAGAAGCACCATGAGTTACAAATGATCTCTAGATAATGCTTATTCCATAGATGAAATGAAACAAAAGGTAGTTTGACCAAAGTTAGGACCTTCATAAGGGTTTCTTGTTGTAGATCAAAGGAAGAGGAACAATAATTTAAGAACATGGAACATGAGCACATGAACTACAATCCACCTTGGGAAACCACATCCCTATTTTCTTGAGAATAAAAGATGACAAGAATAAAATATTTTCTTGAGAATAAAAGATGACAAGAATAAAATATTTTCTTGAGAATAAAAAATGACAGAGAAAACCTTTATTGCAAATGTGGAGCAAATATGAGCCCAATAGCTTATTGGTCAAAAAATTATCATTCCATTTTTGAAGGAGTTCAAATTGGGTCAAAGGTCAATAATTTTTTTTTTATTAGGGTTATTTGAGAAATGTTGTTGATAGAATGCATCAATTTTTTTTCAAGGACCTTCATGAGGGGAACATAATTTATTTGGAGCTGAAACATGATTGCTTAGTAGACATTGACACTTTAAGGATATCAAAAAGAGAAGGAACAACTTTGGGGGCAAGAAGGGAGGAAAGGTGGGGAATGGAAAAAGGGTCAAATCAAAAGGGATTGGAGAAAATGGAGAAAGCCAAGGTGGGTTGAAGAAGCATCAAAACTTACTAGCGAGACCATAAGAAAATCCCACGTGACATTGCACCACAAGGTACACACACCAATTCAATGATATGTTTAGTATTAGTATCACTCTCATAATGAAAATTAATAAAACACAAATAAATTATACTTAGACTTTTTGAGATACATCAAACTCCCTATTTGACTCTATATTTATGAAACAAATGAGATATATTGTTTTTTCAATAATAAAGAGGAAATAACATTTATATATATATATATATATATATATATATATTTTAAATGGACATTATTAAAAGAAAGGTTTTACTTTTTTTATCAATCTTGTACTTATATGCAATGTTTTGTAAGTTTCTAAATTTCTTTTTGTAAGTGTGCATTGTAGAAATTATTTTGTGGATTTGAATGACATTATATAACATGAATTATATTAAATGCTAAATATATATATTTATTTATTTATACTATGAACTCACTAGATTTTAAACACTTATAAATGGATGTTTAAAAAGTTGATTTTTTATGTGTGTAGTGCATGTGTGTGGGGGCACACACACATGAATTCTATGTGTGTGCATGCACACATGCATGTACACACACCTAGGCTCGTGCACAATAGTAAATAGAATTCAAAACACATTTTTTTCATTCACATACTTGTATAAATAGATCTCAACCACTTATAAGTGGATCTCAACAACATTGTTCATATTTATAAACTCTTTGTGTGTGCATGCATGATTGCATAAACTTTTAATGTGTGTAGTGCATGTGTGTGGGGGCACACACACGAATTCTATGTGTGTGCATGCACACACACACACCCACACTTGTGCACAATAGTAAATAGAATTCAAAACACATTTTTTCATACACATACTTGTATAAATAGATCTCAACCACTTATAAATGGATTTCAATAACATTGTTCATAGTTATAAACTCTTTGTGTGTGCACAAGTTCATGCATGCACATGGCACACACCCACCCATCCACATACCCACACATCCACACTTGCATATAATAGTAAGTTCAAACATTTTCAAATAGATCACTAACACTTACAAATCGATGTTAGAAATGTTCATATATTTATAAACTCTTCATGTGTGTACAAGCATGGACATATGTACAACCCCAACCATCCACCCTCAATCTAGCCCCTCACCCACACACAAATTATGCACAAATGTATAGTTTATTAAAAATAAAAACCTCCATATTATTTAAGAGAAGTTTCCTCTTGTAAATTGTTTATTAAAAAATAAATTTAATAGTATTTCTTTAGATTATATTCGTTATATATATATAATTTTATGAGATTTGCGTTTATTTATTTTATTTGTATAAATACAATTTAGAGGTTAATTTGTACACTATATGTCTTAGACCAATCAAAACAATTGATTTTTTCTTTTCAAAATTTCAAAAATAGCTTATAATATATATTGGTGTAAATGATAAAATAGATATTTATTTGATATTTTATTGATTTTAGATATTTATCTAATGACTTTATCTTATTGTGAAACTAATTTATATTAAATTTTAATTAATGATTTTTCGATTCACTATCATTAAATCTGCAATAATTACTATTCATCAATTGTTAGAAATTTGATCATGTTCAATAAGCGATATAAATTCATGTTGATTTCTTGGCTCATAATTAATGCACTTTCATTAACAAGGGAAATAACTATTGTGTTCGACTGCACAAGATATAGAGAAGAGTCATTGTGATGATTTCACACTTTTTTTGCAACCTCCTTGTTAATAAATGTAACATCTCTATCAAAAATCTTAGATTATCATTCAAAGTTTCTCCATCAAGTTGGTTCTCCTCTACACTATACCACTATTTTATGTTTCTAAACACATTCAAATGTAGAACCTTATATAGCTAGGCTTCATGCATGTTCATGATTTTCTTCCTCTGTATTGCGAAGTAACTCTTCATTTTCAATTTCCTTGTGTTTTATTTTGTATATCTAGAAATTTAATTTGTTTGCAAGAAAACATCTACAATGTCGATGGTGCTTCTTCCATATGATTACTTCCTATTAAGCACTTATAATACATCCTTGAAGCCCTGCAATATTTTAATTCAATTTTTTTTTTTTGGACATACTACTCTAGCCTTCTACAAGAAATTTATTGATTAAGAGGTTAAAATCTCAAAAGAATGCCTATTCGAGTGCTATTTTAGAGTGGGTGGTCCTTTGATGAGTCTTTTTAATATAATATTCAAGTCTTCTTTCAATATTAGATTGTCAATCTCATCTTTTTTACAAATGAGATTTAATCACTACATTTTTCTTTATTTTAGAATAGACCCAGTTTGATTGAACCAACTTTAATGAAAGAAATGCATAATTTTTTTTATCGAACATTTCATATGCATAATGGTCTAAATTTCTAAAGAGATCTTGCATGTTGTGTCTCTTTTGCATTACAAGTTGCATCTAATTCATTTTAAGCTTTTGGAACCAAGAGGGTACCTCTTTTGCATTGCAATTTCATCATAGCCCATTTTTCAATTTTAATTAATTTCATTGCAATGGATTAAAACAAATTGCAATGCAATTACTATAGGTAAGGAGTGCTTATTTAGAAAATCCTTATGTAGGATATTAAGTGGGTTTAAATGATCTATGGTGCATTAAAATTGATGAATATTTCAATTAATACTCATTTTAGAAGTAACAAGCTTTCAAATTATTTTTTATTTATCTAGATTTGTTACTTTTCTTATTGTTTCTTGAAAATTCTAATCATGAAAGTCTAGGTTTTAAGCAGTCTATAAGAGTGTATAGTGTTTGTTCATTGTGAATATTGAATGACCATATTTAAATTGTTTCTTTACAACATAAATTTTCTAGTTGAAAAAGAATATATTTCAAAAAAAAAAATTTGCATGATGGATTTATTATTTTTAAGTAGCTTGAGCATTACAACAATGGCATATAAGTTGGAAAAAAGTTCCAAGTTTTAATACAATTGAAATTTGCTAATTGAAAAATTTCTTTCAAGAAAAAATCAATGTTTTGCACGATAATTTATTGTATTTAAATATCTTGAGCCTTACAACAATTGCAAATGAGTTGAAAAAAATTCAAAAACTTAGTGCAAATTTTGACATACATCCTAATAGGTCTAATTAAATATTTGGTTACTAGTTTTAGTTGATTTACAATTCCAAGAAATTTTGTAGTCTTCATAGCATTAGGCTTTGAGTAACTTGTTGAAGATATTGCTCCTTTATCCTTTGGGTAGTTAACTTTTAAATACACAAACATATATGTAAAAGGTAAATAAAGCCATATTTTCTTATTTTTCACATGTGAGATGCAAAATAAGCAAGTAGTATGGAGGTTTAGAAATTTACATATTGCTTGGTGGAAAAGGCATGCCATAATCAAATCTTGGAGGAAGGAATCCTAGTGGATGTGCCTTCAAGTGCCGCCAATATGGGTTGTGATGTGGTGTAGGGATGGGGGTTTGGTCATGATCTTCAATTCTCATAGGGTGTGCAAGATCCTCTGGTGTCTCCCAATGGCCCTATGCAGGATGAGGATGATATTGTTTTGGAAGATTTGGTGGAGGGGCTAGCTTCTAGAAAGAGCAAGGGGTCTTCTCCAGCCTTGGGGGTGCATCAACACACTCTTATGAAGGGTCCGTTTGAGTTCTCTTCTAAAGGTGGTCATAAGAAGGATATTGAGAAGATTAAACTTACTAGAGATTTGTCGGTGGAATCCAGGTCAGTTAAACCCATTGATGTTCACTTTTCTCAATCTCCTCCATGATTATTCTCTCATGGAATGTAAGGGGGTTGAGTAGCACCTACCGTCAAAAGGCTATTCATGATTTGGTTGTTGTCCATTCTCTAGACATTTTTTTATGTTTAGGAGACTAAACTTTCAATTGATTTCATGCTTTAGTGTGCTTCACGTATATGTTTTTTTGGGCAGTGTCAGTGTATTAGTTCTCAGGGGAGTTCTGGGGGTTTGGCTCTTTTTTGGGATCCAAGAAAGATTGCTCCCCTTTGGTGGATTTATAGTCATTTTACTATTTCCATGGCTGCCTCCACTTTGGAAATAGGTGAGACTATTTTGGTCTCTAATGTTTATGCTTCGACTGATATTCGTGGAAAAATTCAGCTTTGGGCTCATATAAGGTATGCTCGATCTTGTGCTCCATATCTTCCTTGGGTCTTAGCTAGTGATTTCAATTCTATGTTGAGTTTGGAGGAGAAAAGAGGGGGGTTGCCTAGGCTTGGGCTTGCCTTTGATCTTTTTTAGGCGAATGTGGATTCTCTAGCTTTAATTGATGTTAAGCCTTCTAATGGGATTTTCACTTGGAATAATCAACAGAGTGGAGAGGAATCAATCTCAGAAAGGTTGGATAGATTTATTGTCTCTTGTTTTTGGGTGGAGGGTAGATTGGTTATTGGTTTTGAGATTCTTGATTGGAGGGGTTTTGATCATTGGCCAATTAAATTTTCAACTAACTTTTTTACGGTTCCCAAGAATCCTCCTTTTAAGTTTCAGCTTATTTGGCTTCATGATTCTTCCTTGCATGATTTAATGGCCTAGTGGTGGCGTGATGGAGGTCCTGCTTATGGCACAACTATGTACACCTTTGTTAAGAAACTTCAATATGTCAAATATCACCTTAAGAGATGGAATAGGCCATGTTTTGGTAACCTAAAGGCTATGAAGAGGAATGCTCAGGCATGCCTGGATGTGATTACTCATCAAATTCAAGATTATGGTTTCTCAGATGCTTTAGGAAGAGTTGAATCCCAGGCTGCAAGAGTTGTGGAGGAGTGGGAGCTCCATGAGGAGATTTTATGGAAACAAAAGGCTCGAATTGATTGGCTTCATGAAGGGGACATGAATATTGCTTTCTTCCATCATTCTGTACAGGCTCATTGTAATAGGAGTTTTATTTCTTCTCTGGTTAATTCAAAAGGGCTCCACATATCTTCTCTACAGGCTTTGTCTCATGAGGCTAGACAATTTTATTCTTCTCTTTTTACTGAAGATTCACCTCCTGTGGAAGATGAGGAGAATGATGATCCTTTCTTGCATTCCCTCCCTTATCACCAATGAGATGAATGATTTCCTCATTCATCCAATTTCTTTGCCTGAATTGGAAGAGGTTGTTTTTGGGATGAAAAAAGGTAAACCTCCTGGTCCGGATGGGTTTCCTATTGAATTTTTCAAGAATTTTGGGATATTATAAGTTTGAATTTGTTAGAGGTTTCCTGGGAATCTCTTCACAATAAGCAAATGCTTCGAGCCTTGAATTCTACTTTCCTTGTCCTCATTCCTAAAAAGGAAGATGTCGATCAGCTCAAATTATTTAGACCTATTGCTCTTTGTAATGTGGTATACAAGATTATTACTAGATTGATTGTAGAGAGGCTCAAAGTTTGTCTTCCTTTTGTGATCTCTGAGGAGCAAGGGGGTTTTGTGGCTGGTAGACAAATCCTAGATGGGGTGGCGGTTTCCTTTGAAGTCATTCACTCTATGGTGATGTCTAAGGAGAAATCTATGCTCATCAAGTTGGACATGGCCAAAGCTTATGATAGAGTTAAGTGGCATTTTTTGCAGAGAATTCTCTTAGGCTTTGGTTTTAGTCTAGATTGGGTTAGTTGGACTATGGGTTGTGTTACCTCTTCCTCTTTCTTTGTTATTATGAATGGGGAACCTTCTGAGCTTTTTGGGGCTTCCAGGGGCCTTCGCCAAGGAGATCCTCTATCCCCTTATTTGTCTATTATTATGGCTGAGGGTCTAGGAAAATTTCTTAAGTCTCGGGTTTCCCAAGGCATGATTCAAGGTTGGTGTTGGGGAAATGGGCTGCCACAACTTTCTCATCTTCAGTTTGTTGATGACACTACTTTTATAGGGAAGGTTCACCTTCAAGAGGCTATTTATTTCAGGAAGACTTTGGATGTTTACCTTGCTGCTTCAGGTCAGAAAGTCAATGAGCATAAGTCGTCTATCTACTTTTTTAATACTCCTCAAGCTATTCAATGACGGATTGCAAATATTTTGAGGTTTTAGATTGGGTCTCTTCTCTTTGTCTATTTGGGAATTCCTCTGGCTGTTGGTAGGCAACCCAGGTTCCTAGTAGAATTTTCTTGATAAGTTGTGTAGTAAGGTCACTCATTGGATTCATCGTTGGTTATCTACTACTGGAAGAGTGACTCTTCTGAAGTCGGTTATCCAGGATCTCCCTATTTACAGGTGTTTTGTTCAGGCTGCTCCTTTGTATTTCCTTAGGGAATTTGATGATCTCTCTCGATAATTTCTTTGGAGTGGTAACTTGTAGACAACCAAGTTCAGTCTTGTTAAGTGGGAAACTGTGTGTAGGCCACAGAAGGAGGGGACCTTGGCTTACATTTTGCTATTTTGAATGGAAAAGCTCTTGTAGCCAAGTTATATTGGCGTTGTTGTACTATTCAGAATCAGGTTTGGGCCCACATTCTCACCCATAAGTATCTTAAGGATGTTAACTCTTTTGATGTTCCTCGCTTCCCTTTAGAGGGAAGGGGATCTATGATTTGGCATACTCTAAAAACAAGGGCTCATTTGTTAAGAAGGGGCTATTTTGGATTTGTCATACGAGTTCCCAGGCTCTTTTTTGGAGGGATTCTTGGGATGGTCATCCTCCTATCCTATTTGCTTATCGTCACCTCCAACCTCTTTGTGATCATTTTATTGGTGTGGGTTGGAATACGATTGAGCATTATAAGATTGTTTAGAATCTTGAGATGGTTGTTGGTCTTAGATGGAAGCACTCCTCTGATTGGCTGCTAGGAGGGTTAGAGGATAGGCAAGAGTTGGATTAGATTATTGCCTCATGTGAGAACAACACCTTGGTGGGGCATGATGTCTTGGCTTGGAGTAACAGTGATTTGTCTGGTAAGTACTATGTTTCAGTGGGTTATGGAGAGTTGGTTAGGAAGATGTTTGGGGACATTGAGGTTCCTTGGTGGAAACACGTGTGGAATAATTTTTCTTGGCCAAAGTGCAATTTTTTTATGTGGCTGGTGGTTCAGAATCGATGTCTTACTTGGGATAACTTGTGCAAGTGTGGGCTCCAAGGTTTGTCTATGTGTGTTTTGTGTTGTAATAGTGAGGAGAGTGTCCCGCATCTCTTCTTCCAATGTTCCTTCTCTAGGGAGATTTGGCCCTTCTGGTGGGGTGTGTGGAACCAAGCCTATTGGCATGTTTCTTCTTTGGCTGAGTTCTTTGCTCGGTGGGGCAAGGCCCTTGTTATGACCTCTTTTCTTCAAGTTACTTGGGATCTTGGTCTAACCTTTATTATCTGGCATATTTGGTTGGAGAGGAATTGCAAGATTTTTCAAGATGTGAAGTTGTTTGTCTAATATTTGTGGTGGAAAATTCTTCATTCTTTGGGAGAAACTGTTTCAGATAAGTGTGACTTGGCCGAGAATGTGGATCCGGGAGATGTTTCTTGTTGCAATTGTCTCAATCTTCCTCTTTAGAGTGGTGTTGGGCGGGGTGTTGGCTAGATCTTCAAAAATAGATGTAGACATCCTCTTTGGAAGATAAATAGGGAGGGGCATTAGTGTCCTCATATGTAGGGTGTGTTGAAAATCAACATGGATGGTTCTTTTTGGGGAAATCCTGGTCATGCTGGTATTGGGGGTGTCATGTGGAATAGTTCTAGGACAATTCAATTTATCTTCTTTGTTTATAAGGGTTTTCATACTAACAATGTGATGGAGGCTCTTGCCATTTTATATGTTGTGGAGCGCGGTTGCGCTCTTGGGTGGAGAAGGATCATTTGTGAGTTTGATTCTCAAGTGGTGGTGACTTTGTTGAAGTGGCAACAAGTGGAAGATGTTAGTTGGAATTTAGCTTTGATTATAAAAGAGATTCTTAATCTGTGTGCTTCCTTGGATTCTGCTACCTTCTGTCACATTCTTAGAGAATGGAATAGGGTTGTAGATTGTTTGGTCAAATGGGCCTCTAATCATCTGCAAAATTGGCACATTGTGGATAGGGGTTAGTTACCCCTATATTTTTCTCAATAGTTGGACCACTTAGTGGAGATTGATAGGGGCCTATAATGCCCTTGCTTTGTACTTCTTTGTTTTAGTTTGAATAAATTTTTACCCCTCTTTTAGTTGATAATCAAGGTAAATGAAGCAACATATAATTTTATTGAAATTATTTCATGTCATTAGTTATTAGTTACCTATAAAAGGGATGTGCTTTTTGTTATAATGGTTATATCTCATTAGACATCAATTAAAATTCTTTATAATTTCCATCCCCCTAATTAGTGATTTAGTGTCAAGTAGATAATTTGTTAGTGAAATACATTGTATTGGGACTTTTTATTTGTTGGAGTTTTTACATGGATAATATAAGCTTAGTAAGTAGTATTGGGTTGAAAGATAATAGTAATATAGGAATAATTTCACAACATGCTTACTGTATGATGTTATGATTGTGTTTTGTTTATAGTGATGTTTTAGATGCTATGTCAATTTTCCCTCTTGTTATTGAAACTTCTATGTGGTTTTTAGGAGCTTAGTAAGCAATGCCTCTTTGAAGTCTCATTATAAATATTTGGGCATGTTAGTTGTGGAAATAGGCACTATGTATTTTTGTGAAATATAGAGATAAGATATGAAGATGGGTGTTTTTGTTGTCATGCCCATTTTGTGAGAATTTTATAGTACTCAAAAACTCAAAAGTAAGGGATAGATACATTGTTATCGTGGAAATGTATTGTAATAACATCATTGAAATTCAAATGATAAGTATTTTGAAAAAAAATCTTAAATAAATGTGGCTCTATTAATTGTAATTATTGGGAAATACGCCCTATGTAGTTGTACTAGTGTAGACATGGTGTGAAGCCCACTTCATTGATTTTTTGCAATTTGTGTGTATACATGTAGAGTTGGCATGCTTGAGATAGGGAATGGATATCCATAGTTCTATTATTGCATTTTTCTTTTTTTTTTGGATGACTTTAAAAATGAGATGTGGTGACTTCAGTTAATTTGTTTTTCTTAACAGTTATTTTGGGAAAAATAATTAATGAAAGTGATTGCTAATTAAATACAATAGCATACCTATATGTAATAGATGCATTCTCAATTGTAGAGTCGTGATTTATAGATTGTATAGTGGTGTGCACATAATTCTTAAACGCATTAAGTTACATTTACTATTTATTGCTAAAGCCAAAATTGATGACAATTTTGAGGAAACGTTGAAGTAATGTCAAGTTTTATGACTAAGTTCTATTTTTAGGTGAGTTTAATATCAAAGTTATCATTTTTTATTGCTAGTTTTGTTAAGATTAACCAATAAACTTGTTTTAACCTGATTTTTTGTAATTCTTTCTTGTCAAATTGTGATAATTTCCAATAGTATCCATCTTAGTATTGTGATTTTTTCTTTGAAGTTAGAGCATGGTCACCTAAAATGTTTTATGAAAAGTTCAAAAAGAATTTAATGTTACTCTTCAAATAATTGATTATTTCAATTTTTTATGATTGCATTGAAAATTGAAGAGAAATTAGTTAATTATCTAGTTTTCAAATTAAAATTTATGTTTTCCATACTAGTGAGAGAGGGTGAATATCTTTAATTCAATTAATTAATTGATCACACTTTGGGAAACAACCATGCACAAGATCTTTATAATTCACTTATTTTCCTTTGAATCTTTTTTTGGGGGATTTGAAATTTTCTTTTATAATAATAGCTTCAATGATAGATAACTTTTAAATTTTTAACATATGTTTTACATATTGGATGATTTTGTGTTGTGTTGTATTATACAAGTAGTATGTAATTCAATCTTCTTAATTAACAAAATAATGATGATGGTTAATATCTTTTATAATTTTTTTAAATGATAACTTGAATGCTATATAATTTGATAAACATAAGTTCTACATATTAGACAATTTTGTGTAGTTTTTTATTATATAACTAACATTTAGTTCATTCTTCAGCCTTCATATTTCCGTGATGATGGTTGATGCATTTTATACTATTAGATTGTTTGATGTTGAAAGTAAATTTTTAATAATGGTATTGTTTTGGAAGTTTGGGTTGATTGGCATTACTTATTAGTGAACACACACACACGCGCACGCGCGCGCGCACACGCGCGCGCACACACACACACACAAAGCCAACACATCAAAATAAAATTCAATTTTTCTCTAGTTTGGATTATGTTGTGTCGCAAATCATTACTCTACAATCATAGAACACACTTATAACTTCAAGGCCAAGGGTTGCCATCCATTAAGGAAAAATAAAGGTTCATCAACAAATTGAGGAGGGTTAAAAGTCAATTGATGAGAGTGGGTATGGTCTCCTATACTTTGAGTTTAACTTAAAATCAGAAAGACACTCTTAAACATATCTTTAATGGATTTTTAAATTAGTTAAAATGTAATGTGATTGTAACAAATAAACAACTATACCCTAATGTAAACTTAACCCCTATATTTGCCTCTAATTCAAGATTAATTAGTTGCATAATACCTTTAATATAGTTGATTACAACTCTTTGCAGATGTATGTATAGATCACATAAATGTTTTTAGTCCCACAATTGGTTTCATTTGATATTTGATACACAATAGTAAGGTGCAAACATGCATAACATTGTTCTCCAATGATTTAGCTATTATGCTTGCTTGAGATTATTCCTTGGTTTGTATTTACAAATCATGAATATGTACATTCTTATGTAAATATTATATTGTCCTACTTCTAATAGGGATGGATATTGTTTTAAATGAAGATTGATTTGTCAATGTGGACCAGTGCCTAGTCCATTAAGCAACAAAGTCACAAATCACAAGCGAGAAATATTGTAGAGTATTAGTAGAGATAGATTTACATTTATACAAAAACCAAAGATTATATTTCATGCAATATATACTTAAAAATCTAGAAATAAAATTTTAAATTCTTACATGGAATAGAGAAACAACCATTACAAAAGGTTTACAATGTATTAGTGGTGTCACACATACATTAGATCGTGATTATGATCTTGCTAGAGATGAAAGAGAGTACCAAACCATGATTAAAAACTCCTTTGAATTGTTACAAATATTCATGGAGACATACCATTACAAAAAAATATGTATCACAAAACTCTTTGTACATTTTAAAAATATATCCCTTCATTTATAGCTTAGGCTTTCAATGCTTGATTCTCGAAAACTAACTCAAGGCACTTGCAGACCAAAAAATTGGCTCAACAATCAACCCCCAAAATGACTAATAAACTTCTTTTTATAACAAGGAATAAATATTTCCAAACATTTGTAATGAACAACTCCAACATTTTGAATTGAAATATTGTGTTGATGGTGGTGAATGCAAGGGCTCACAATAGTTGTTGAAAATATTTGTAAGTACTTCAACAATATTAAATATTTCTTAATGGGAGCTACACATCTATGACAACATTGAATTTGAATTAGGGCCTTAATGGAAAATTGGAAGTGGTCGACACAACAGGATGGACACACACAACCATGACAATAAAAAAATAAAGGCATTTGTCATAGTGGAGATACTATATTTAATTGGGCCAATCAAAATGTAACATTAGTTGGGATGAATGACATGGCTAGGTAGTGTTCATGTGGCCCAATAATATCCCAACACTCTACCATGCTTGCTCAAAATTTAGTGTTTGATTGTACCTTGTTTGTTACACATTACACATTTGGATGTGGGGTTTGTTAAGTCTGAAAATTAATGCTCCACTTCCTAGAACTAGAATTTTACAATTGAGAAAAATTATTTCATCTACAAAAATATGAGGACTCTGAGCTAACTCAACAAGAGTGGGTTTTTACTTCTACATGTTGAGCTCAACTTAAACTTGAGAGAGTATTCTCAAGGGTATACTTTAACACATATTAAAGTCACCCATGATAAGCAATAATGAATTTGATGATAACTAAAGTCACCTTGTTATGAAACTCCTAAGATTGTCATTGGACTAAGTAAACTAGTTATCTTTGACTCCTATATAGTTGATATAACACCTTGGAAATAGATGGAAGGTGGGGTGAGTTCCATGATTCTTAGAAAATTATTTTCTTTATTCCTTGTAAATAATGATATCATGAACACACACACTAGAATTGAAAATAAACAAGTTTTATGGTTTGCTTGAATGTGGGTGATTGGAACAAGCACAATGAGATCGATATTTATCTCTAGGAATCAAAGTCACAATTAATAAGAAGTGGAAAGAAAATATGACAATTATAGTTGACCTACTTTTTCACAAAAGCATTGTTAAAACATATTTATAACAGATTTAGAACTTGTCACATTCCTCTAATGGTGATTACATTCATGACAACAAATGTAGTTGAAGAAGAGATCTCAAAATGATATATTTTCCGAGTTTGAATACATATCAATAGAAACATAAAACTAAAAATAACTTTACAACATTCCCTTTATAGTAAAAAAAAAAACATTCCCTACCACTTTAAATTTCTCTACCACTGATTTTCTAAAAGTTATACCCTTGTAAATGTTCTTCTACTATGCTTTGCTCTACCAGTATTGTCCATTCATGAAAAATTATAGCTTCCTAGAAAAACCTACAATACCCTAAAATAGATCATTGTAGCCACTTGAAATCAATGACCAAGGAAGAATCCCTCCAAAATGGAAGCATCAGATCCATGGGGAGGATACTTATTTTCATAAAATAGCTCGAAAAGCAGCACCATAAACACAGGTTGGTGGGAATAGGAGTTGGCATTATTCTGGCAATGGTTTCCTTTTCCTGCAGTTGCTTCGGTGGAGAGTTTGATACTGTCATAATAATCAACAGAGTAATTTTTTTTGCAGCAGCTTGTCTGTTTGAATGTTTCTGTTGTATCTCTGTACCTTTGTATTCATATATTAGCAAAGGTCTACGATAGATGTCTCTTCCAGCTGTTTTTGGCAACATTTTGTTGCTTTCCTGCTACTGTTATATAACAGCCTGTAGCTGTTCCCCTTTTGATTGTTCTGCTGTTGTTCTCTAGCACCATTGTTGCTGATCTGATGTAATATTGTTTCTCTTAATCCAATACAAAAAAATGTATTCTAGGCTCTATCGACGGTGAGTTGGGCTTGGACGTATATCTTTAGTTCTACCATGAATAAAAATAGTAAAATTCTCGTAGGCTTGAAATGTCTAACCCTGTCGACCATCAGCCTTCAGGTATACCATCAAAAATAAAATCATCACTTGAAGGGGGGTTGGGAACCAAGTTGAGGGTTCTGATGGTTCCAGGAACTACAAGAAGCTCCAACCCAAACACTTAGCATTTTTGTTCATCCTCCATCAATGTTGGGACAAAATGTGAATGGGAATAGGAACCATTGATGGTTTTGATGGTTACAAGTACAAGGTAAAATTCCGACCAACATCATCAAAAAATTGGCTAAGGAACAAAAGATAAGTCAGTGGTTTGTGATAGGGGAGGAACTGAGAACCTTTCAGTAGTTTCGATGGTTCCTAGAACAAGGAAAAGCTCTTACTGGTACTAAATTTCACAACTCCAAATTTCCCTAAACTTGAACCAAAAATACCTATTCATCTGTTTTAGAAGATGTACAATTTAGAAGCCTCAAACTTAATCATTTTTTGGATTTTTGAGGTTTGAATAACTGACTAAGGATAAGGGAAGGGAAACACCCAACCACTAACATATATCAACTTGATGACCCCTATAAAGTTTCTTAGATTGATTATCTATGAAAGATCACACAATGGGTACATCAAAGGCACACAAACGGAAAGGAATCAAGAAAGAGTCAATATGAAATTTGAGTCCCAATAATGGCTCTGGTTGGGGATGAGTGTCTTTTACATGCATAGTGAGAACCCAGATTTTTGAGCGGACAACAAAGCATTGAAAAAACACAAAAAACACCATCTTGACTAAGTAGGAAACAAGAACATTTGAAGAAATGGTAAAAAATGGAAGATGTAGAATTTCACTCACTAGTGATTTTTTTAGCTGCATCACTTATGAAAAGTAATACTTCAAATGCTAACAATATACTTACAACTCCAGTAGTTCTCCATCAAAATATATGAGATGGTATACATTGAATTCATACCTCTTAGCTATTCCATAAGGTTGAAGCCATAAAGGGTCATATTTCCCATGCCTTCCCTTATCTTCAAATTTGGAGTTCCACAAAAAGAACCAAATCACCAACCTAAAACTCCCTTGGTGACACCTTATCATGAATATTTTTCATGATCTTATGTTGAACACTCCTATCATGAGTTTCTCTTCTTTTCTCATCCAACTTAGTCAATACCATGGCATGTAGGGAAACTGCATCACATTGATAATCATCTATATATCATCCCATAAAACTAGTTCAAATGTTTGCTTTTGATTGCTTCTTCGATAGTGAACCTATCATCCCATAAAACACATAGTATCTTGTCATACCATCTCTTCTTATTTTGATTGAAAGTCCTTTTGATGATTTTCATCAATATTTTGTTACTAGACTCAACCTATCAATCACTATGTGGTGGTAAGGGAAAGAGTGCACCGGGTCAATACCAAACTCAAAACATACATCTTGCATATCCTTTGACCTAAATCACGACATCATCAACAATGATTCTATTTGGAACTCCAAACTTGGTTATAATGTTGTTGATCAAGAAATCAATCACCACCTTTCAAGTTGCATTACAGGTTAGGACAACCTCAATCCACTTAGGTAAATAATTCATGGCTACTATAATCCACATATATCCATTTTTAGACTTCTCTTATATCTCTCCAATAGAATAAATCCCCCACTGCTAAAAAAATGCTTCAAATAATGAAGGAAATAAAGGAAGTGCACCAACGAACTTCAACTTGTACAAATTTTTTTGACAAGCATCACACTTTATGATCATTTATATAACATCCTTGAATATTGATGGCCATAAAAAACCTACCCTAAATTTTGTGCAATGATCTTGTCTTAGAAATGTCCACCAAATACATCATGGTGACATTCTTTAATTACATCATCAACCTACTTGCTATCCAAACATCTAAGTAAGAATCCTTCGTGATTTCTCCATATCAACTCATCCTAGACCAACACATACCTTTGTGACTATAGCTTGAGGGTTCTCTTTGATTCTTATCCATGGAAGTTGGAAAATTCTTGCTTATCAAATTAAATACATTGTCTTTGTAGCATGTATCATCACCCAAAACACATGTAACAATAGCACTAATATTTACCTCATTTACTTTTATTGCCTCCAAGTTGGAATTAGCCATCAAATTGGTCAAGCCTTGGGCTCTAACAAGTTTCGTGGTTTGTATATCCATGTCATATTTCTGATTTTTTTTTAATCCAATGACACCTTTTTCTTGAGGCTTGTTGTTGCATGGAGATATCCTTCATAGCTAGGTGTGACACATGCTATAATTTTAGCACCTAGAAGATACAACTTCCAAAATTCTTTATAGCCTTGACTAAAACATAAGAATGTTTTTCCATTGTTGAATACTTCAATTTAGCCACTTGTAATTATTTAATACATAATGATATTGGTTGCTCATATCTATCCTTATTCTTTTTTAGCAACACAACAACAATATAAAATGAAGAAAAAAATAGCTGGAGAGGCCTAAAGTAGTTTATGCTTACCAAAATAGAGGCGTTTGAGATTGCTTGCTTGATATCCTTGAAATATTCAATTGGTTCTACACTCCACTCAATAGATTATCCTTTCTTAAGCATCTTTGGTATGGTTTTTTTCTTCTCGACAAAATTATGAATAAATATCCTAACAAAGTTGATCTACTTGGAAAAGGACTTGATTCCTTTGAAAAATTTAGGTCAAGGGACAATATCCCCTAGAAGCTTACTCTACTCTACAACAAATTTATATTTTTGGGATTCAAGATCCCATACTCCAAACATCTTTTAAAAATTAACTCTAGGTGTTTGCAATGCTCATCTCTTTCCTTTAAAAAATAGTTAGGCCATCTCAGTAAATTACTATGATCAAATAAATAATATTAACAAAAGCTATTCCCATTTCTCTTTGAAAAGTTGATCCTACATTATTCAAAACAAATAGAATCCTCACATATACTTATGTGTCCCATGAAGTAGTAAATGGAATTTTAAGTTGTTCTGAATCTTTTAGAACCACTTGGTTGTAGTTGAAAAATCCATCCATCCTGGACATTAATTTTGATCCAGTTACCTATTACAAAAATGATCTATGCTTAGAAGGAGATAGTTATCCTTAAGGGATTTAAGGTTGAGGTTCTTAAATTCAACACACAACCTTATTTATCCATTCTTTTCTTGCATAGGGACAATATTAGACACTAATCTAGAATGCCTCTTTTCTTTAATGATATTAGCTTCCTTCATTTTAATCAACTCCTTTTACATTAAGGGAGCCAAGCAGGACTTATAGGCCTTTGTTTCTCCCTAAATGGTTTAGCATTGGGTTGAGGTGAGATTGTATGTAAGAAAATCCTCCCTATAAACCTTTAGCTCATCATATGACCATGCAAAACATTTTTTAAATTTATCCAACAAAGGAATGAGCATTTATTTTTCATGAGTTTTAAGCCTCTTACCAATATAAACCATTTTATGGTTTTCTATTGCCCCCAAATTCATTCCTTCAACATCATCCTCATGAATTAATTTTCCCTTATTCCAGAAGCGATCCACACTATCAAACATTCTCTCTACAGACACTAATCCTTTGGGAATAGTGTTTGTCGTGAGTTGAACTATTTCATTCCTAAACAAGGTCTCATTTCCATCTTTAGTTTTAACCATTAACTGCTAATCAATGAGTTGATTATCAAACTCATCCATACTATTCAAGAACATGTAGATTTAGTTATTATCATTGAATAATTTCTAGCAACATATATTCTACATGAAACATAGAAAAAATATGGAAGTCTGTGAATGTGCAATGATCTAAGGGTTCAAACACACTCCCACTTTTTGTAATTTCATTAGAAAAAGAGATCTCCCAAGGATAGAATTGACTTTCAACCTTGAGGTGAGTCAATCATATTAGGAAGGTCAGTTGTTTTCTTACGATAAAAATGACTGATTGGCTGCCTTGGGAGATAAATTTAAATGCATTAACAAACTAAATTGTATGAACAATTGAAATGCAGAATATTATGATAACAAAAATGGAAACAACCACTTGCAGGTAGATTTGAGAAGGGTAGAAAAGTGTGTAGGTACCAAAAGTGCATTTTAAACTCCGCTGAAGGGAAAATTCACCCTAGGGAGAATGGGTCTCTGTACAAGGGTCCAAAATTTGATTTTGCAGTCCTTAGATCCCGAATCTAAGCTTCTAATTTCTCCAAGTTTCACTTTTGAAAAGCCAAAAATAAAATATACGAGTTTCCATGGCTTGACAACAATGATGACAACGTTGACAACTGTACAAAGTTGTTCTTTTGATCAATCTTTAGTCCTTCTTCACTTGTAAATCTACACATACAAAGAGAGAAGAAAAATGTTTGTTTTTGGTTGAGTCAAAACCCGGTTTGGTAATTAAAGCTTAATGATAAAACAGTGATAAATGGAAGGAATTAATGAATGAAGAATACTATGCTACAACTCACCAAACCCTTAATGGCTACCCTTAGAGGACTAAAGTCTAACACATCACTCCAAGGAACTTGATCTTGCTTGCTTGATTTGTTGGATACTTGAATGCTTGGATGCTTTAGGATCAATAATGCATATTAGCCTTCACAAGATGACATGAACAAACATGAACTTTGACATGATGATATGATCTTGATTGTTGTTGTAGATGATTGATAAATTTTTTCTTCAATGCTCTTCACAATAATATTTTCTCTTGTGAACTCTTGATAGTGTTTCTTAGTAATGATTAGTTTTGATTGATAAAATAATTATGTATTTATAGGTGTGTTGCATAGGCGGCTATCGTTGCACCAAAATATCAACCTATTAATGCCTGATACAACTGCCAAACTTATACAAGATCCAAGATCCACAGGAAGTGATTAAGCCATGTCACAAACCCAAGCGCCATGCTGCATAGCAGAAGGAGACCAAGGGAAAAAATCTTGCAACAATCCCCCTAGTGTAAGCAAGGGGTTCAATCCTGTGACCTCGACTCTAATACCAATTGTCGCACAGACAACTATCGTTGCACCAAAAGATCGATTTGTTAATGCCTGATACAACTACCATATTTATACAAGATCCAAGATCCACAAGAGGCGATTCAACCATGTCACAAACCCAAACGTTGTGCTGCACAACACAAGGAGACCAAGGGTGAAAATCTTGCAACAAGGTGTCTATCTAATTTCCTAAATATTAGATTCCAAAAGCCAACAATTTGAAACTTGAATTTGAATCATTAAAATTCTGCCAAAAACATATTAAAAATTGGGTCCTGTCACTTAAAGGGGACCCATATGCCCTTGAGCAAATGGGTCCTAGGATCTAAATCTAGGACACTCAATTTCCATGGCATTTTAATTAATGTTAGAAATTGTTTAATATAGGTTTCTCTTTCGGAAAACAAGAATTATAAGGCTCTGGAATGCATAATTTGGTCAATTAGAAGCTTAATTAAGTCTAATTGATTAAGGGGATGCAAACATTGTTGAAATTGTAAAAGTGTACAACTTTCTACATTACATTTAACCCTCAATTTAGTGAGAGTATGATCCCACACTCAAACTCACACTAAACTAGAAAAATAAGTCAAGAGAGGTCTAATTGTACAATTGTTGGAAAGTGTAACACCAAAAATCTGCAAACTTCTTAATTCTATTCCATGTATATCAACATGAAGTTAGTCAAAAAGAAAGCAAACAAAATGGCATTCTTTATGAAATAATTCCTCATGCTTTATGAATATAACAAAACAAACTAATGTAAATCCTAATAAGCATAATGAATAGTCTATTCCATAGTGGATTGGTGCTTCTATGGAAAGAATCCCTTTCCCAATCCTTGCTAAGATAAGCTAGATGATAAAATGCTACGAAGAATGATATGGAATGCCAAGATGGGCAAAATCAGTTCTCAGTTTAAGAGAGTGAATTTACAAGAGATTGTGGAGGATTTGATCAAAGATGAAGCTCTCATTTATAGATTATTTTGATGAGAGATTGGCCAAATGGATGAATGTGGGATAAAGAATCAAGCCAATGGGGAGAGGCCACTTGTCATCATGCCATAGGTTGAGGGATGTGCAAGATTTGGGAAATGTGCCCAAGAGGAAATTTCAAATTTGAAAATGAGAGTTAATGCTTAGTTTGATCTTTGCAAGGGACATGTAAGAGACATGTAAGACCTATTAAATACCCTGTTGGATGTACATTTCAAATTGCTTTTGAATTCAAACTTGAGGGAATATTCCCCAAAGATGCCATGTTGAGTGAAAATGCTTATTTTAATAAATCAATAAATTGATTTATTTGTGCAAGTGGCATAATCTAGAGAATCCAAGTGGTTAGGATTAGCATTTAATCATTGTTAGATTAGATTAATGATGATTGGGTGAGTTTGACTTTTATGACTTAAATATTTGATTTATTTAAATTAGAAAAGGATGAAATGTGCATTATGATTTAATTAAATGAATGTTTGATTTATTTGATTAAAAGGTTGATGATAATGTTTATTTAATTTTAAATTAATGACCTTAGGAGATGGAAATTAATGAGATTACCTGATAAATGAATGAAGGTGAACTTGATTAATTGATGAATGCACCTAATGTGGAACCTTGATGAATGAACCTGATTGAATGCATAATGTTAATTTTGCATGTCTACATTTTGCCCCTCTTTGAAGCAATGTACTTGTTGTGTTGGTTCAAAGAATAAACTTGTCGTGATCAAAATTCAATTTTTTATTTATTTTTTGGATGCCTGAACAGAAAGTACACTGGTACATTGTCCCTCGAGAGATCGAGCGAAAAGATTCGATTTGAGGGTCGATCTCGTGATAAAGAGGTTCAAAATGAATGGTTATGGATGATGATGCAAATGAGATGATTTTAAGATGCTTAGAATAACAAATCTATATTATCCTAAACAACTTAAATGATGATATGATATAAGATGGATGAGATTGATGATGTGATATGCTATGATTATGCAATGGATGATTTACGAGATGCTTAGAGTAACAGATCTATATTATGATGATGATGCAAATGCAATGCATGTGGGATGATCGATGTTTCCTATTATGTATGATATGAATGATATGTGGTATGCAGGATGGATGCATTGATGATGATGATTAACTATTCATGACACGATGTTAGTGTGGAAAAGAAGAGATTAGATGATGACAAGAGGATCCCACAAGTCCATGATTTGACGAGACTTTATTAGAGATAATGATGATGATAGATGATGATGATTTGCTTATCTAGGATTGGGATTTTAAAAGGGCTACTTACCTTATGTTTGATTATACATGTATATATGATGCATCAAGGTATAAAGAACTAGGATGGCATTGTACCTAGTGCGATGGACTTTGACTCAAAAAATAGATAGGAGTATTCTTGTTTACACTTGACATATGAAAACCTTGCTAGGACGTACCTAACAAAGCAAGTATTCACCAAGTTATTTTACAAGAACATCCAACAAGCACAGCAGACAAAAGATAATGATCGTTGCCCCATTACTATCTCTCTAAATCCTTCATTCAGATATCATCGAAAGGTCCTTGGAATGAGTGCAATAAGATAAATCAAAATAAAAGATCAAGTACACAAACAAGCCAATGTTCTTCATACCTCTAGCCAAAGGGATTTTGTTTTGATAGGATAAGAATCCAAGGTGATATCCAAAATGATGCCCATTTTCGGAACGATATATCCTAGGACATGCATTATATAGGATGATGATGGTTTGATAAGTTGATTGATAGGCTGTTGATATAAGGTTGACTGCCATGTTTGAAAATGATCAAGAGTTTGATTTTGTTTTAAAGATTTTTGCTTCGATTTAGATTTTACGATTGAAATTTGCTTTTGCCGATTGTTGTGATTGTTTCTATTTGTTTTGCCAAAGGATGAAGGTGACGACCAGTTAATTATGGATGATTGATTATTGTGGGTGAAAGAAAAATGAGACAGATGGATTTTTTCAAATATTTGGATGTTTTTTGACATTTTTTGGAATGTTTTGAGGCTATTTTTTGGGTTTTTTGGATTTTCAAATGTTTTGATTTTCAAAATTTTTGAATGTTTTTGGATTTTGTGTTTTTGAATGTTTTTGATTTTGATTTTTGAATGTTTTGGATTTTGATGTCTCAGAGGCTGATCAAAGATTAGCCTTACCTACGTTTGAGCTCAGAGACGACATAGTTCAGATACCAATGTTTTTGACATTTTTTTGATTTTTTTGAGTGTTTTTTGGATTTTTCAAATGTTTTGAATGTTTTTGGATTTTTCACATGATTTTGAAAATTTGGATATGGACATGTGTGATGATACCCATTCTCTATTTGGGGATTTTGATAAAAACCAAGCTAAGGTTGATTGATCGAATTGATGGATTGGTGATGATGATAACATTGTTGAGGATACACAACAATGCAAGGATAGTGTTAAGCAACACAAGGATAAGGACGAATATCCTAAGATGATGATGAATTGATAATGATTTGATCAAGATTGATGATGATAACATTGTTGAGGATGCACAACAATGCAATGATAGTGTTAAGCAACACAAGGATATCCTGCTGATTTCTTGATTGGATTTGATTGATCATGATTGATGAAGCTCAATTTGAAACAAAAGTTGTTTGAATGATTTTGATGTGACGTTTGAAGTGCAACTTAGATGCAACTGATAATGATTATTTGGATTGATGCCCAACAAAAGATGAAGATTGATAAGGAATGTCTTCTCATCAAAATATGCCATGGGCTAGTGATTCAGAATCTGCATCACAAATGCTTTGACCAATTTTATTTTATGTTTTCCAATGTTCGGATCACCACATAAGTTGGAGGATATAGACCAAGATTTATTCTCGAAGCAAGATGTAAATATCTTCCCCAGTGTCTCGCAATGTATGGAGTGTGATGGGTGGATGCTCGGATAAGTGTATGGATGGATGGATATGGATTATCTTGTGATAAGATAAGGTGTTTGGATCAAGAAAGCTCATTTGGATAGTGCTTCATAGCTCAGATAATGGTGCATAGGATAAGATCTAATGAAAATGGCCCATGTCAAGATGTTTACCATAAGCAAGCATAAAGTGTGCCCTGAAATTTCATCAAGATTAAGATAATATGGACTATGGATACAAATATATGCAAATGGATTGGATAAATGGTTCATGGATGAATGTATTTATTATGGATAAGAAAGATGGAATGTTGGATTTATTATGGATGGGATGAGATGCTTTCAACTGAATTGGCACACGTAGATGCTCGATTCTACACATGATGCCTGTTTGCCAGGTTTTCGTCATGGTCTTGCCCAAAGCGCTGCCCATGCAATTTTCACTAGAGGACAATTTTTTTCTTTACTCTTTTCAATCCTTTTTCTGATTTTTTTTTGGATTTTTATGTATTATGATTTTTTTGGTTTTTTTGAAAGATTTTAAACTCATGCTGAATCACAAGGTGTTGTTGATGTTGATGCTTCCATCATAATGTGCCATCGATATCCTGCCTAAAGAATTTGTTTCGCTAAGATACGTGCACTTGAATGCAACTTTTGGGATCCTTGATCTACTATATTGATACCAGGGTTAACTCTGTCTCCATGCGCACATCGTGATAGAGTGCCTTCGAAATCCTTATGTTGAAGGGTCATTGCCAATTATACATGGTCAATTTGAGAATTGGATATCATGCATGGAGGCGTGGATGGAGTGTGTTTAGGGATAAAAGGATGGATTGGTTGACAGTTTGGAACCTGACTCTCCAAACTTGGGAAGATGAGCAATGATGGGTGGATATGAAAGTGTGCATGAAATTAGGACCAACTGCTTGATACACTTTGTACGTTGCTTGAAAAGCTTGCTTTTGCGGACATCTTTGATGGATAATTTTCCCTTTTTTATTTTTCCCCATAGTTTCTTTGACTAATGGAGTTTGATAGGGATAATCTTTCTTTGTATGTTTTGGTATCCATATGTATTTTATTTTCCCATTATGCTTCTCAGCTTCATTTTATTTGATAAAATTCTTCATACTTTGATTCAAATCTTTCATTTGATGTTGGTCCCAATTCGTGGATGGGGTGATGGGTGGATGAAGATTCGTGACGTGGTTGGTTGTAGTATTGACACTAGTTTCATCATAAGGACTCTTTGTGCTCCCTATGTTGATGTTTGCTTGAGATGAAGTTGCCCCTAGTATGGTACTAGTAGTACCCTCATGCTTTGATTCTGCCTGTTCTGAGAGCTCTTGTTTAGAATGCCCTCTCTAATAAACGACCACTGTAGATGATGTTATTTCGATTGGATGCTCTACTGACTCTGAAGTATCTTGTTCTGTTTGACCTACTTCCTTGAGTGGATAATGTTGGATATCTTCATACATGATGTCTTCAGTCTGAATTTTGGATATATCTGATCCTGATGTTGATAACTTTGTTTGACTGTATGAATCAATAACTTGCTGTTTTTGTGTAACAATGTCAGGAATAAAGGGATCCTGTTATGAATGAAGATCATCTATGTGTCCATCCGCAGAAAGCATTTCATGGGTAGATGGAGGAGTATGTGCTACATGGATATGATCATCTTGCATAGATAGGAGAGTGCCCATTAGATTATTGTAGTATCTTGAAGATACAAATTCTTGATCTTGAATGATTTCGGAGTTGCTTTCGTCATTCTTTGGATCAAGTTCTTGACATGGGTCAGTTTCAAAGGATGGATTGCTTACAAAGGGTTCTTGGATGTCGTCATTACACATGGGAATTAGCTCAATATCCTCTTGATCTTTAAGTGGACTTGGATTAGATGTCGATTTGAAGATTCCTTCAATATCGGCAATCATGAGGTCGAAGGATGTCAATATGTCTTGGAAAGGACCATTGCTAGACTTTGGTGAAAGACATTGATCATGCTTTAGAATAAATTCTTGAGATATGCCCTCTAACTCATTAGGTAATGTAGGGACATTTTCAACATGATCACTAGTCAATGCATTGTTGGATGAGGCGAAGACATATTTATTGATGGATAGATTTTGAACATTGTTTTCAACAATTGCAGTAGAGAGATTTCTAATGTCTTCAACTATAGGGTCAAATGATGTTGACATTTCTTGAATTGGATCATTGTCGAGTATTGTTGGTGGATTTTGATCATGATTGAAAAGTGACTCTTGACCTATGTTGATTTGATCTTCGAGTGAGATAGAAACATCTTCAATGTGCTTTTTGATGGATAGATCTTGGTCATTGTCCCCAATAGTTATCATTTTTCGTGTTTGTGTTTGTGTTTTTTGGGTATCTTGAGAGGCTTGTTGCACTTGTTGAGCTTGTCTTGCTTGTTGCATGGCTAGATATTGTTGGATGGCCTTTTGGTAGGCTTGGTGAGCTTTTAGCACAATGTTATATTGTCTTGTTACATTTGGTTTTGGTGGTAGTGGTGGTGGATTTGGAATCGTGTTGGATGTAGTGATGGGCGGTTGAGATACTTTTGAAGTGATCATAGTGGTTTGTGATATGATGGGTTTGATCAAGGTGATAGGAATGGTCGGAATGACCGAGGTGATAGGTTTTTGGGAGACCATATTTTGATTTGTCAGGATTGATGCAGTTATTTGATTAGATACCATCTGTTGGTGCGATGTCGATGGTATATCCAAAGGATTTGATGTGATGACTTGATTGGTGTTAGGTGGATTGATTTGGATGGAGTGATTGGTGCTAGGTAAAGGGGGAAGCCCTAAACCAAGGAATGATGTTGATATGGGTAATGGTGGTGGAGATGTCCCTTGGCACAATGACTCAACTATCTTGGTAAGTGTAGCAATTTGATCTCGCCAAATTTGATCTTGATTTCAATCTTGACTCCCTTGATTTGGCTTTTGTTTAAGCAAATTTGGAGTGTGTGCTTGTGTTTGATTTTGGACAATGTTTTGATTTGGGATGATGTTCAAATTTGGCATGATAGGTTGAATTTGACCATTTTTTATGTTTGGAATATTCATATGATTTGCAAATGTATCCATCCCAAAGTTTTCTGGATTCATGTTTTGAAAACTTGTGCTTGGTACATTCTTATTTGGCATGTAAGGATTTGGTGGTATGACATTGTTCGTTTGAAGGCTCATGCATTGATTGTTTGGTGGACAAACTTGTAGGTTTGGATTTAGATCTACCATTGGAAAATGTGTTCCAATATTTGATTTGGGTATACTCACACTTGTTGTGCCATTGACATTTGTAGAAGGTAATAATCCCATGTATGGATTGTATGAGTGTGAGTTTTGATAATCAATCGGCATTGTAAGGCTTTGAAAGTTCAATTGATTGGGATTACTCATGATGTATGGATCAAGTTTGTATTCCATGTTCTCCTTGTGTTTTTACCTTGTTGTAAAAGTGACCTCTAAGGTTCTTAGGACTAATCACGAGATGAAGGATGATATGAGTGTTGAACGTTTAGGAACTTTGGATCAATGCTAAACTTAGGGCTTTATTTTGATTGGTTTGATTGGATAATGAACTTGTAAACCCTAAGATGTTTACATTTGATCTTAGGATGAATTTTCTCAAAGGATTGCTAATTCAATTAAATGTATGAGAAAGGATGCATTCCCATACATCTAACTAAATGAGGTGATTTTGATTTTGATGATCTACCCAAGTCTAGAATGATGTTTCCAAAGCTCTAAAGTTGTTTGGTGGGATGGATTTTGATAAGTGTTTGGGATGGGTGAAATGTTTGATTTGATCCTAAATGAACCTAGGAAGGACTTGTTTACTAGGCCAAGGTAGTGAAGAACATGCCTTTCTCTAAGAGTAATTTAAAATCAAAAGATCAATGTTTGCATGAAAACCATATGATCAAAAGATATCAAGCACATGTGTGGGGTCCAATTGATTCAATCTTTGCTTAATGGATTCTTTTTTATCACAAACACTTCTTGATTAGGTTTTCAACTGATAGTCCAATGTCTCAACTTCGTCTCATTTCACAAGGTATATTATGCAAAACTTTGATGAATTTAAGGCAAGGGTTACCTGTTGTTTAACTTTAGTGGGAAAATTGAGATGTAAATTCAAGTGCTTAGAAACCTCTAAGGATGTAATCCCAAGGGCAAGCAATAACATGAGAATTTGATCAATGGTATTTTCCTCCTAAAGGGTTTGAAATTTTGAGGATCATGTTGAGTGTTTGTTTGAAAATGTTTTCGAATAAAGCACTGTGTTTTCAAACCAAGAACAAGTACAAACCCTATGGATGTGTAAGACAATATTTGTTGAATCCCCACTTGGACAAGTCTAGCTACGCTTATCTTTAGTGAATGGTTAGATGCTTGACCCCACTAGCTCCCCTCCACGACACTCACTTATACGGGGCAGCCAATCATCAACACCCATGGAACTCCCATGGCATGTTTTCCATTTCTACTAAAGACCGTAAAAGTGTGGGGCAACTTCATAACGACCGTTCTTGCGCCAACAAATAGATTAAAGGATTTTGGAAAATTCTAGCACATGGGTTTTAGTAAGGACGTTCTGTTCGTGGAGATTGACCCATACGGCGAGAGTCCCCTTTCAGATCCATCTCGTCGGAGCCAACCGCGTGATACTGGCGTTTATTCCAATACCCACATTTATATCCCGGTTGGAAATACTCTTAGCTTTAGAGTGTTATCGGTTGAGTCGTTCCCTTGGGTGAGTAGTTTTTCCCCAAGGCAGGCCCTCTAGGATAAACAAAAGCAAGCAAAGACAAAATCCATAACTCAATCAATCTTTGATGACTCAAAGAAAGAGAATATACACGATGATGCTCTACTCACACTCGCACAAGATGTTCAATTTTAAACCCAAATCGAAGTGTGTATGGGAAATTATTTTCACAACTTAATGTCACCAAAAGCCTTTTGATTCTCAAGATCACCGTGAGGTGCGAGAGAAGCGCATACGTCTTTTGATGATATTATTTTGTGTAAATAATTACAAAAAAATAAAGTCACACATTCATTTTATCCTTCAAAGCAATGATTTGATTCGTTTTAAAACACCAATGCCAAGTGTGAAGTTCCTTGTTCAATTTTAGCCCAAATTAAAATCTAGTAGGTGTTTAAGTCTCAATTTTATCCTTTTGCAATGAAAAATTGAAGCATTCTCTTTAAACCTAAACGAAAATTAGTATCCTAAAACGAAAAGATAACAATTTTGTGAAAAGTGTTTAAACAAACACTAAAAGTGTTAAAGAACACTTTAATCCTCTCAAGACATCATCTTCATTTCTCCTCCTTTCGTTTTTCTTCTTCGCTTTACCTTCATTTTCCTTCTTTAGCCTTGTTTTCGTTTTGATTTCCTTCACTTTCCTTTTGACACCTATAAAAAGGAAAGACAAACTATGTGAGAATTAGAACATTAAATTCACTTTGATCATTAACCAATAACATGATTTATTTTTGAAAGAACAATGATTTGGATGAGTATGATGATAATAATAAAAGAAAAGAATTTATAAGTGGACCATGCTTTGAATTTATTGAAAAGATATCATACATGTGAGACACCTTTCTTCACATTTAATATTGGCTAAAGTTATTAAGCTCCTAAACCAACTGTAAAGAATAAGTCTTTCACAAGTACCCTCCTAATCCTAAACATTGACTATTTTCAAAATAATCAAAATGATATAATAAGTTTTGAAAACTCCCGAATTTTGTCAACTATAGGGACCACAACTTTCAAGAACACCCTCTATAATTTCAAATACTGCCTAGAATGATAATATAGCATGAGATAATTTTAAGAAAAAAAATGCACCCAATTGGCTGCTAAAGTTATTCCTTGAAGCCATAAAGTAAGTCAATTTAAGAGGAAACACTGTAAAAGGGTTAGCAATAATTCGGTGATAATGGACGGGTTTGCTTTTGAAGTTAAGAATGCCTGTTCTTATCCCTTGTAGTCTTGCATCTTCCTAGATAAAAGAAATAACCCCTTGCAGCTACATACTTTCAATGTCTCCTACTAGCCATTATGTACTCTGCCAACTTCTTATGGGCGCATAGACCAAGTGCATGGATCTTTTGACAAGAATCCTCAAAAGGAAGATGTATGTCAGACATTCAATAGCGATGCCCAACCATTACCCACCAACATACTCCTATTTCCAACGTGCTTTCTACTTCTCTCATAAATGTATTTTCAAAGTCTCCTCAAGACAGTCATGTGTACTTAAAAACAACAGAGAGAATTTAATGGGTCGTTGTATTTAGATTGCCCCAATCAGATTTATATTGCTGTCAGTACGCCATACTGTGTAGTTTGAAAAAGAAGGAAATCTTTCAATCATAATACTATCACATCAATCTCAAATGCATTCAAGAATAATATCTAACAATTTGATATTCAGCAAAAAAACAACATGAGTAAGATACGCAAGTATTTATTGTTTGCTACCTTCTACTGGAGGAAAATTTAGCCTATTCGAATGGACTGTAATACAAACTAGACACCACTCCCAAGAATGTGACTCTGACGCCTTTTAAAGGATATACAGTGGCTCCAACTGTTTGTGATTAGGTTAAAAAAAAGTATACAACTCTCTTACCGTTTGACACACATGTGATAGACTCAGAATTGATAAAAACTCTTGGGAAACGCCTCCTGTATGCTAAAACTAGTCCAAACGTTCCTCATAGATCATGCTCAGCCTGATAATGTGTGCCAAGACATCACCGACTGAAGAAATCGATGTTCTGATATTATAGATGCTAGAAGAAGAGCCCAAATTTCCTTTTTATTAGCCATGTACTTGTTTTGAGAGTCCAACAACTGCTCCTTAACCTACCAACCTTTATACTTCATGTGTAATGCCATAGAACTAAGATGATCTCTCAAGAGCAGAGATCTCGCATCGATCTCCAAGAGAATTTGGATGAGATACGTCGAGCTTTGTGGGGTGTTCCTCGCATCAACCAGGATGGTTCTACAATGGCCTCCTCAACTCCGCTTGTAGATGCTCGCCATAATGCAGCCCAAGTCTCTACCGCTCATAACAACACTGCCAATAATGATGCAGCTAGGGCAGAAGACACTCCCATCGACGATGATGCTCCTAATAATGATAATAATGATGCTAATGAAGCTCCCGCTAATGATGTTGATGCTATCACATGGAGTTGATGGCATATATCAGAAGCGAGCTTCCCACTGCATGGTGGTGGCCAGCACACAACATACCTAAGGAATCACACCCTCAAGTAGCCTCGTCGGGATTCACTCCAATAGTGATTCTTTGAAGTCGCTACAATTATTTTATTTTCACATTTAAAAGGGAACCTTTAATCTACACTTAACATTCTCGTTTAAAGTTAGTTTCCTGCGATTGCTTTTATTAAAAAGAAGAAGCAATTTTAAAATCCTACTTGACTGTAATTGAACTGTGCAATATTATGGACAATAAGCCTACGAACACATGAGTTTAGGAATGGATAGAGCAATGGCGAACTAGATTCACCTCTCCCAAAGCAAGTTTTGTCAATAACTAATGGATAAATAATTAACTGTGGAGAAATTCAATGATTTCATCTTGATCGTCCATCAATAAAATAAAACAAATAATCTGCTTCATGTTAGAGGATCGATTGACTTAGATCTTGTCAAAGATTTCATAATATGGACAGACACTGACAGAAATTGAGTTGTATGACATATGATTAGTTAGCTTTTCAATAAAAACAAGACTGAATGGAAATGAGAGAGCACAAAGAAAGGGATTCAAAGCAAAGAAAAGTAGACTCATGCTCATGAATGTTTCCTTCAAGATTTGGCCCACCACTATATTGACTTGGATCCATGTGCCCCAACTATTTCCTTTGATGTTTCTTTTTAAGATGATACAACAAATATAGCATGTTATGAAGTACAACACATAAGAATGTAGGGAATACACTTTCTGGACAATGAATCAATACGTGAACCAAAAGAAACAAAATAAGAATTGCATCATACGCTTTACCAGTTAAAGAAATCTCAAGAAACGTGAAAATCCATTTGAAAGAAACATGGGACTATGAGGCATCAGCTCAACTCATTTCTAAATCGTTGACTATAGTGGGTAGATCAAAAGAAACAAATATTTTTGTTCCTATATAATGTACAACATAGAGGTGAACAGAAAAAAGATTTTGTATTTCTGCCCCATGGTGGGCGCCAAATGTAACACCAGAAATCTGCAAACTTCTTAATTCTATTCCATGTATATCAACATGAAGTTAGTAAAAAAGAAAGCAAACGAAATGGCATTCTTTATGAAATAATTCCTCATGCTCTATGAATATACAAAACAAACTAATTTAAATCCTAATAAGCATAATGAATAATATATTACATAGTGGATTGGTGCTTCTATGGAAAGAAGCCCTTTCCCAATCCTTGCTAAGATAAGCTAGATGATAAAATGCTATGAAGAATGATATGGAATGCCAAGATGGGCAAAATCAGTTCTCAGTTTAAGAGAGTGACTTTGCAAGAGATTGTGAACGATTTGATCAAAGATGAAGCTCTCATTTATAGATTATTTTGATGGGAGATTAGCCAAGTGGATGAATGTGGGATAAAGAATCAAGCCAATGGGGAGAGGCCACTTGTCATCATGCCATAGGTTGAGGGATGTGTAAGATTTGTGAAATGTGCCCAAGAGGGGGAAATTTCAAATTTGAAAATGAGAGTTAATGCTTAGTTTGAACTTTGCAAGGGACATGTAAGACCTACTAAATTTCATGTTGGATGTACATTTCAAATTTCTTTTGAATTCAAACTTGAGGGAATATTCCCCAAAGATGCCATGTTGAGTGAAAATGCTTATTTTAATAAATCAATAAATTGATTTATTTGTGCAAGTGGCATAATCTAGAGAATTCAAGTGGTTAGGATTAGCATTTAATCATTGTTAGATTAGATTAATGATGATTGGGTGAGTTTGACTTTTATGACTTAAATATTTGATTTATTTAAATCAGAAAAGAATGAAATGTGCATTATGATTTAATTAAATGAATGTTTGATTTATTTGATTAAAAGGTTGATGATAATGTTTATTTAATTTTAAATTAATGACCTTAGGAGATGGAAATTAATGAGATTACTTGATAAATGAATGAAGGTGAACTTGATTAATTGATGAATGCACCTAATGTGGAACCTTGATGAATGAACCTGATTGAATGCATAATTTTAATTTTGCATGTCTACAGAAAGTTAAGATGAAAACGATTGAGGATGATGATCAAGCCCCCGGGATCTAAGATCCCTTGGAAAAACAACAAAGGCACAAAGAGACACATACATGCAACAATGACACAAGATACAACATCATACAATGCAAAAATTAATGAAAAGAGGGAAAAGGGGTGTATCAAGCTTCAATTGTTTTCCCAAAAGGTATGGATCAAGCCTACGCTATTTTTCTAGAAATACACTCAAAAAAGCTAGTGTAGTTCGATATACACTAGGTGAGCCTCAAGGAGTGAGAAACACACACTAGGTCTACAAGGTGTAAACCCACAAGAAAGGTGGAAGATGGAAAATTCATGCCAGGTCTATAGGCTCCCATACGTGAACCATACCAAAAGTTACACTTCATGATAACTTTGAGAAGGTGACACACTAAATAGTCACAGGCTTTCAAAAGGCACCACTGACAAGCAAGTTGTATTATGCTTGGTGGCCAAGAATTAGTTTAGAATAGTCAAAGGGGTTTTTCTTAGTTTATGAAAGGTCTCACTTTAGGGAACATCACACTTGACATCACCAAGAGAGGACAAGTTGAGGGATACAAGATTCACACCTTAGGGAATGCAAGCCAAAACATTACCACTAAGAGGAATGCCATATGCGAAAAAAAGTCACACTCTTGAAGGACATAAAACCCATTGTCACCACCAAGAAGACACATCATGTGAAACAATAAGACCACACTTTGAATAAGGTCATGTCATTATGCAAGCAATGAGTGGGAGGCTTAATGTGCCTCACTTTAAATAAATTGTTAAACGCCATGCTGTGAGAAATTACTTTAAAGAAGGCCAATACATTAGAGCTTATTTGGAAAGCCCTATGCCAAACATATGTTTCTAAATAGAGCTACGTCATGGAAAGGAGGTTTCCCTCACATGCAATCCTAAGATAACACATAAGGGATCCACAAATTTGGGGTCAATGTATATCTTTGCTATAGTGATATAATAGAGCTCAAAGCTATCATCATTCCCCAAATAACTCATGGAAAAATGAGCACAAAGAATGAAACATAGAGTGAAAACAAAGAAAAGATTTTGGGTCAACATGGAAGAGACCTAAATTTCTCAAAGCTTTGCATCATCCCCAAAAGGAAAACAAAAGATAAATGGAAAGATAATGGTTAAGAAAGGTAGAAAAATGAAGATACAAATAAAAGAATATCACAAAAGATTTACTTCCTTTGTATCCTTGCACAAAAAGAGTGACAAGGGTCATCAAAAGTAGGCTTGCAAACATAAAGACATGCCAAGCAACACAATATAGGGGATCATATTACACACATGAAATCACACAAAGAACATGAATAGACATAAATCTAGTATGACACATGCATGCCAATGTAAAGCAATTTGTTCAAATCCCAATATTGTTCATCATATGTAGAAGTTAGATAAATAAACAAAGGGGAAACAACGAGTGTTATGCAAGGACAAGGCTATCTAACCCCTTTCCTCCAAATGTAGGACAAGGATGAGCCAAGATAGGTGATGATAACGTAATCCTTGCAATATAGAAATGGTTTGCATGAAATGTAATGCATGTAATAGTGAGTATGCTATGACTGGATACAACTATCACATGGCAAGGAGCAAAGGTTATACATTCTAGTCAATAATTTTATGTTCACAATAGATGTATCGGCATGGGATGTCGTGGGTATCGAACTACGTCTCACTGAGGTATTAGCAATAGGACACTAGGTTGTAATACTCATACAAGTTCCATCAAACCAAAAGTGTAAACATTAAATGTAGCAAATACCCAAAAATAGGACACACAATGCAAGTATGTGAAAAGATATTGCAAAAAATGATAATTTACCGATTTTAAAATGCAAGAACTTGAAATTGATATCTTTTGAGTGCAAATTTTTATTTTGAACAAAACACTTATTTTGATCAATTGATGTTAATGCAGGAAACTGTTAGAGATTGCAGGCAATAACTTATCAATTAAATGTAGAAAAATATGAAAACACAACAAATTTATAAAACCCAAAAAAATGGACAAGAAGAAGACAACAAAAAGATTTAACTTTGGTTCACCCAAATCCAAGCTACATCCACCAACAAAGGGTCCAAATAATATTAATTTCCCATAAAATAACCTTTACAATGACATGCAAAGACATGCAACAACTTGTATCAACATTTTTTCATATTTTTTCATTGCTGATTTTTACACCTTTGCTACATGTACCCGCGACACTTACTATGTTTTTACAACCATTACTCTAGAACTTTCTACCTTCATTTGTTACGCCCAACAACCATAAATAACCCAAAAAATGTGTGGAAAACACCTTCCCATGCATGTAGGAACTCATGCAACCAATAACTCATTTCTTTTTGGGCAGTTATAATTATTTTTAACCGTTCATACAAGAGTGCAACAATTATTTAATAAAGCAACAATTATTTAATAAAAATAATGGTGAATATTTTTAGCATCTAAGTCTGATTGGTCTCCATAACACAACAACAACTATAAAAAACTGCAATTTCAAAAATTGAAACTAAGATTTGAAAACATCAAGATATAAAGCAAACATGGACAAATTTATACCTAGAAGTTTGGAAATTGACCTATACAAGGACAAATTTGTCCTAGGGTGAATGGGTCTTTGTATAGGGGTTGAAAAAATTAAAGTGAGTTTCTAAGTTAATGTTTAAGGTCTTTGTTTCAGGTTGGAAACAAATTCTTTCTGTAAGATGGGTATAAATCAGATAACCTAGATTTTAGTGATAACCACAATACTTCTAAGCTAAAACCCAATCCAAACAAGAGAATACAAACATATCATGAGGAAAATGAAAGCATTCAAATGAAAGTACTCCCCATGTTTGAAGTTGAATCACTTGGACCTTGTCTCTCCTAAATCTTCTTTTGCAAACATGCCCTCAGATCAAAGCTAACATGTGCAAATACCTACACATAGTAAGCAAGAAAGTCAGAGATAAGTGGTTGTTAAATAGAAAATGGAGGAGGAAGACTTCTTTTATAGAAAACCACTCAAACAAACGGTGAAGATCGAGCTTCTAGAAAGATTCCAAGATCGACGGACAAGAAGACATGCAACATAGAAGAGTGGAGGTTACAAAACGAATGGTCAAGATTAGAAAGAGCCCAGAGACAATCAACGACTGAGATTCAAAAATGAGATAGTGGAGGAAGAAAATGGAGAAATAAATAATAAAATTATTTATTTCATGAGAAACGAATCTTTGGACAAGTGGAGGCATAAATAAATTTTCCAAGTTATTTATTTTGAGGAAGAGGAAAGTGGGAGAAAATGGTCATTTAATTAAAATGATTTATGAAATCAATTTAATTAAATAAGGAAAATGGATATGAGACATTAAATAATTAATTTAAGTTAATTTTTTTAATGGAGGAAAGAAGTGTCATTAGATAATTAATTAATTTTGACAATTATTTAATTATAGAGGAATGTAAGATATATCAATAAATAGACAAATAATAATAATTATTATCATTTGATTATAGGAGAATGGTAAAAGACAAATAATTAAATAAATAATGATTTATTTAATTATTGAAGAAAGGGGGTGTTAGCAACAAATTAATTGTATTTAATTGATCAAGATAAAACAAAGGTTAAGAAGCGAATTAATTAAAAAATTAAAAAATATTTAATTAATAGAGAAATATGATCAAGAATAATTAAATAATTAAAATTATTTAACTATCCAAAGATGAAGACCAAGAAAAATGACGCTCGCAGGTACTAACATTTTTCAGTGTCTACACTTTTAGTTATAGATTTCAAAAATTTTATGATTAGATGCAAATACAATTTGATGACAAACAACAAGCAAAATGACAACTTTTTAGATGTAATTTTGTTTGAATTTTCTGATGTAAATGATTGGAAAACACTAATATGTAGACTACTATATAAAATGAATGTAATATGTATGCAATATATGTGGATTTTTGTGATATTAAAGGATGCAAAATACAATTTTGAATGATGCAAGATGTAATTTTGAAACCCTAAATGAGATGCAAAACTAACTAATGCAAATCCTAGATCTAGGGTTTGAAAGACAACCAAATCAAAAAACTTGTAGTGTAAGAATGTTGAGTTCACCAAAATGAAACGGAAAAAAATATGGAAGTGTGTGAATGTGGAATGATCTATAAGTTAAAACACACTCCCACTTTCCCTAATTTTATTACAAAAAGAGATGTCCCAAGGATAGGATTGAATTTAAACCTTGAGGTGAGTTAACCCTATTAGAAAGGTCTGTTGTTTTCTTATGACAAATGACCGATCGATTGATGCAGGAGCATTCATGGTATTAGAAATCTTGTATCAAGCAGAGTTTTCAATTTTTGTTGAGAAATTTTGCAATTTTGTGGTGAGTAAATTTGGGTTTGGAATTAAAATTGAAGGTGGTAAATGATATATATTTGAATAATTAAATTGAAAAATTAATTTCCCTTTGCACATTGTCAAGTTGACTTGTGGGTGAAAAAAGCAACAAAAAAATAGTTTTAAAACATTAAAATAAAAAATGTTTGAAAAGCTATATGAGGCATTGGGATTTGAAAATATGAAGTTTTAAAAACTCCACCATGATCCCTAAAAAGTAGGGACCGAGGATATGGGTGCCCAAGCTTGCTTTGATTTTTTTGGTTTTTTAGGAGAGAGAAAAAACTGAAAAAAAACTCCTATCTTTAGAGGGGCTATTGGGAATGGATTTTTATTATATTTTTTGAGGAGTTTGATGTGCAAAAACAATAGGGGTCGTTCCATATTGAAGAAGCCCAAATAAAGCATGTAAAATTAATTTTATGATAGGGAGGGTAAAAAAAAAAAAAAAACCATTTTCAAGAATGAAAGTTTGAAGAGAAAAGAAGAAGAAGAAAATGAAAGGGCGTAGAATTCTCTAGAAATAATTCTTGGAATTTTTTTTATAGGTTTGGAATGATTTAAAATAGTCCATGAAGGTTCCAAAACAACTGGGTTGAAGCTACAAGAGAATCAGGTGGAGTTGAGGTGTTGGGAGATGAACCGGTTTGCAAGAGCTCACATAGTTTAGCATAGTTTTCTTTTGAATGTATTTATTTTGCATATAATAAGTTTGTAAGAAGATTATTTGTTTTTTATCAGTCCATAGATGACCGAAATTCATTTAAAAATAAGATTTCTTAAATAGAGCAATATAATGTTTTCATTTGCAAACAATTTGTGGAGTTAATTTGCAAGTTTTTATTCTTGTTTTAGAAATTGTTGTTGAGGATTTAGAGAGGGTTGGGGAGTGTATGAATTCCTCTCTATATTAGTGGTATCAGAGTGGCAAGGCCTTGAGTGTGTGAATAGACTGCCGAAGAGAGGCATTTTGCACTAGGATTGAGCTTGTGGGTGTGTAGAAAAATGAATGGGAGAGAAGCCTGTCATGGTAGAGGTAAAGGAAGAGGAAGAATGGACAAATTTGTCCATGATGATTATTTTAGAGCTTTGAGAAGACAAGTGGAAACACTTCAAGAAGAAATAAGAAGAATTTTTGCGCAAAGAAGGGAACCAAAGAGTGATGAGGAAGAAGAAGAACCTCCAAAGAATGCCAGCCAAACAATTGAACAAAGAGAGGAGGTTGCAGCAGTTGCAAGGGATCCATGGTTGAGAGTTTTATCAAAAATGGGGAAACGACCTAAGATTGATGTCCCTACCTTTCATTGAAGTTTGAATCCAAAAGAACTAATAGACTAGATAAATGATATGGGGGAGTACTTCGAATTTGAAGAAGTTGAAGACTTAGATAGAGTAAGATTTACCAAGAAAAAATTGAAGGGACATGCTTCAAATTGGTGGAGAGAAATTCAGTTAGAAAGAGGTAGAAAAGGGAAGGAGAAAATCACAAGGTGGGATAGAATTGTAGATAAAATTAAAATATAATTTATTCCAGTGGATTATGAGTTGGATTTGCTCAAGAAAATGCAAGGATTGAAGCAAGGAACAAAAATACTGAAAGAATATATAGAGGAGTTTCATAGGATCTTGATTAGAACGAGACATGTTGAAGAAACTAAGGAGAAGGTTGCAAAATATATTAATGGTTTGATACCAAGCATACAAGAGGAGATGACTTTGGTGAGCGTTCACAAAACGGAAGATGCATATCAAATTTCCTTAAAAATTGAGGAAAGAATGAATAAAATGTATGAAAGTAAGCAAAGAGGAAGAGGCCATGAAAAGGAGGTTGAAGGAAGAACATATGGAGCGGAAAAAAATTAGAAAAATCAGAAGAATAAAGACCAAGGAAGCAACAAACAACATAGGAATGATGATTCTTATGGGCCAAGAGATCAAAATCCAAGATGTAGAGGAAGATCGGGTAAAGGTTTTGGAAGAGAAACCTTTCGAGGGACTTGTTTTAAGTGCAGAGGAGGTGGTCATAAGGAATATGATTATACTCAATAAGAGGAAAGACCAAGAAGAAGAATTGAAAATCAGAATAGAGTAGCAAACGTAAATGCAAAAGATGCACACTCAACACATTCGAATGAAGCAGAAGATGGTGAAAATTTAATGGAAAGGGGAACCCTCTTGAATGAAGATGATAAATAAATACAAAGAAAAAATTTGTTTCAAACAATACGTAAGTTCCAGAACAAGGTATGTAATGTGATCATAGATGGAGGTAGCACATGAAATCTTGTTTCTGAAGAGATGGTGAGAAAATTGCAGCTAGAGAGAAGAAGGCATCCACATTCGTATAGGATAGCATGGCTACAAGACGTTAGGAAAGATTTGATCAACAAATAAGTTTTGGTAAACATTAATATAGGAGGTTATAGAAATGAAATTTTATGTGATATTATTCCTATGCATGTGTGCCATATTTTGTTAGGAAAGCCTTGACAATTCGATTGGAAGGCAATGCACGATGGTTATGCCAACACATACACATTGATGAAGGATGGAGTGAAACACAAATTGAAGCCATTGAAAGAAGAAATGGGTAATATTTGCAGCAATCCAAGGTCTTGTTTGGTTGATGAAATCAGAATTTTAGATCTAGTATGAAGTAAGAATATGTTGCCTTTGTTAATACTAGCCATGATGAAGATGAGAAAGGCGATTTGTTGACTCAGATTAAAGCAAAGATCTCAAGTGGAATGAAAGTAGCAGCAGCGGGTAAGGTGAAGTATGATTTTATTGTTTCCTTGGATGAGAAAGAGAGTGAAGGAATAGATAAGTTTGTTTCAGCAGAAATTAATTTTGATAAAGTTGAATTTCAAGAAGGTTAATGAAGAGTTTTATGAGAAATCCTTGCTCGAATATAGTGGAGGTAATAACATTTTGATTGGTGTTCATGATTCCTTGTCAATCAAAATTAAAATTGAGTCTTTTTATGGTAGTACTAATGTTGTTTTGAGTGAAGAAAAATAGGTTGCAACAGTGTCATGTCTTTCAAAAGACATGAAAATAGTGAAATTTTATGAAGGGAACATAGTGGAAAGAGCTAAAAAAGGTAGAACAACAAATGAGGTAAATGTTCATATATCTGTTTTGATGAAGGAGGAGGTATAATTTTAATTTTTAGTTTTGGTATTGATGAAGTTTTTTGGTTGCGAAGGAAATTTGATGCTTTGAATTACGTGATGGGTAGTAGAGGAATGATGAAACATGGTAATGTTGTAAGTTTGTAAAATTTGATGCATGGAAAGGTTCCAGTGGACAAGGAAAAAATGTGGGTTCAAAATGAGCATCATATCTACAAATTTTTATGAGTCACACTCATGAAACATTTCTTTTCTATAGTGGGTGTCTGATGCAAGAGCATTCACGGTATTGGCAATCCTGTATCAAACATGGTTTTCAATTTTTGTTGAGCAATTTTGCAATTTTGTGGTGAGTAAATTTTGGTTTGGAATTAAAATTGAAGGTGGCAAATGATATATATTTGAATAATTAAATTGACAAATTAATTTCCCTTTCCACATTGTCAAGTTGACTTGTGGGAGAGAAAAGCAACGAAAAAGCATTTTTAAAAATTTAAATTAAAAATGTTTGAAAAGATATGGATTTGAAAATATGGAGTTTTAAACACTCAACCATGATCCCTAAAAATTAGGGATCAAGGATATGGGTGCCCAAGCCTGCTTTGATTTTTTCGCTTTTTCAGGAGTCAAAGGGAGAGAATTTTTTTTGAAAAAAACTCCTATCTTTAGAGGGGCTGATGGGAATATATTTTAAATATATATATGTTTTTGAGGAGTTTGATGTGCAACAATAGTAGGGGTCAGTGCCATATTGGAGAGGCCCAAATAAATCATGTAAAATTAATTTCATGACAGGGAGGGTAAAATAGAAAAAATCCCATTTTCACGAATGAAAGTTTGAAGAGAAAAGAAGAAGAAAATAAAGGAAATGGTGTATTATTCTCTGGAAAGAATTCTTGGATGTTTTTTTGTAAGTTTGGACCAATTTACAACAATCCATGAAGGTTCCAGAACAACTAGGTTGAAGATACAGGAGATTCAGGTGGAGTTGAGGTGCTGGGAGATGAACCAATTTGCAAAAGCTCACATAGTTGATCATACTTTTCTTTTGAATGTATTTATTTTGCATATCAGAAGTCTTTAAGTAGGTTTTTTTCTGTTTATCAGTCCATAGATGATTTAAATTCATGTAAAAATTAGATTCCTTAAACATAGCAATATAATGTTTTCATTTGTAAATAATCTGTGGAGTTAATTTACAAGTTTTTATTTCTCTTTAGCAATTTTTATTGAGGATTTAGAGAGGGTTGGAGAGTGTATGAATTCCTCTCTTCATTATCGACTATCTTGGAAGATAAATTTAAATGTATTAACAAACTCAAAATTGTATTACCTAACACTTGAAATACAAAATATTATGATAACAAAAACAAAAAAAACTTGCATGAAGATCTAAGAAGGGAAGAATGGTATGTACTTGAAACCAAAAGTGTGTTTTGGATTTTGTTGAAGGATAGGTTCACCCTAGGGTGAATGGGCCTCTATACAAGAGTCCAAAATCTAATTTTTCAATCCTTAGATCCCAGATCTAAGCTTATGATTTCTCTAGGTTTGATTGTTGGAAATCTAGCAATAAAATCTATAAGTAAGTTTCCATGGCTTGACAAAAATGATGACAATTTTGATAACTTTGCAAAATTGCTCTTTTGATCAATCTTCAGTCCTTCACCTATAAATCTATACATACAAAGTGAGAAGAATTTTTTTTTGTTTTTGGGTGAATAGGGTTTTGCCTTAGTCAAACCCCAGTTTGGTAACTAAACCTTAATGATAAAACAATGATAAATGAACAATACTATGCTACAAATCACCAAAACCTTAATGGCTAACCTTAGAGGATTGAAGTCTAACCCATCACTCCAAGGAACTTGATCTTGCTTTTCTTGATTTTTTGGATACTTGAATGCTTAGATGCTTTAGGATCAATAATGCATATTAGCCTTCACAAGATGATATGAACACACATGAACTTTGACATGATGATATGATCGTGATTGTTGTTGTAGATGACTGATAAATCTGCTCTTCAGTGCTCTTGAAAATAATATTTACTCTTGTTAACTCTTGATAATATGTCTTAGTAATGCTTAGCTTTGAATTGATAAAATAATTGTATTTATAGGTGTTTATCTAATTTCCCAAAAATTAGATTCCAAAATACAATAATTTGAAACTTGAATTTGGATCATTAAAATACCTCCAAAAACATATTAAAAATTGGGTCCTAGCACCTAAAGGGGACAAGGGAGAATGGGTCCTAGGACCTAAATCCAAGACACTCAATTTACAAGGTGTTTTAATTAATGTTAGAAATTGTTTAATATAGGTTTCCCTTTTAGAAAAACGGGAATAATAAGGCTTTAGAATGCATAATTTGATCAATTAGAAAATTAATAAGTCTAATTAATTAAGGGGATGGAAACATAGTGTGAAATTATAAAGGTGTACAATTTTCTACACTACACTGTGGTTTGGTGGGTCTTCTCAAGACCTCATGCTTTGTTGCAATAAAGGAATATTAACATCCATGTTAACCTCGATGTTGCAACTGTGAGAGCATCAACCTCTAGATTATGACTTCTACCCATTCATTCAATGTCAATGGTGTCAAAAAAATCCATGTAACTGCTCCAAACACCATTTCTATACATTCTAAGTTTAGTTTTCTTGGATGCATACACACCTTTTACCTATTACACTATAAGCTCAAAATATTCATGAAATTTTAGACATATAACTTGGTGCAGAGTAATAGAAACTTCACACACAATGGACAAGAAAGAAAAAGAAAATTTGGTTTTCACAATAGTATGCATTTGATTCCCTAATCTTTCAATGGTGACAACAAATAACACCTTGTAAACTATCCTATTTACTTGTTTTCATAGGTTCAAGTCTCAAGAAACAATCAACACTAATTTTCTCTCCATTCCTAGGCTTATAAATACTTTAACCAAACCCCATAGACCTCATTCAAATCCTATGTAACAATGATTAACTCAAATAATGCATTTTTATCAAAACCCTCAACAAACTAGGGTTTATGACAATCTAGATGCTGATAAAAACACACTGTCCTCTATAAATCATGAAATTTAATGAATTATCACTTTCACTTTGGTGGAAATGTTCATAAATACCTACAAAAATTATGTTCCAAATTTCATGATTTTTCATCAGTTAGAAATTGAGATATGAATTTTTCTTGCTCACTAAAAACCCTAGTTTCTGAATAGGGCAACAAACATTGTTTTTTCCATAACTTCAAAAAAACTCAATTAAATCACTTCAAACCACCTGAATTTTAAACTTAATACATGCCATCATCATCCCACACAATCACAAACTTGAAACTATGTCGTACAAGTATGTACCAATCTGTTCTTTGCTATTTTTTTTAGAAAAAATGTCATAAACTTGTCAAAATAGGGTATATCTCATGCAATCTTGCTCCTCAACTTCTTGGAGCATATATTTTCATTGATTCAAGTGGAGAACTTCCAAAACATAGTTACCATCAAGGATATGACCTTTTTCCCCAACAACCCTAATAGCAATGCCATTAAACTTGACATTTATGCTCTCATTTTTGCAACTATTTAACCATGAACTAATAAACAATACAACAAAAATACCTTGCATGATTCCCATGGTCCTTTAAGACCTTACACTCAGGAAAGATAAAAAGAATGTTTTAGAACAATCTCCAACCTTATAGAAAGCCAAAATCCTCTTCAAAATTCAAATTTACATTTTGGCGGGAAACTATTTTTTTTTAATTCTAACCTATTCAACCTATCAAAACCATTGGACTAGGATCCCAATGGACCTCCTAAGACCTTCAAAAACTTAACAAAGACTCCTAACATCAAAGTGAGCATAAAAATAATACATGAAGTGATGCTCCTGCATCATAACTCCATATTTGTGATTTTCATTCAAACACAATAATAGGGCCTCATATTCAACAATATTAGTAGTATATTAGAAATTTAATCTAAAATAAAAATTGTGTTTCTCACCATCTAGAGATACCAACACAAAAATAGCACCATCACCTTCCCTTGAGAAAGCTCCATCAAAAAATATGGTCCAAAGATCATATTTTATCTCTATTTTAGCATCTAATGTAATAGGGACATTCATCTCATCGTAAAACCCAATCATATGATGAATTAGAGTATCAAAAAAGTTTATTTGATAAATATATTTATACATTTCCTCAATATTGTCTTGAAATCCATGCAAAGGAATGGTGGCATAAGAAAAATTCATCTACATGCTTCCACCAACAAATGATGGCCACTTGCATAATAACAACATTCCCCACTTAGGAGGACAATCCACTACTATAACATCCATAAAGAAAACTTTATTCAAGTAGAAATTATCATTTCGAGATCAATCACTAACCCAACTATATTCACTTCCCTAAGGTCCATAGAAAACGCTTACAATAGGACTTTAACACTTGCAAACTAAGATCATTTATTAGCTCAAGTGGCATGAAATCGATAGAAGCACTTGAATAAAGCATGCAATAATGGAGAAGTAAAAAAATGATAATCAACATCACATAGAAGGGATCCACAACCAATTGGCTATTAACAATTGAAGCAAGGTATACATCCACTACATCCTCCACCTTCTTTTCCTCATCAACTGGGATACTAGCTAATTATTTTTTCACAACTTTTGAAATAAATGATACAATGTGTGCTCTATGTTCTATAATTCTAAGAGTCTTAGTCAACGGTATAAAAAATATTACCTAACTCAAAGTAAGTCCCATATCAATTGGAATATAGCGTGCAAAGATATACTTGATTCATCACATCTACATTAACCATGTGATTAATTGACTAGAAGAAATAACATGATCAACTCTTTCTTTCTTTCCCTTTTGGGAACTTGTAGGCACTTGGTTCGTTGTTATTCCATTGTATTTCTTGGACTCCTTTGTATTTGCAGCCTTATCTCCATAAATAACAATACCATTTTCTTGCATAAGTGGGAATTGAACCTCAGGGATCATGTATTTATTTTTTATTTTTATGTTATTTTAAATTTTTTCTCTTATCAATATCCTTCTCAATATTCACCTTCTATTTACCAACATTGACCTTTTGTCTCACAATATTTGACTTACCCGTCTGTTGTTCTTTCATTGGGATAATGTTATTCCTCAATTGAATACCACTTTGGGCCTACACTACTACTGCACTAGTGAGGGATTTGATATCCTCATTTGATGGTCTAGTCCTCAATTGGCTTACCATCACATTTGAAAACTTGGTCACTCATATTGGAACTACTAGGACATATTGTGTTAGTTGTATGCTCATGAACCAATTCATAAAATTGGACAACGTTCTTTTCATAATATTCAAGACCACCTTCATCATATGAGAACACTTCATATTTGCACAATGAAAGTGCAATAACATAATTTGGCAGGGTCATGTGGGAGAAAACACAAATCTCACCACATGTTATCATCTTGATAATTGATAGTTTCTTGGGTCAAGAGATATAATACATCCTTATCTTATTATTTGATATTTACATTTTTTTGAGTAGGCTTTCTATTATAATGTCGTGGCCTCTTAGACCAGTCCATGTTATATGTTTTATTATGCAAGTTTTGTCCTTCATTTAAATGTGTGCACACACCTTGAGGTGGCGATCCCTTCTCATTTCGTGCCACCTTGTAAGACAAGTCTTCCATTATACCCATTAATTGTTCTAATTTCTCCTTAGTTGAGGGGATTTTTCATAGAAACTCTATCTAGTTGTGACAAATTTACATCAACACTTTTTAATTGCTTATCAAATGCCCTCATATTGCTCTCAATGTTTATGGATGTAGAATATGCTTACCTAATGGTTTGAGGGTTCTTATCTCTCAAACAATAACATATTTTAGAATAAAAAAACACCATAATAAAGCACGATGCACATAGATTCATTAGGCTTAATATTCTGGGGTATATTTCTCATGGTGAGGATAAACCTACTATTGAATTCAATCGCCATCTCATTGATGCTCTTTTTTATGGTGGTAAGCTCATGGATAGAGAAATTTGGATAATTCTTCCCATATTACATTCTAAAAGTAAAAACTCTTCCCAAGAAGAGATAACATTGTCAGGAATATTTCTAAACCATTTTTTAGCACTCTTCTTTGGGGAATGAACAAAAAATTTCATCATCACATATTCATCTTCAATTTCATACTCATTAGTGATATTGATGATATAACTTAAATTATCTTCTCTTGTCATAATGTTGTTTCCTTATAATTTCAAGACCTTACCTCCGATGTCATTGGGAATGGGATTGTGATAATTTGGGACCCAAAGAAGTCTAGTTTCCTATATCTTTTAGCTCCTAATGGTTTTCAAGCTAGAGAAAATATTTGAGCCTATCTTTGAGGGTTACCTCCAACATTTTATCCTACATTTTATTGTTGAGGTATTTGTTGGCCTTGTTATTGGGTAGCCATAGCATGACCTTGATTTAACCAATAAATTTCAACTAGCAATTCCTTCCTTCTTTTGGCTTTATCTAACAAGTCCAATTATTTATCTATGGGTATTTTCCTTTCACTAGTATTATTTTGACTATGTTGATTAGCATCATAGAAAGTCTGATCGAATTGAGCACCATAGGAATCAATGAGATAATTTTTTTGTTGGTGAATTTTGTGAGCACCTCTATCAACCTTTCCCATTGTGTGATTTCTCCTTACATCATATTCATCAACATTTATATTTCTTCTTCTGAGAAATTGGTAGACTGAGTCATCAAAAGTGTATTGGTACTAATCCCTTAGATCACCAAAAATACCACCTATGCTTGAGGTGCCAACCCTTTATGTGTCATTTTAAGTAGATGAACTACTTCCATCCCTTGCCTTCTATTTTCCATGTTCATTTCTTTCATTCCTTGTATTATTCATTTGTGCATATTGCTCATATATTTGTCTTCTTCAGTCCACGGTAGATAAAACATGGGAAAAAATCCTCTCCAAATGAGAAAATGAAATAACTGCACTAGCAAAAGAAGAATAGAAGGAGGACTCAATGTGACCCCTTGAGGACTGATTCTAGCACACAAGTACAATAGATGTCCCCCAATAGGAGAGAGAAAATGAGGTTATGAATCCCCCCATAAAGAAGTATCTCTGATGTCAATGATAAACGCCTAAAGATAGAATATGATCCACTGCATGTAAACAACATTTTTCCCCTTAGAAAGAAACAAATCCACTGGTGATAGAAGTGTAGCTTCGTAAATTGTCACACTTGACAATTTCACACTATATTTTCTCCCTCCTATGTGCATGGACCTAATTGTGTTCCTATTTTCTTAAGTTATGCATTTCGTGGCCCATTTTAAACATTTATTGAAAAACTAATGTGGGAAACCAAATTAGGCATTTAATATTTCCCCTCGGCTTGTTATATCCTAAAAAAGTGGGTCTGGACAAGGGTACCCTAGGTACCCTTGTCCTCTTAATTTGGCCCCAAATTTAAATATGTCAAATTTGGTGATTTGTTATTTGAAGTTAAAATCCTAAATGTTGACCATCGGGATTTAATTTTTGGGAAATTAGATTAATTGCAAATAAATACATAGTATATTCACCATTTCAATCCTAAGAGGAATTTTGGAGCAAATATTGAAGATCCTAAAATTAGTTAAGGGTAATCAAGAGCATATTTATGAGCATTATTGCAACATTATTTTCATTCAAGCATCATGCCAACTATTCATCATGTTTTTATGTAAGTCCATTCATGTTTTGTGATCATTTATTTTTTGAGTACTAACACTTGTAGGTCTTCAAATCAATTCAAGCTAAATTACAATCATGCCTTGAGGAGATGTGCATGAATTCAGTCCTTCAAGGAGTTCATATTTGAGTGGTGAGTTGCACCAAATTGGTGATTCACCATTCAATTATCATTTAGCCTCTATCCCTCAAAAGGATAAGCTCTATTTCATCAACTTTTCCATTGTGGAGGTGGGAACACCAACACGAGGTTTGACCAAGGCAAGCCTCTATATGGAACAACCCTTCCTCTCTCTTTAAATGTGTAGGTTACAAATCTAAAGAATATTTGAGTAGGATTGAAGACTATTTGATCATTGTTGCATTCAAACCCTACAACTTGACAAGATATAGAAACTCAGTTATCTCAACAACCGATGAAGATCCGATAGTGAGATTTGGAAGGAAGAAGCATCATAATGGGTACCAAAGGACTATGAAAGCACATCTCAATTGTATCTCTCTAGATAAGGGTGCCCTAGGTAGCTCTTATCTAGGAAAATTAGGCTCAAACTTGTATAACATGTGCATAGAACTCTACTCTTTCTAGATTTGTTGATGAAATTTGGTTTTACAATTTCTCTGTTATAAAATCTACAGTTACAAGAGTAATGATACAATCTATAATAGGATCCTATGGGTATGGAGAGATATGAGAGTCTCCATAGATCTTCCAAAGTTGAGTCCAAAGTGTGTGGGGAAAATAAATGTCTGATACAACACACATAGTGTTAATATTAATGCTAAAACAAATCACTCCTACAACATGATCACTAATAATAATCCATGTTGAATAACTCCCTGGTGTGTTTGGTGTAGGTATGAGTCCATAAAGATAAGAAAAAATATCAAGCCACCTGAGAAGTGTCAGGATGTCATGTCACCAAGACTCATAGTTATCCTTTTCCAAGATGACCACAAAAGGATGAATAGAAAAAACCATGATACTTCCTCAAATTAAAAAAAACAGAGATTGAAAACCTCAATACATGTAAAGTAGATCAAATGAAGTCATATCACACAAAAAAATCCTTTCTAGGTACTAAGACATCTAAGTAATTGATAGAAATGTGAAATCATAAAAATATACCTAGGGAAGATTCTAGAAAAAGTGTATGGTTTGATCTAAAGAGCTTTGAAATACCTTTCCAACGTTGCTAGAATGGCGAAAATTGGAGATACAGGTGAAAAGTTGTGATCTCGAAAGAAAAAAATAAAGATTTGAATTTGATTGGGAATAAAATAAACCAGCAAAAAAATTTGATGATGAGACTTGCACCAATAGAAAGAGCTTAGAACCAAGCCTAGAACCAAATTTTTGAGAATATCTCATTTTATTGATTTCAACACCCTATGCCCAAGTTATGGAAAAAAGAAAAATATCACTCTTTTAGGCCAAATGGGAGCTAGGAGGGGGGCCTGAAAGGCCGTACAACTAATCCTACTACTGACATCAACATGAAATTAGTGAAATATACCTGGAATATTCCCTTGGCTACTAATTTTTTTTTATTTTCCTGAAAAAGTGAAGTTAGGGTGATTAGACTCTAATACTTAAGCCTTAGAAAACACTTGTAGGTGGAATTGAGCATCCACTTAGCTTTTAATATATTGAAATAACTTCTAAGGTTAGGAGAAGCCTTGCTATAGGAAGCCATTGATTTGTTGTAGTATGTAGTGCACTACTTAGGGGTTAGCTCTAGGAAGTTTCTTTCTCCATAACTCAAAGAAAAGATCACAAGATTACGAGATGGTGGAAGCCTCTATAGTTAGAGCTCAAAAATATTTTTCTAGTTTACAATTTATATTTAAGAGATTGATTGAGAGCCTATAGACTAGACACACACAATATTTGTATTTTTAATTTTAAAACCCTAACTATAAATAAATCTGGGCATATTGGGTAGGACTAGTTGATCCAAGAAGTGGCATATTGATCTACATCATTGTTATTTTATTTCCCCAAGAGCTAAATAGAAATTTCTAAGATTGAAATGTTGGAGCAACCAAGATCTTGCAAATTGAAAACAATCCACAAATGATCATGAAAAATGAGAAAATATCATAAGCATGTGATGTGTTGTAAAATGCACAAATGAGCCTTTCTCATAAAGGCAAGTAAAAAGAGGTGAGAAGGTAGGAGTCAAACTTTGACTACCCCTCCAAGTATGAAACATGTGTAGGACTCTATGGACAAGTGTTGGGACACTTGGTGAGTCTACATGAGGTGATACAAAAGTCTAGATAACCTCTAGGTGAGCTTAAGTGTAGTGTGAATAGGAATCTACTAGGTAACCTAAAAACTAACTAGTTTGAAAATACCTCTTTCCACCCTAACACCCCCCTAAGTGATACTTAGGTAGTAAGCTAAAACTTGAAAAGGTGAGTCTTGATAAGGTATTCATGTATAATAATGATCTCTCACAAACAAAGAAAAAGGAGAAAACCCAATGGGAAAACAACTCCTCTCCAAAAGAGAAAGAGAATGAAAAGACCTCCTGAAAATATGTCTCATGAAGATATGAACATGATGATGAAGAGCTCCCAGAGCATGTTAAAGTTGTAAACTCTATCAAAGATGAACTGATGTTTATTGGAAACAATGGACCTCCAAAAAATTTAGATCAAGATAAGAGATACAAAACATTGCATGAGTGAACATATAGAACACTACTCAACCTTGAATACACAGATAACACAAAGGAAATCAAACTTTGTGAAGTTAAATATGTAGGTAGTACTATGATTCTAGAGTACAACCAACAAATACACAAGTGACCTACAATACACTACTAAAATGTGCATCATGGTGCTCTACATAAGTACTAGAATCTCACAAAATATGATCCACTAAAATAATCCCCCATAGGAGAGACAAAGATAGAAGGCCTATGAAATCCCCAAAAGTAGAAGGTTCCTCCACTGTTCTATTGAAACCAAGGAAGCATTAGCATAAAACTATGATAATTCCCCTTTAATATTGATGAGGAAGAGGTGTAGGTAGACTAATTGAAACTGGGCACAAAGGTGTGCACAAGAATCTAGATCCAACATCAAGTCCACAAATATGTACAAGAAACTAAAAAATGGTGTGCATCAAGGCACACATGCATGAGGGGAGAATCATGAGGATCCATTGTTGTGATGGAAAATCAAGGCACTGCACAACCCCCCATCACAATTTATAATTTAGTGTAATTACAAAATTCCCTCCCTAAGGAATACACATTCAGTTGTTGTGGCACTTTATATGATTGCATTTACACACTTATTTTCTATTTTGAGTTATTTTAGGTTTATGTCATGAGGTGGACAATGAAGACATATATCAAGTATATCTTTCAAACCTCAAGAAAATGATCAAAACAAAAAATAAAAAACACCATTATTCAAAGAATAACCTAATTTGAAATGATGCAATGATATGGAACTTTATTTTAGTGCATTATAGATTTCACAAAGTGGATTTTATGTATAAAACTTCAAAAGAGACATACTCAAAATTTAAAATTTTGAAACATAGTAGTCATGAATAATTAACATCAACATTACATAGAGCTTGAAAAATAATGTAGGTTCAAAAAGGGACCCAAGAATGAGTCTATATGAGCCCAAATTATCCCTCTAAAGTTCCAAAAATGAGAACTATGTAAGGTGTCCTATGCGAATATGATGTTTTTTTAAATTTATAGATCATACTCCAAAAAATATTATATCACTTGATAGAGGATGAAAAAATATGCAGAATTAAAATAATTTCACTCAAAATGTTGTTTGTATGCCCAAGAAAGAGTCTCCTAAAGTTGAGCCAAAATTTGAAATAGGTCAATGGTGAAGAGGGAAACTTGGGGTTGAAAACTAATGAAATCATGTTCATGGAAGTTGACAGAATATTCTTAGATATAATAAAATATTCTCTAACACCTACAATTGTACTAGCAACAAAAAAATATTTTTTTAATGCTTAAAAAATTACTAAAAATAAAAAACATTAAAAAAATTATTGCACAACGGCCAAGTCAACACATAGTTCAAGATACTAATGTAGATTGGTATGTTGATGCAAGATAGTATGTTGAATAGCACAACCATACAGATCTAGATGAATTGGTTGTATTTCCATACAACCCTCTATGATTGGGCCCCAAAAAACTAAAAAAAAAAATCTCTGAATACCCAAGTGTTATATATCAAAATTCATCTCTTAGCCCTCCTAAGTGCAATTGCGATGCCAGTTTTGTTCCAAAATTTTATAATTTGAAACTTGATGCTCACGACCCTCACAAGTTCAAGAGAGAAAGGGATCAGAATTGTAAGCTTGCTTTGATACCATGTTGGGGTAGCCAATATTTTCTTACAAACTAAAAAGAATCCATAAATGAGCATGCAAAATGAGAAAATATCATAAGAATGTGATGTGTTGTAAAATTTACAAATGAGCCTTTCTTATAAAGGTAAGCAAGAAGATGTGAGAAGGTGTAGGAGTCAAACTCTGAATATCTCTCAAAGCATGAAATAATTGTAGGACTAGATATGGATAAGTGTTGGGACACTTGGTGAATCTACATGAGGTGAGATAAAATTCTAGATAATCTCCAAGTGAGCTTAAGTGTAGTGTGAATAGGACTCTACAAAGCAAGCTAAAATCTAACTAGTTTGATAATACCTCTTTTTACACTAACATGAAATAGGTCCATGAGTTACATTCACAACACATGAATTATGCCAAATATATATTAGGGTTCAACTCCTATATAGTCCACCAATATAAAAATTCTAAGCTAATTTCTCTTATTCAAGGAGGAATTTGATAGTTCTATTTGAAAAATCTATCCATATATGGTATTATTTCTATAAAAAAAAAGTCTAGAAAACTTCTTATCCACATAGGCAATTGTCTTATTAAAAATGTCTGATTAAATTAAATATTTTGACACATAACTATAGATAACTTAAATCAAAACAATTATTATTTCCCATTATATGTGAAAGGTAGTATAAATGACAAGTTTGTTGAGGACATTCTCAAAACTATTTTTTAGTTCACTATTTATGAAAGAGAAATGTATTTGAGAGTCTATAGAGTAGACATACTCAAGCCTAGAGTAATTCCCTTTGAAAATGCTAGCTATAAATAAATTTAGACATATTCAATAGAGACTAATTGATCCATGTGGTGATGCTTTGATCTACATCATTTTGATATGATTTTCCCAAGATGAGTAGATTTGTCCAAGATTATGATGGATCCAAGAGTTATTACATTCGCACCACATGGATTGTGCCAACTATGTGTTAGGACTCAATTCCTACATAGTCCACAAGTATAAAAATTTTAAGTTATTTTTCCTCAAACCAAGAGGACTTTGATAATTTTACTTGAAAAATCTACCCATAGAGTATTTTACTTTTATAAGAAAATCTAGTCTAATTTGTACCCACCTAGGTAATTGTCTAGTTGCAATCGTTTGATTGACCTAATAATTTTTTCTACAACACTCTAATATACAAGTTCTAGTAGAACAATTATCATGACTTATTACATGTGAAAGGTAATATACATGATAATTTGTTGATGAAATTCTCATTGATCCTACAAAACAATTTAATGCATATACAACAAAGATCTCCTAGTTACTAGTCACATTCAATGAGATGCTTCACATCCAAGAGTACTTTTTAATATGATTAATGATATATTGATTAACACTTTGGACTACATCATCTTACCTACTAAATTACATCCTAAAGAGGTACAAGTACTTTTTCATGTTATTTCTTCAAATGGATTTTCTATTTCACTTGGTAGACCATGGTTTGAGCATTTAAGGGTCATTCCTTCTATAGCATTAATTTGTTAAGTATGTTCATGAGAGAATAGTTATAAAGGTTACACGAAATACTTATCATTATTTTTCCTTTTTCAAGGTATTTTTAGCTACATACATTCATAGTCATTGCTATGTCCAAGTTACCAATATTATAAACGTTTTGATAGAACCCTATAATTTTTTCTTAGTTAGAGCTTTACTATACTTTCCATATTAGGAAAAATATTTTACCTTCTTTTTACTTTTACTATTTTTTAGGATAGTTTTGTTAAGCAAGTAGTTGTTATTGTCTATTTTAAATGTGTGACAAATACTACTCATTACATAATTTTTCTACTTTGTAGGTTTATGATGAAACACTCATTGCAAGAAGAAATCAAGAATGGTTCATATACTTTAAGTAGGTTTGCATCTTTTGGGTATTTGAAAATACTTAATTTCCATGTTGATTATTTGTTTTACTTTGACATGCATTTGCCTATTATTTCTCATACACATTAAAGTGAGGGAATATTTAATGATAAAAACTATATTCATATGTCCTTTTCCATTACTTTTTGGGTCCACTTAGATTATAATGTCCTTAATATAATACTTAGTCTACAAGTGACATGTTCTTGTATGAATTTAGTTCATGATATCACCATATTCTAATTCCATTATTAATCAACCCTAGAGATTTTATCTTGGTCAATAGATCACCCATTTGTCACACTTGATTATAAACTTGACCCGAGTCATTTCCACAACAATGGATTTAAACCTAGAAATTTTGAAATCCAAAATTTAAATTTACACCTTGTCAACATTTCTTGCTAACCTAGAAATTATAAAATTCAAAATTGAAATTTGCACCTTCTCAACATTTCTTGACCCGAAATTCTGAAATTCAAAATTTAAATTTACACCTTGTCAACATTTCTTGACTCAAGTCATTTCCTACTTTTCTTTGGCCTTTTTGGGGCTTTTTTGCCTCCGTGTGGGGGCTCTCATTACTTGGGGTTGAGGTTGTTGGTTTTCCTCTGGTGGAGTTGTTTTTGGAAAATTTTTGGCATGTTTCAGACCTTGACTGACATGTAGGGTTGGAGGTTATTCTTCATTGTCTTTCCGGCTCTCTACTCTCTCTGCTTGGAGGCTTTCCCTGCCTCATCCTTCTTCTTTTAGGCCCTTTTGTCTCTTCTTTAGTGTTGGTGCTAGTTGTGGTGCTTGGAGTTCTTGCTGTGGGGTTGTTTGAGGAGAGTGGTAGCCTAATTTCAGACCTTGATTGGCATGTAGGGTTGGAAGTGGATTTCTCTTGTTGTGCCTTCTCTCCTCTTGCCTTGTTGGAAGGTTTTCTAGGCTCTCTCTAGCTTTTCTGGGGCTTCTTTGCCTTTGTGTGGGCGCTTTCGTTGCTTGGGGTTGAGGTTATTGGTCTGCCTCTAGTGGAGTTGGTTGTGGATAGTTTTTGGCATGTTTTAGACCCTGATTGGCTTGTAGGGTTGGAGGTTTGTCTTCATTGTCTTGTCGGATCTCTACTCTCTCTATTTGGAGGCTTTCCTTTCCTTTTCCTTCTTTCGAGGCCCATTGTCTCTTTATTGGTGTGGTTATTTTTCTGGGCAGGGAGGTTGATGCTCTTTGGTTCTTGCTTTGGTGTAGTATTGGTTTTATTTTTTCTCTTGGTGGGGAGTGTTTGTCTTGGTGCTGGGTTTTTTATATGGTTGGATGCCAGTCAATTTTTTTGAGCTCTATGCTCTCCCCCTTTTGGGTCCTAAAGCTCATTTTCAAGGATGGGGTGTGTTGCTAGTTGAGGATTGCTCTAATTTTTCTTCTTTGCTCCAGTTAACTTTTTTGCCAAAGGATGCTATGGTGGTCTTTACTATGGGTGTATTTTCTTCCCTTAAGTTTTTTCAGCTATGGTCTTCTTTGGAGGTGGAGACTGCTCATTTGGAGGTGGAGCTCTATTCTATTGAGGTGGAGAGGTGTGTTGTGGATTGTGTGGTAAGTTCTACTTTTTGTGGTTTTGGGTCTCATTTCATCCTCTCTTATAGAGGGGAGCCCCTTCCTATTGAGGCGGAGGTCAGGTTGGTATTGTGGGTTGACTGGTGTTTTGTGTTTGCTAAGGCTCTTCAGTGTTTTTCTCTGATTCCTAACTCTCCTATTGAGGTGGGGAGCTTGGTTTCGTTGGATGGTGCTAACAAGTGTTGTGTTGCTATTTGGATGGTTCAGGCTGATGGTTACTTGGTCGTCTCTGGTTATTCATTGTTAGTTGGTGTTGATAAGTGTTGTGTTGTAGTTTGGTTGATTCAGGTTGATGGTTTCCTGGCCATTTCAGGTTGTTCTTGGGTCTAAATCCCTTTGTATTTTGTGGTTGTATTGGGCTTAAGGTTCTCGTTAAAACCTTTCTTAGTGCAGGTTTGATTTTTCAAGTTATTTTTTTTATAATTTGCTTCTATTTTGCTGTTGGTTATTTTTGTTTTATTCGATAGTAGCTTGGTCTATTTGTGCGGCTTTCAGGTCCTCGTTAAAACCTGCTTATTAATGGTTTTGGGTCCATTCAAAACCTATTTTTCCCCCTTGATCAAAACATTTCTTGCTAACCATTTAAGGTTACCTAACACGTAATTGTGTAGATGTGTATGTTATGTTGCATTTAAAGACAATCATCTATTTATTTAAAATCATACAAGTGTAAATAATTGTTATAGAGCATCTATGAGCACATCATAGTAACATTATCAGAGCATTACATCAATGCAAGAGCATCCAAGGTTTAAGAACAATCTTGCATCAAATAAATATATTTCTTTTATGGTTGTTTATCTTTTGTAGGTTTTTAAGTTGTCATAATCATTCTATTTTTTCCAAAAAGGTTAATTATTACAACAATCCCTATTTTGTTCACATGAAGTGCAAAGAGTGTTCTTATGGTAAGGCATTTTCATCACAAATCCTTCAAATTGATGTCAAAGCTTCATGAGGGTGTAATAGACAATGACATGTATTTGCTAAGTGTTGTATTGTGGTTTAATGTGATGTGGCTTGTCACATCCACCTAAGGAAGGGTTATTTGAATTAAGCACCACATATTTAAATCTCACACCAATTAATAATGTTATTTATGAATTTATTGGTTTTAGAGAGGTTTGTGGTGAAGGTTGCATTAGGTTCCAAAGCATGCATCTTATTGCACTTACCAAGAAGGATCATTTGCACGTTTCCTTAAGAAAATGTCAAGCCAAAGGAGAAACTATAGGAGAAATCATTTAATATTGGACCATTGATCAATGTGCTACATTCTTGCTCAATGCCAAGATACTACATCCTTGTTCTCTATAAAAGATCATCAATTCTACATGGAGAGGGAGTCATGACAAGTTAGAGAGAGTTGTTTATGGTCTAGAGTAATAATACAAAAGATCAATGAGCATCAAATTAAAGTTTAGCTCATAGGATACTGTTATGAGAAGCCAAAACTTGTTTGTTCTTTTACTTCATTGTAACTCAAGACTTGTGTCTTAGTTTGATTGTAAACCCTTGCAACTAGGTTTGTTGATGTAATTCTAACTATGATTCAATTAAAGCTATTCCATTGTGACAAAGACATGATGTGAATATTTAATTCCACTACAATTTTTTTGTTAGTTCAAATACACAAGTACAAATCTAGGTCTACACACCAAATCTTTTTGATAAATGCATATCTAAACCATAAAAAGATAAAATCATTTTACATATTCTAAAAGAATCATTTGATCAAACCCTAAGATTTCAACATTGTAAGAAGTTGATTTGTAACATATTCAACATAACTTTTATTTTTTTAATTATACTAAATATCACATTTAAATTCATTTTAGCTCGACATTTCGGATCACAGCCACTAATCCATCATTAGGAAGAGGAGAAGTCTTACATAGTTTAAATCAAAGGCACTCAATATTTTTACTAATGAACTATGGAAAACTCATACCGACATTTAAATTCATTAAATTTCTACAATTAATTTATGATTTAATTGTATCTAATAACAATTCATTTGTTTAAATTTAGGAATATTTATATAGAATAAAATTTTCCCCTTCCAAATGTAAGACTTAGGAATAAAGTATACATTAATGATGTAGTCATATATTTTATAGATGATTTCTTCCCAAGGAGGTCTACGTGTGCACATGTTAAAAGGATCTTATCCAAAGCAGACTTTGTTTTAACGACGCAAAGATGCTTATGCCCATGTAACCAACAAAAAGAGTAAAAGAAGCCGCATAGGATTAGGTACTAGACGTCCTATGAGAAAAAGGTATCTCCTTTTCCTCGAAGGGGATAAAAGGCAAAACTAATGGCCATGCAAAAGGTATTCCATTCTAGGTCCTTTCCAAAGGGAGTAGCATTAACTTTTTTGTTTTTAAATATGATTCGGTTAAGTTGAATAGTGAATTGATTTTGAAGATTATTATTATTTATTTATAATAATTTTGTCCAAATATAATTTTCTACTTTAAATATTTACATATTCATCATATTGTAATATAGTACTAGCAATCGCACTTGGTGTGCAATGGGTACGCCGAAGAGGTGTGAAAGGCCAATTAGGGAAAAAAAAAGTTTATTTTTTGCATAGATTTGTATAATACATGAGGTCAATTGGTAGGTCATTTAAAAAATGATTTTGTTTATATATTATTATTATTACTGCTCTATTATAAGTTTTATTTTATATTTTTATTATTTAATAATATTATTATATATTTTTTTAATGTTATGTATTAATTGTTATATTCACCGCATTAATCTTATACTTAAGTGTTTTACTTTCTATTAGATGCCTTCACTAACTCAATAGATGATTGATGTAAAGATCAAGAGGTTTGAAAGTTATGACTAGAGTACACTTGAACCATATTATAAATAATTTATATATAGTATATTATTATAAATTATTCATGTATTATATAATTTAAATTTAAATATAATAAATAATATAATAATATATATACTAAAATAACTATAATTATTATAGAGATGTTATTTTATAATATATAATATTAATATTATAGTTATTAATATATATATATATATATATATATATAATATTTATTAACATTATATAACTTTAATATGGAAAAAATATATAGTATTAATAATATTATATAATAGATCATATTATATAAGATGTGAGCCTTATCTGTACAATATATAATATTATATAAGCATATCTCCCTCTCCATTTTCTCTTCTTTTTGCTTTCTCTCGTTCTCTCTCTATATGTTTGTCTCCTTAAGTGTCCAATAGGTAAATTGAAGAGGTCTTAAAGGTGAATTATCATATCCTTAATCAAATGACATGCTACCTTGAGCATAACTCCCCAAGGACACGTGGCATCCTTGGATTGTTGACATGAAACAACCAATCCAAAGTTAGTTTCTCTTTTCTCTCTTTCCTTTGTATCTCTTATATTTCTCTCTCATGCTCTATCTCTCTTTGTCTACCTCTCTCTTTCAATCTCCCTCCCTCTCTCTCTATCTATCTAAATTTGTCTCTCTCTTTATTAGCCGATAGGCTACGACTCTTAGAAGGTTTGACAATGGCAGCTAAAATAAAACTCAAGAAGTTGATTGTGGAAAATGATTCATAGGAAATTATTTTGGGTCTTTCCAAGAGTGCAACTCCTCACAACAAACCTAATAATGGGATACGAGACAAACGCTTAGAACTAATTTTGAACCTTATCATGTTATCTAGGTATTGTATGACTTAATTACTTCCAAACTAACTTGCAGGAAGAGTAAGTGTTTGAAACAAGTGCAAAAGTGGATTAGGTTCAGAGGGAAGACTACTCGCACACTTAATATTAGAGATATTTAGATTGACAGTGGATAGCCAGATAGAGGAATCTCGGTGATTATCAGAAAGATGTTTGTAATCTATGTATCAAATTTCCAAAGAACAAGAAAAGTACTAAGTAACACTTTTTGGTTCATATAAAAAAAAGTACACGCAAATCATTCACACCGCATTTTCAAACACTTGAAACCTACAAGCATAATAAAGTTTAGACCTCTGCTATCGCTAGAACCCTAAAACCATAATCACCGTGAAAAACAAGTTGAGGAATAGAGATTGGTCCCAACAACCATACCCACACCATATCTTGGTAATTGTATTTAAATATAACATAATCATACCTTTATTTATAAACTCCCATATCCTAGCAATCACTTCTGCACAATAAAATAATTAGAACCCCCACCATAAAACCCTAAAAAAATCTTGAAATCTTTTATAAAACTCAAATTATGCCAACAAGAGTCATATGAGACAAAATTTGAAGAAAAACCCCTAATTAACATTTCCAACAAAAGTCATAAATGCATCCACTTGCAGGCAAGATCGAAGGCGTGAACACTGAAAACAATGATCTTCTTTCTAGCTGGCATAGAGTGAACAAAGGCTTGCTGCAGATTGCCTTCTCTGTTAAAGTAGGAGAGGGTTCCATTTGGAATCTTGTCACCAACAGCAATAGGAGTTGTTACAGGTTTTGATCTCTTCACTTGAATCATTCAGTTGTTCCATCATAAAGCTCATATGCTAGTAAAATTTGCGTATGCCCAACAGTTCTTCAAATTACTTGCAAATTCTAGAGGAAAAAGTGTTGAGAAGAAACTGTTAATCATGGATGAAATTATGGGAGAGATGTAAAACAGTTCAAGAAAGCAATGATTTGTATCTGCATGCATGCTATACTCACAAGCAATAGATTCGGTAAATCCAGTTATGCCTCGCCAAATCTTGAATAATGCAAGCCCATAATAAATGCGTCAGATGTGAGAGGTAGCGAGAGGGGCGACGAGGAGGCCAAAAAGCAGGGTGAGAAACATTCAATGGACCAGATTCAATCAACCGTCTTGCATTGTTTTAATTGATTTCGTGAGCATTGATTTCACTAATTGGCTTGGCTATTTTCAAATAGGACATGCCTTCAGCGTAATTAAATGTTTTATCATATTGTAATATAGTATTAAAAAATTCATCATATTGTAAAATGAAATGAAATAAAATAAGTGAAATAGTTCTTTTATTTTAGTAATTGTGTAAATAGTATGATTTAAATTAAATGATAATACGATCAATATTTTTTAAGAAATTTTGACTTTAAATATTATTATGCATTTGTGTATTTTTAAAGCATGTCATAAGAAGGGGCATTCAGGAGATGAGTAGATTGAGGATTGTTTGAGTTTTAGGTTAGATCAAGATCATCATTTTTTTAGTTAAACCACCACACATATAATTAGATGTGGTGAATTAGAGTTTAATCTATAAGGGAGAGGACCCACTAGTTGAGCATGTTTCAATAGTTGTGATAGTAGTTGTTTATATAATGTCCAATAGTTGTGATAGCAGTTCTTTATATAATGCCCAATAGTTGTGACTTGACTACCCATAATTAAACAAAATGTATTCCTTTGATCTAAAAAGCAACCAATCATGTGATGCCACAATAGCGCTCAACTACCCATGCTGTAAATGCACAAGTATTGGTCTCACGTTTTTTGGGGGCCTTTTTAGACACCTTGACAAAAAGCATGCTAATGTGGCATCATATTTGATGAGGTGGCCTTGAAACAAAAGTTATAAGCAGGGGACTTGCTAAGTAAGCTGCTGTAAAAAATTGGGAGTGATTTGAAATTTCCATGTAGGATTTTGAGAAGCGCAAAGTTTGGGTGCACAACTACATCCTCTCCCCTTGATTGAAATGAAAAATTTGATTTATTTCAGATTAATTTAATTAATTTAATAAATTGTATATAGAAAAGTATAAACTAGCTTAGGTTAATTAATAATAGTTGGTGATTGATAATTTAGACAACTATAATTGCTATATTAAAAATATAAATGAAGACAAAAGAAAGTACGTGCAGTATTGTAATTGAATTTGAGTGTAGATGTCAACAATGAAGATTTTGATATCATATAGGAATGTGCTTGAAAAATGTTGCATCTCTATTAATGGAAGCATCATATTTTAAACTAGGTCTCTACTATGCCAAAGGATAGTTTGCAGTCATAGACTAGTCATGTATGTTTGGATTTGTCTCTACACACAATGAATTTTTTTTCTTACTTGGTGTCTATGTTCTTTGCCTTTTTTAATAATTATGAAGTTGGTGGTATTTGAGAATACCTTGATAAGACATTGGTATATTGTAAGGAGACAAATTATCCTAGGTCAACCCCTAGAAATTGTACAAAGATTTGAAGACAAGAAGGGACCTAGAATGGTGTATAAATTCCTTACTCCTTTGAAAGTACCCAATTGAAGCACATCATTATTAATTGCTTATTACCAAATTCCTAATGAGAGAGAACATGTGTATTTTGGATGTGTTGAGATTGAATCCATTGATTCTATTTAAATGCATTAAATGAACATGACATTAAATTTTGCTAAATGTGTGTTTAGTTGGCTCAAAGTGGGAAAGTAAAGGGGGGGAATCCATCAAATTTGAAATTTTTATTTTAGAAAGGAAGGACAAATAAATCCACGACTACAACGTCATTCCCACAACTAAAAAATGCCCTAGGGTAGGAAAATGGTAGGATCCATGTGGCAACCAACTATGTGAAGGTAGGTGTATGAGATAAATGTGTAGATAGAACAAATACATATGTGTGCATGCAAGAATAAGGTGGGGGCTAGGAATGTGATAATATGTATGTATAGGAAGAGGTAAAAGAGTAGGGGGATGAGCCAAACTTCGTACAAGATTGCATCATTTATTACTAGATAAATATATTGAAATTTTCTCAAAACAAGTATAAAAATATGAGTAAGAAAACCTTTTCAATTAAATTTATTCATTGCATTAAGTTAATTAGGTTATGAAATGGTGAGATTCTTGTAATGCCCTACTAAAATGAGTTAATATTCCTTGAAAATTAGAGCTAAGATAAGGGTGAAAACTTAATTTTTCTTGTTGTGATGAGTAAGAAAACTCATTTAGAGCATGAAAAGTGCAATGACGATCCATCCTTTCATGGGTTGATACATGCTCATGGTGTTGTTGGTTGTGTATGAGGATGACATAGAAATTGCATTTCCTTTCTACTATTCTCTTTCTATAATTACTCATTTTTTTAAATGATGAGGTTAAAAAGATGTAAAAGAATGAGAACACATATAGTAAAATATTGGTAATACAAAAATACATTGAGAATTAGATGAAGATGAAGAAAATTTGATCATGTTAGCATGAAAATATGAACTAACACACTAGACATTACATAATTGCATAATTATAAATTCACAATAATCATTAATTTGAAAGAACCAAAAAATAAGGGAATCATATTCCCAAGATTGGATCCTTCAATGGTGAATCAAGGCTTTCATCTTCATATATCACATAGTCCACTCAACAATATATACCTAAAAAAAGAGTGGCTAATAAGAAAAAATGTTCCACATCTCAAAAGCCTATTTGAGACAATGTGAATCATGTTCTTGTTATGTTTGTATTCTACCTAAAATAATAACATTTTTAATACAATAGAGAACAACACCCTTCAGTATGAGGAGACTTATGCTTTGATCGTGTTAATTGTATTTCCTTTGTTTTCAAATTATCTTGGACCTATATTGTTATTTTCTAGGGAAGTGTTAGACCAATGTTAGTTACTTATGATGAAGTTCTCTTCCATAATATAACTTATGGGATAACAATAGCTAAACATAAATATTTATAATAATTCACAAGTTGTGGATTAGAGCCTTAATTTAAGATATTTTTATGTAATTTTTTAAAGAAATTTTATTAATATTACAAAAAAGTATGAGAAGCATTGCTATTTAGCTTCAATCTTGATAATAAGTATTAATTAATTAGTTTTATATTTATCATAATTAAATAAATTGTGATATTTCCAAGTCTAAATAAGTATTGTATAGGCTATCCTTGTTCATGGGGTCCCCAAGCCGATCCAAAAGAAGCTCTTAGAGTTGATACGAGGTGGATTCATCCCAAAGAGGAATGGTTTAAGGTCAACTTTGATGGGGCTTTTTAGGGAAAACCTAGTCGATTAGGAATTAGGGGCATAATAAGAAACCATGATGATGAGATTAGGATTGTTGTTAAAAAGCTCAAGACAAAACCAACAACAAGGCCAAGTTTTAGGAGACTTTACTTGTAAAAAACTCAATCTTTTTGAAAAACATTTTAGAGGGAGCCTCTCTTATCATAATAGATGTTATTCAATGTAGGGGCATTGTTAATTGGAAATTAAATTTTATACCCCCAATTTGGAAGATTCTAATTTGTAATTCGAAGACTTTAATATATCACATGTTTATAGGGAGGAGAATAAGCTAGTAGACCAAATGGAAAATTGAGTGATAGACATGAAATCTACTGATTTCATCTTGGATTCTTCAAACTTGGGGTACGATCTCCATGTGATTTTGCAAGGCGAGAATGTTAATAAGTCTAAGAGCCATTAAAGTTGATTTGATTTGTTTGAGAAAGTTGATATATGTAAGAGAATTGAATGAATTTGTCACTTTAGTGTTGCCACCCTACATGAGTCCATCACCCCACATTTAGCACCACAAAAAAAGCGCAACATGAACACTACCTTATGTTTGAAGACTAGGTGATGACATATGGCTTTGATGGGGAAGACCATAGATCAAAGACTCTAGAATATTTTAAAAATAAGGGCTTTGATAGTTTTCAAGCCATTAAGATGGTGCTAAGCGAGATGTATATTAACCTCCCATCAATATCATGTCAACACAAAAGTTGCCTCCATGTTTTTGGTTATCCTTCTTGACATAAGGGAGTGTTCAACCATGTTAGAGTTGGGGTTTAGGATTGTCTAACAATAAAATGTGGGTCAACATCTACCTATGTTATAATTGTAAGGAAATCAATGGAGCGCATCTCATAGAAACTCCAAGAAGTAGTGCCTTCGATAACTTTCATTTCGATTAGGTTACCTCAAAGACACATACAACTATGTCCTAAAGTGGAAATAGACACAGTTAATTCCCACATTAATCCTTCTGAGAGAATCACATGTAAATTCAACAGCAAGCAATGACAGATTCTAGAAATAGAATCAACACAGATGAAAGATACTATAGAAAATAGAACACAGATTTTACATGGGGAAAACCCTTTCAGGTAAAAAACCCCACTCTCCAAAGTTTGAGCCATTGTATTATTCATCAACAAAAAGTTACAATACAGTTTCAGGCTCTTAGCCTTTCAGAGATTACATCTTGTTCATTCTGGATACAACTAGTAGCAAATGATCTCCCTGTACAAGTTCTGATCAACCTCTCAAACTAAACAATCCTCGCACTGTTTCCATACCATATACAGTGAAGATCAACATAAGAGAAGTCAAACAAGATTCATGATCAGGAGTTCTCTCTCTCCTCTGTTTCGGCCTCAAAGTCCCTGGCCATCCAGCCAGCCTCTTGGCCTTCACCACTCGTTGGCTCTTCAACTTCTAGCTTATCAGCTTTTTTCTCTCATCTACCTTCCAAAACATCCAATGCAAACATATATGCATTCGTTATTCAACAGTTAGAAAGCAATCACCGACTCAGCATTGTCATCATAACGAAGATGTTTCCACTCTGGTGTAGATTTTTCCTTCCACACAGAAATGGTTGCAACGGTTCACGTTCTGCCTTCTTGGGTTGGTCCACATCGCACCATGTCAGACAGTCTTCACTCGATCAACAACGATCAACTTGTGTCGCATGTCGGTGAGACACAAGAAGTGTCTCCCCGATGCCACAAGACCTGTTTACACATTGTTGTCAAGAGTCGTCTCCATCGGCAAGAGGTTCCACTGAGCTTACAAGTTGCTTCGACCTGAGCATGCTCATGGGTGAGACTATCGCTATCGCTAGGAGATCACATCAAAGTCATCAAGTCATACCGAAACTCATTGTATTCCTATCGACAAGAGTCACTTCATTGGCATGATCGACGAGACCTCTCACCAACCTTCAGTTGAACTCATCCGCCAACACTATCGCTAAGACATTCAACTGTCACCAAGAGGTTTCACCGAGGTCTTCAAGTCACATAGACGTGAATGTTCTCATCGGAAAGACTATCATCTTTCGTTGAGACCTCACACCGGGCTTCATGTTATACCGACCTCCAAACAACAGTCGCCAAGAGTTACACCGAAGTCAGGATTCCATTGGCAAGACTATTGCTCTTCACCAAGACCTCTCACTGAGCCTCATGTTATACCAAGTGCATACACTAGTCGGCGAGACTCATCGCTTTGGCTAGGAGATCATACTAAGGTTCCAAAGTCATATCAAAATGTGCTTTCGTCGGCAAGACCAACACCCGTTGCTAAGACTTCACCCCACATGTTCCAAGTTACCTCGAGTCAATCCTATCGGCCAGACATCCACGTTCGCCAAGAATTCATGCCGATAGGAACATGTCATACCAATTTCTTCATCAGCTAGACAGACCGAAGGTCATGTCGATATCGACAAGACTTCCTATCATTGCCGAGACTTCTTCCCGAGAGTTCAAGTCACTCTGAACCTGCTTATCGGTGAGACTTCTCCCGGTTGCCATGACTTCATCCCGAAACACATGAGTTGCACCGATGACCACAGGTTTATAACTATTGGCAAGACATCCCTTGTCGGTATGAGACATATTGACTATCCAAGACTCTCCCTGACACCGCTTGTCACCCAGAGTCACCCCGATATCCCATAGACACCAAACCCATCAGCCAGAGATCTCCACTTGGTAGAAGGTTACAACGAACGCCACAAGTCACAGTGACAACACCATTCAACAAGACAGAGGAAAGGTCTCAGCAACATGAATTTTCACAAGGTTACCAAACTGCCAGTCGGCCAGACAACAAGAATGTCACAACGACCATGCTTTCTTAGAGGTTTCAGCCTGTGAGATTGAGGCAACAATTCCAACAATAATGGCCTATGGGCCCCCAAGTCATACTGGGAGTGTGGATGCAAATGACTATGCTAGGTGACATAATGCACATTCAAGAATTGGTCTTCTGAAGGTTGTGAACCTCCATACCTTAAACATTTGGAGGAAGCAGAGGCAGTGTAAAGGTTGATGACTCTAGTATTTGATGGATTTCAAATTATAGTTTTAGTTATTACCTTTTATAATGTAAGAAGGGTATTTTGTTTCATTTTGGATGTGTCTTTAGACACTATACTATTAGCCACAGTGGCCCATAATGGTGCCTAATTCATATGTAATCTTTATCTACTGTGTATTTGGGTATGACCCCTTAGCCATGTTTATCAATAAAAGAAAACATTATATAGGTTATATTTAGGCCATACCTCAATTATTTAATCTTGTTAGAATATGATGAGATTAAAAATTCAATTCAATATTTGTTAAAATGGATAACAAGTAAAAATACGGTTTTACTATAATGACAAAGATTTATAATAGATTAAATATATAATGAAAATTATTTTATATACATACCCACATGAAAATATTTCATGAGAGTATTAAAATTACTTATAAATATTATATTAAATAAAAATAATTTAATTTAAATATAAAGAAACAATAATTTTCAATGTTTATATCATATAATTTTTTGATGAAAAGTGTCTATTGTATTATTTTAAAAAGGGATATTTTACATTATACTTACAAAAAAAGGTAGGAAAAAAGGAATCACACCTCAAAGTCTAAACAAAGCATAGCCTTAAACATGTAAGCATAAAAAAACATAAACAAGTGGCCAAGATGCAAACTATGTTGTAAGAGATATAAATCTAGGTGATGACAATGGATCACAATCATATAGCCTTTCCCAACCACCTAGAAGGTATTAACCATTAGGAATTGGCTCCCAACTAGTAATCAATATCATCCTTATCCTACTCATTTATAGGGGATTGCCATTTCGTATGGGAGAGATTTCCAGTGAAAGCAAAATATATTTACTAGTATCTAAAAATCTAGAATTGACCTTATCATGGGGTTGATAAGTAACAAAAGGTAGGTGAGTTGTTGAGAACACCCACTATATTTGCACCATGGAAAAAGAGAATTGTGAGAGCAATCGTGTTAGTAATGGTAAGCATTGTGACCAAGTCCATGTTGATACCCTTAAGGAGGGGATTTCCCCTAATGACGGGGTAGGTTAATGGGACTTGTGCAATTGTACAAGGTGTATTTTTGCAGTGATCAAGTAGTGCCTACAAATGACCTACCTCAAGGGAAACTTTATTATTTGCACTTGAATTTGGATGAGAATATTATAGAAAATCATGGATTTAGCATAAATTGTGAAATGCACATTAATAGAAACCCCAAAAAAGAGCCAAATTTTAGTCCTTTTGGAAATGCTAACTACAATTTATACTCTAAAAGTATCCAAAATTTGAGTGAATTTCCCCAGAATTTTGGGCCAGTCCCCCAAAATAATCATATGCCAAGTGAAAGGATTGGATTTAAAGGTCAAAAGGAGTTATGAATCTAATTCCAAGCAACTTGAGCTTTGGTAAAATAAATAGAATAGATTCTTCAAATTTTTATTGTGTTTACAAAATGATAACAAGGATACATGAACCCTAGGTGGATCAATTGAGATCCAATGGGAAGACCCTAATAGAGACTGCGCTAATCCAAGTGAGCAATCTTATATTCAATAATGATGAACTAAAATATTTGAAATCTATTATGACATGAGCTACATGTGGATTGATGAGCCCATCTACTATTAATATTTTTGAAGAATTTAGACAGATGTGGGGAGAGTCACATATATCCTTTGAAAGAAATTTAGTTATGAAATTGTGTATAAAGATACTATTTCCAATCTTTCTACAAGGGTTTATGGCATCAAACACCAATATTATGAAGGAAATTTTAGGAGCAACAAAACTGAATATTGTTTTAAAATATTCTAGTCTTAAATAGAAATTCTAATTTTTTTTTGGCTTCAATTCATGATAACCAATTTATGGCACCTAGTTTTAAAGAGTTTGGAAATGGTCCTAGCAAGTGAGTTAAAAAATTTAAGGGCATGGACCCAAGGAAAATTGGCTAAAGATTTATCTTGACAAGTGATTATAAGAGACCACTATATATATATTGTTGATTGATATAAATATCACTAAAAAAACTATTACTATTTTACATAAGCATGATTACCTTCCAAACCTTCCTATACTTTTGATAACAAAAGTTCATTGAATCTAAATAGGCTCCTTCATAACAAGAATGGAATTAAATCCCATATTTATCTAAGATTTATGAGCAAGGGTAAGCCCAAGGGGAATACATTAATGCAACAAAATCTTCTATTTTTCATTTCCTTCAAGAGATCAAATTATCCATTTAGCATAGAGAGACAAACTATGTCACTAAATATCTATGAGGCCAAGCCCACTCGAATTATGGAGAGGCAATAGAAATTCTAGGAAACATGATGTAAAGCTTTTTCTTGCTTTGAAGAAGCGTGAAAATAATGCCTTAGTAGTTCTTATTTTTTTTTTATAGGAATCCTCTAAAGGAACCCAAAATATGAGTAATACACATAGGTGGCTACTAGCACGCTAGAGTAAACCTAAAAATTCATATCCAAAGAAAAAGGTTTGGTGATCTAATAATAAAACTTCTTATCAACATGATCAATAACTAAATGACAAAGAGAAGAGGAAGAAGTTTAAAAATTAAAAGGCTTCTAAGAAACTAGAATATTTATGCATGGTAAATCCACTTCTAGTTGAATTCATTAAGCCAAGGAGGAAAAGGGGGGAAGAACTACCTATAGTATTGATTTTTATAAGATAGATGCAAAACAAAAGGTATCAAGGTATTGTAAATCCTATTTGGTATTATCCTCCTCTTCCAAGAGAATAAGAAAATAATTATTGGTAAAATATCTAGTGATAAACTATTGAGAAGAATTAGGAAGGGAGATACATTTAAATAACTTCTACAAGACAATATTAAAAATTTAATAACCAAAGTCTTGGGGGGGGCTCTGGCTTGCATGTGTGGGATATGAAAAGACACCTTGCACGTGCTACTATGAGTCCCCATCTACCTCTAAATTTGTGCTCTTTGTTCACTTTGGTTGCAAGTTTTGTTGCCCTTTGTCTTGGTAGTTGTGTGTTGAGTCATTGGTTGTGTACATTTCTAGGGGTTCATAGGGCATGTGGTTTGATTGTAATTTTTAAATTGAAAATCATTGTATGGGCTAGGGTACAATCAATACCTATAGGGGGTGTTGGGTTCTTTCTCACACATATGTGATTATTGCACTTGTGTGAGAGTGTATGGAGGTATCTTTGGTAGTGGATAGTGGGGAAGCCATTAAGTCTAAATGTGAAGTAAGAAAATCCTTCAAAGAAGCTTTGCAGATGGAAGAATAATTTTTTTTTGCAATGAATGTGGTATTCAATGTGGGATTCAGAGGCAACAATGGAGGGCTCGTTGAAGAAGGAAGATGAGGAAAAAAGAAGGATGTGAAGGAGGTAAGGACCCTTTTCTACCTAGGGTTCTAAGATTAAACCATAATGAAAAAATGTTAAATATTGTTAAGAAAGAAGAAAATAGGTTAAAAACATTGTTACTTTTCTTTCTTGCATGGATATGAATAATCTCCAAGTGAGGAATTTTTTTGATAACTAGTTAAATAGTGTTTGGGGTAAAAATTGTTGAGATTATGGATGCATGGTGCTTGAAGCTGCAGTCTTCGATGGAGGACCTTTGAGCCAGGAAAGATGATCAACCACAAAGAAAGTGTTGCAACAATGGAATGCTGATTAAAGATTCTATTGATAATATATTGATATATTGGATATATTAGAAATGAACAAGATGCTTGATTATATAGGCAATAGGTAAACCCTAATATGCATGAGATGTTGCCATGTGTCTTGATCTAACAACATGTGACAACATGTGAACCCTATCTAGATGATCATTAAATGAGGAGATAAGTTCTAGAAGGACAACTCATCTTCTAGAAGGAATCTTATCCCACAAACAAGGAAGGGAATATTATCCCATTTATTAAATGATTTATCTAATAATGCAAATAAGACTTAATTAATTAAATGCAAGACCTAAGTTAACTTATGTTAGTGTAATAATTAATTAATTACACCAACACCCCTCCAAATTCAACTTAGGGAGAAAGATGCAATGATTATGCATGGATGATGATGATGATGGGTCTCGGCTACGAGGCCATGTTAGGTACCCATGTACATGAAGATGCAGAAAATCTCCCACAAGCAGAGAAAAGGGGAAAACCTAGTAGGAACAAAACCCCTCTCCAAAAAAGGAGATGAAAATGCAAAAATGTGAGATAGGATGGGAAGGATGGAGGACTCCCAAATACCCCCCAAGTACACCATCCGTCACATGGATACAATAGAGAGAGAATAAATAGCCCTCCTAGAAGAGGATATCACCTGCAAAAAAGGTAAGTGTCTGAAGACAAAACAAGATCCAATGCCAACAAACAACTTGTCTCCCTTTCAGAAGAAACAAAACCAACTGCAAGTGCAAAGATGCTTCCCATTCTGGATAGGAATTGAAGGAAGGATGAATGATGGTGTCTCTGAACTCTGCTCAAGTGTCTCCTTACCTAATGATGAAGAGGCCACAATCAATGAAGGGAGTGACAAACCAGGATGATGCAGGAACTGATGCTGAAGAATATCCAAAGACAAAGATGGAATGAATATGATGGAGACTTGATAGCCCCTCCTGAATGAAGTGCCCTCAAAACCACTGAAGGAAGTCTGAAGCAAATCCAATGGAAAATGCTAAAGAAACCTCAATTCCTGAATGGAATGACAGGGAAGAAGTCTTAGATAATAAATCTCTAAATAGAGGAGTGATATCCCCTCAAGAATGTTCTCCAAACCTGTAGAAGTAGCCAAGTCAATGATCCCTGAAACAAAGCCATCATGTGATGTCAAGTCAGAAAAAATGAATGTGTCCTGATGAATGATGATTGTGGAAGCCTTAATCAATGAATTTAGACAAGGAATCATTGAATGTGAAGGGATACCAACTATCTCTGATGAAGAAGAAGCACCTGAAGCAACCTGGTCAACCTCTTTGGAAAGATCAAGGCAATCAACCTCCTGTACAACAATATCATCGTGGGGAACCTGATCTGAAGAATGACATTCTGAAGCATGATCATCGAGGAATAGTGGAGTATCTAAATCTCCATATAGCTCCCAAAGCTAAAGCCAAAGGATATGAGGATAATCACAATGATCAATAGAACTCAAAACATCACAATCAACTTGCATAGAAATGATTTCCAAAACAGTATATCTGCTGCAACTCCAAGCAAATTCTTGAATTTCTTCACTTGGATGGGGAACTATACCAAAAAGATGTGGTAACAAATCAAGTGATCGAAGATGGTGGCAGATCCCATCTCGCCATTGCTTATAGTTACCCTTGTGCAACATAAGCAAAGAAGGAGAGAAATATGCAAGCCCCATAATGAAATTTCTCCACAAACACAAAGACAAATGACCTTCAACAGCAAATAAAGACTTCCAAATATGATGTACAACTGAAGTGATGCAACCTGGATCAAAACAAACTTGTCCCAAGCTTCAGAATAACCAGGTTATTGATCAAATGCACCAAATTAAAAAAAATCTCATGCAAGAGTACCTGGAGTTGAAACTAATCAAGGGGTTGGACTGATGAAAAAATCTTTGAAAATGCTTCCTGATGCCGCTGGAATTACTGAAATCTGATGAGCGGTTGCAAAGTTACAAGCCTTTATGTCCAAATCAGGGTTTTGTCTTCAGTTGGATGTAGAATTTTCTGCAAGAAATATTTTTTAGAATTGATGCCACCACTGGAAAGTAGATGGAAAGACCTTTCCGATGGTATATCGTTTTCCAAATTTTGATATCCTGGGTGAAAGTTGTGATAAAACGAAAAAAAGCATATTTTAGGCAATCTGCAGGCTAAACAGGGTCAAAAAATTAGCCCATCCGGGCTTAGCACCTGGTCGTTCATGTGACTGTGGCGGTGTGACTGGCAAAAAAGAGGGGCCGCCAGGCAGAGCTCGGTGGTGCTAGGGCAGCGCCGCTGGATGAAGCGGAGCCAGTGTAGGAAACACCTAGCGTCGGCAAGAGCAAAAAGTCGACGGTCAACAAATCCCGACGGTCAGCGAGGAGTACACAGAGCCGGCGGTTGGTGGAGACTGCGCTCGGGCCGGTGATGTACGATGTCGACAGTGGAGACCACAGTCAGTAGAGATTGTCGGCGGCTGATGAACGGCGGGTCTGGAAATAGTACTTCCCCCCTTGCAAACAATAAATGATAGTGGCCGACCCAAAATATTTTGCAGACTTGACAATCAAAATAAATTTTGAATATTGCTAATTATGAGCAATTCAAAATTTAAATGTCGATATCCATAAAAAATAAACCCAAAATATTTAATAAAATGTCGATATATTAAATATTTATGCCGACGGATGAAGAATATGTGCCCGATGAAAACTATAGCGCAGATTTAAAAAATCAAACCCATTTGATGCCGACGGAGAAATAAAAATCCAGGTCGCAGGATGATTTTTTTTGAAACTATAGAAAAATATAGCCCACAATATATATTTATTTTTTTGCCAAACAATAAAGATAAATGCCCTGATTTTTTCTGAAAATAGAAAATGGCTTGCATATAAAAAAATTTTGCCTCAGAGGACAACTGACTGGGATGATTTTTCACTACAAATTGTACGGATCGTACGATTGATTTTGCAAACCCAAAAATACCTCTGAAGCTCCCGAGATGATGTATCCGATTTTGATGAATGGGCAGGTGATCCTAGGGTTTCGAGGCCTTCTGAAGATAATGGCGAGCTCGGATCTGACTCTATTTGCTTCATAAATCAGCTTGGTCCCTGGGTGGAAACAAGTAGCCTTCAGTGGAAACCTCCAACCTGCAAAAATCTCGCACACCAACTTTCGTGATCGAGGGTTGACGTTTCACTGGATAAGCTCTGATACCATGTTGAGATTATGGATGCACAGTCCTTAAAGCTGCAATCTTCGATGGAGTACCTTTGAGCCAGGAAAGATGATCAACCACAAAGAAAGTGTTGCAACAATGGAATGCTGATTAAAGATTCTATTGATAATATATTGATATATTGGATATATTAGAAATGAACAAGATGCTTGATTATATAGGCAATAGGTAAACCCTAATATGCATGAGATGTTGCCATGTGTCTTGATCTAACAACATGTGACAACATGTGAACCCTATCTAGATGATCATTAAATGAGGAGATAAGTTCTAGAAGGACAACTCATCTTCTAGAAGGAATCTTATCCCACCAAACAAGGAAGGGAATATTATCCCATTTATTAAATGATTTATCTAATAATGCAACCTAGGACTTAATTAATTAAATGCAAGACCTAAGTTAACTTATGTTAGTGTAATAATTAATTAATTACACCAACAAAAATATGGGTATTTATATTTCATTTTGTAGGATGATTCAGAGAGGGTTATTTGTAATCTTTTTGAAAAACCATAATATGTAAAAGAGGGTTTTAGAAAGAGACTTTTGGAATATCAGGAAATCCCTCTTTAGGGAGTAGTTTGGTCACCTTAAGTTATCCAAAATGAAATTCCTTTATGCTTTGTGCCAAGATGGATTAATGTCAATAATGTTCCCCTATAAATGTGGGTATTTTTGCCTCAATTGTTAAAACCAATTGGTAAAGTGTTGTAAATTAAAAATAATAGGTCCTCATTGCCACACATGAATGCTAGAATCTTAGTTTCATTTAATGTACAAATATTCAAATCGCAAAAATAATTGGGATTGAAATTAAAGGTAAATTATTCAATTGTGAAATAGAATCCCTAAGGTGTAAATTCCTAGTTTTTATGTAAAACTGATGGGCATTAGAAATGTGACTATCCAAAAATTATAAATAAAAGGAATGGTAGACCACCTAGGGTTGTCTTCAATAGTCAACATGCGCAAAACTCCTCAAAGGAAGACAAAGGATTAGATATAGACTTTGATTTAAATAATGAGGCCTTAAACCCTCACCCAAGAGAAGATAATATTATAGAACCAAAATCTTGTTCTGAGGATAATGTGCATGAAAAAATGGAAACCATTCCTAATAATATTGATGAAGAAAGGGATATAAATTATGAGGAAAAAAATTGAAAGTTGTGAAATAATGATTACTCCCAATAAGAATAATGGTGTCCATTGTGAGATGAACAATGGGGAAAAAAAGAATGAAAGAATTAATGAAATTGTGCATATAGATGAAAACTCCATTGAACTTTGAAAAAATGCACAAGAAATTGTGCTTGATAATTTAAAAGATTAGATAAAAAGGAGAAATGATGAGAGATTCCTAGACCCTCTAGAAGTTGTAAGCTCTATCGACTTGGATGGAATGCCATATGATAATGAATATAAAAAAGAAAATAGGGATATTAACTGCTTTAATCCCTTGTATTAGGAAATAAGAGATGAACATAAAAGGAAAGGAAAAAGGGAGTCTAAAGAAGAAGAAGAAAAAAGGAAGGAGGTGAGTAGAACCAATCAAAATCCTAGAAAAATGGGCAAAGGAGAAGGTATGCCTTCTTATTTTGATAGATTATATAAGAATTAGAAATTTCCTCAACTTCCATCTGATAAATGAACTTAAACTGCATAAGTTGGAATATTCAGGGCTAGAAACCCCTGAGAGGAAATATGTATTGAGGTCATTCTGTAACAGTAAAAAGGATTTAGATTGCCTCCTAATACAACTTTCATACAAATCATCAAAAAGGAAAAGGTGGAATTACAAATTTAATAGTGCCAAAATGGAAACCATTCATCACTAATTCTAGTTGCTTGCCCTGTAATAGATGTTGTGTAACACTGGAAAGAAATAGCCAAAAAATTGGTATATGTTCAATATATGCTCCAAATGATTATAGAGAGAGAATAGAATTTTGGAGATGGTGTGTTAACAATCTTCCCAAAACCCCTTGGATTTTTGGGGAAGATTTTAACATGATTGGAAATAATAAAGACAAGTTAGGAGGATACCCTTGGGGATGGAAAGGAAATGAACAATTTTATTGGAATAGAATGAAAAAAATATTGAAACTATTTGAACCCTTGGAAGGAAAGAAGAAAGATAGCAAGATCATATGGTTTGCATGGTGCAACAACTAAAGTGACAGTAAAAGAGTCTATTGCAGACTTGACATATTCTATGCTCATGAGGACACATTTTGCTTTAAAAGTAGAAAGTGAGAAAATTGTGTGCAAATTGAACCAAAGACATTCTCAAATCATTACCCGATTGAAACTATGGTTATTTTTAAATATTGTGGATAGAGCTTAGGAGGAAAAAATGAGAGTTTGTTTAAACTCAACAAAAAAAAATTAGAACACAAAGACTGTTTGGATGGTATAAAGACTTTGAGGATTATTAACATAAAGTTGTTCCCTAAAGACTCTACCATTGACTAATTGAGTAATTTGGTCTCCAATCTAAAGGTCCTATTGAAAACTATAGTAAATAAATATGTGATAGACAATAGAAGACTAGAAAGATCCATGAATGATGAGTTGCTAGAGGTTGAAAAGGAAATATAAGAGGACAAGGATAATGAAAATTTGGTAAACAAAGTAAAGAATATTAAGCATAAACTTAAAATGTTTCAAATTAAAAAGGCCCAAGGGGCTAGGATAAAGAAAAAAATGAACTAGGTGAAAGATGGAGATAAAGGTACCAAATTTTTCTTGAATTTGTTGAGGAAAAAATATGCCATTGAATCAATAGGATCAATCAGAAGCAATGACTCCTAGTTTCATGAGAAGGAGGAAATAAAGGGAATCTTCCTTGAATTCTATAAAAATCTATTCATTATAAAATATAAGAATAACTTATGTAAAAATGCTCAAGAGATATGTAGACAAATAATTCCCAACAAAATCACAGATGAGATGGAAAATAACCTAAAAGGAAATAACTAAAGAAGAAATTAATAAATCTGTTGTATCATTTCAAAATGGGAAATCTTTTGGGGCTAATGGTCTTCTAGTTGAATGTTACAAAGAAAACCTAGATTGGATAGTTGACGACCTCTTTGAAGTTTATCAAGAAACTATTGAAAAAGGAACCTTGGGGAGTGAAATTAACAAAGTCATTAAATAAAATTACTCCAAAAGGATGGGGACAAAGGAAATATAAAAAACTTGAGGCCTATCATATTGTTAAATGTTTCATACAAAATCTTTGCAAAACTATTGGCAAGGAGGTTGAAAAATATTCTCCCAAGTATTATAAAAAACACTAAGACTATCTTTATCAAGGGAAAATATATCTTAGAGAACTTTCAATCACTAGTTGGGAAGCCTTGGATTGGGAAAAAAAGAAGCAATCAAAATGTGGAAATTTTACTCCTAGACTTTGAAAACGCTTATGACAGAGGTGAGTGGATTTTTGTGATTTCTATCTTAGAGGTACTTGGCTTTCCAAATGAGTTCTTCAAGATGTCAAGGTCCTATTTAAAGATGCAATTGCTCGAATTGAAATAAATGGTTCTCTCTTTGATCCATTTTCCCTAGGTAGATTTATAAGACAAGACTGTATGTTGGCTCCTACACTATTCGTAATTGTTGTAGAGGCATTGTACTATATCTTAAGAACATAAAAACTAGGACCCAACCTAAAAGGAGTTGTTCTTCCTGACAATTCATCCTTGATCAATATGAAATTTACATAGATGACATTGCACTATTTTCAAAATTGATAGAAGGAAACATGGATAACCTAGTTGTAAGACTGTAATATAGGGGGATTCGCTACTCACGAGTTCTCTTCACTCAGAGAGCCTCACAAGGTGAACTTCCCTATACTACCTCAATGGAATGAAAACGGAAGTTTCAGATTCTAAAAGAGCAGGTCACATAGGTTTTTTGGACAAATTGACAAGCTCTCGGTCAAAGGACAACAGCGTAGGAAACAGATGACAGCGTGATGCATTGGCATCCTAGAGGCGCATTGGAATCTCATACAAACTAGAGAACAAGAATGTCTCAGAAAATAGTAAAGTGAATGCTTCTATCTGATTGCTAAGAACTTACAAAATATAGGGAAATAACATAAAGTGATAGAATTGAAATAAAGAAGTAGAAATGACAAAGATAAGGAGAAGAAAGGAAATACTTATGATCATGCGAGTGATGAAGCTTCTAGCTCGTGAGTGTCTTCAACACTTGCACACAAGAGAGAGAAAAATTGTTGGGTGGCTGTATAGGGGTCTGCCTCAGTTAGACCCCATTTTGGTGTTCCCACCTCCACAGACAGCCACATAGATAGAGAGAAAAGTAGAAATGAAGTAAAGAGCACTTAAAGCACTAAAAAATAGTGTTATGCTACTCAACCAAGTAATAGAGGAGAGGAGTGAAAGCTTACCACCTCCACCAAGAGCGCTCAAGGCTAATGGGGGAGAAAATGAGAGGAACTCAAGCCTCTGCTGCAATGGTGTTTTGTTCCACACTTGCTCTACTGAAGTGGTGGAGTGTTGATGTTGTTGTTGTGAAATGTAAAGAGTTTGGAGATTGAAGAGATGGTGAAGAAATTGCTTGGAGTTTGTGGGGAGATTGTGAAGCTTGTGAGGGAAGTCCAGAAGTGGTGAAGAGATGTGTAGAAGATGGAAGAAGATGAAATGCTAGTTCGAGGGATGAATTTGAAGAAGCGATGAAGAGAAACGACCATATTTGGGTCGGTCAACCGAGGAGAGTGTTACAAATCAATCCCTAATGGGAAGTGTAACGCCTCCACAGGCTACAGACATTGGAATATTTCAGGGACGTAAGCGCGCCGCGTGGACGTGTGCACGCCACATGGGCATCCTTGATAGAAATGCCTCCACCGACGCTCAAAACAGGCATCAAGTGTGATGCAAGTAGCAAGCTTAGGTGGAATTAAGCCTCTAAACTTGGTTTTCTAAGGTGGATAAGGGAAAAAAGGGGATTTGCACGTGAGGTGAAAATTCGCTCTTATACAAAGACAAATTATTTTGTCTGGCCTCTAGATCAAACATTTCTAATACCAAGTCCCTACTATTGCATTGGGAACACAATCCTCCAAATTGGTTCTCAAAGTTTGCTTGGCAATGGCATGCCCCTAGCAAGGTGGTGAGATATTTGAGCATTCCTTTCTCTATTAATCCTTCTTTGAAAAAAAATGTGGAATTGGATGTTTACAAAACTTGAAAAAAAAACTAAAGAGTTGGAACAATAACTATCTCTTGAAGGAATACTACAAGTTTATCAAAAAATCCTAGCCTCATATTCAAAATATTATGCTTAAATTTGGTTTCTTTCTAGTTACCAAATTAATAGAGTACATAAGCTAATTAGGGAATTTCCATGGTTAGATGACAAAGGTAAAAGAAAAAACATGCATTTAAATGGAAATGATGTTGTATAAGGAAAGATGAGGGGGGATTGGGCCTAAAAGACCTACAAATTCAAGGAATGGCCTAAGACACTAAATATATAGTAAAGGAATTAATTGAAAATGAGCCATGAAATATGTTAGTTAGAAACAATTTGATGGATGCTACTCCAAAAAAGGCTAAGCAATAGAAAAGTATGCATTTGCATGATATCCTTTTTGGGAATTTTTGTTCAAAACTAACTGGTTCTGTAGTGTTTACTAGCTTTTGGAGGGATTGGGAGTCATGTAGGCATCTAATTGCTAAAAAATATATTGTTATTATAAAGAACAACATTATGGGATTTAGATCTATATGGCAGAACTTGAATAGTTCTAATAAGCCTTTGGCTCTAGCCAAAGGGTTTTTTGCAAATAAATGGAATGTCAAGGGGATCATGTGTTTTAATTATTTACTGGAAAATAACACTCTTAAAAGTTGGGAGCAATTAAAAAATGAGTTTGAATTACCTTATGCACATAAAAGAACATATACAGTGGTAAAAAAGGCTTTGGTTTCAATTAACTTTTTGGTCAAGAATGTAAATAAGGAAGAATTTTTTGATTACTTCTGATGGATTGATGACTCCCCATTACTAATAGTCAAATTTGATAATTTGTACAAAATTTTAACCCACTCCAAAGAGGTGCTTGGTCATGTCAATCAATCTTGGAACCTTGATTTGAAAGATAATGATTGGTCTACGATGGTCAAGGTTTGTTGGTCCAATAAAATTTAATCTAAAAAGTATTGCTTTAGATGGTTGTTATGGTTTCAGAAGAAGTTGGTTGGAGGTCCTTCATATATGTTGTGCTACGTTTGTAATGATGTTGAAGACTTAGATCATATCTTCTTTAAGTGTCAGTATGCTTTTGCAATTTGGTCTATCTTTATGGGTAGCTTTCTTGGGTGAGACAGTAAGAAAAATATCTCTTGGTTTGAAATTTTGTGTAGTTATGTTAAAGGATTCAATGCTGAGTCTAATGTGTTTTGGTCTATTTTTTCTATTCAAAATTTATGGATTTTATGGAAGAGAAGAAATGAGAACATCTACTAGGGAAAAAAAGGCTTCTTACTGAATCTAAATGTACAGACTCACATTTTTGTTGATTATTGAAAAAGTAACCTTAACCTTGAAAATGCATGTCGAAAAATTTATAAAAAATATTGGAAGAAGGTGTTACTCCACTATTCAAGAACAACATTCAGGAGGCTAACTATTGGTGTCAATATTTGAGGAAAATAGACAACAAATACAAAAATAAATATATTGATTTTCAAAATTAGTCTTCCAAGCTTCATCAATATGAGATCAAAAGGGATGCGATAGTAAGGGACATGGAAATTACTCATCAAAACTTTGATACCAATAGTTGGGAGCATTTCTCTCCTCCTATAGGATCTTTTCTTGGGATAAATTCATACAAGCAAAGAAATAATTATCCTACTGTAAAAGAAAAGTGATATTCAATATAAGGAATGATCTGTATTTAATGTTTTAGCAAAACTTGACATATATTTTTTTGAAATGTCTTGTAGCCTGGTTTGGGATGATGTATTTAATGTGACCATCCTGGTCACATATATTGTATCCAGACTCTTAATTTGGTAATCAAATTTCAATTTAAAAAAAAATAACTAAAGCCTTTAGCCACAAGTATAGAGAAAGTAAGAGCAAGTACAGGCATCCCTATCATATGGGTTCTAAAATTCCAAAGTAGTAAAATTGTTTTCTATCGATGCAAAGAGAAGTTGAAGAATTAATAAAAAGCATTTGAACAAAGCATGGGAATTTGGAGCCAACTCCAAACTACTAAAGCATATAAATAATGAATGGTTACTCAATATGATCATAGGCTTTGGTAAACTCTATTTTGATGAAAATGGATTGCAAAAAAGAACACCTAGTTGATTCCATATATTCTAGTACAACAATATTTAATATCTAAAATGTATCTTATTTTTATGAAACTTCTTTGTTTAGGTTGAACAATAAGAGGAAACAAGTAGAACAACAAAGAATAAAGATATTGTAATGATTTTATAGGAGACATTAAAAAAAGTTATTAGTCTCCAATTATAGATAGCCATTATGTCCCTAGACTTATGTAAGAACTTTATATTTTCTTTATTGGTAACATCACCTTGATTTTATTTTAACAAGAATCTTCCAAATAAACATGAAAAATATTACCAATCATTTCTAATAAACTTTATAAAATTCACATAAACAAATATTACATTATCCTTTTATACAATTTTTAAATATATAAAAAATTAACATTGAACATTTAAGTAGTATATATATTTATTTTTATATTAATCAACCCACATACATGCATACATGTATACACACACATACATATGTACATATATACCTATGTATGTATGTATGAACATACATAAATACATATAATAAAAGGAAATAATTGTCATTTGACATTTCGAACTTAAGAGTTCCTTTTCCTTTAATAATCTTTAATAATTTAATAAGTTGATAAATAAAGGATCATAAATTTTGATGTTACTAATAAATTGTATAATATATAAGGCTTCTTATTGTAAAGGTAAAATCTTTATATTCATGTTATTTTTTATTTAATTTTAGATTTATTGATAGAATTATTTATATTTATATTTGTATATTAATAAATAATTTATTTTCCATATTATTATTTATACATTTTTACATTTGATTGTCTTATTTATATATACATGTATTTAATATATTGACATTTATTATATCTAATATATATTTTTTACTAATATTACCAATTCTTAAGTTAATCATGTGGACACATGATTAATCTCACACTTATAACATAATATATGAAATTTATAGTTTCTAATTTAAAGTCTAACTATTTCTCTCCATTCCATTTTTGCATTGAGATGAATTGTATACATTTGGTATGATTCATAACTTGTGTAAACATGAGAATTGAGATTGTTTAAATAATGTTCTCTTGCTTATCTTAAACTAGTTTTACTCTAGAATATAACTAGTTTTTAGAAAAAAGAAAATATTCTAGAACAAAAAGAACAAAAGTAAACTATTAATATTTTAAGTATTTTAACTTAAAAAATAATTTATCTCCTAAGTTAAACTAAGATATGGGTTAAAAATCTATCAAACACAAAAAATAAGAATATAGAATTGACAAAATGAGTTTAGAACTTTAAATAATAGAGAGAAAGAAACTTGGCACCAGAGTATGGAGCTCACTAACTCGGATGCAATTGTGATACTCAAATGTCTATATCATGTGCTATGATCCAACACAAGTGTAGTTGTTGGTCTATCATCCTAGAAAACTATAAAACTATATTGTACAACCAAATTTTTGCTTTCCTACATAACACAAGGTAAAATACAAGCACAATAATAAATTCAAAAATATTGAATAACACATAAATAGTAAATTAAAGCTAAACTAATTAAATAAAGTGAAATGGTGAAATGAATAAAATAAAGGAGAAGTAAAAGTAAACCCATGTGTGGTTACAAAGCTTGTAAACTTGCAACTTGGACAATAAATAAGGTTTAGGTTGTTGGGAGCTTGTCATTATGGTCAAGCATATTTATCTTTTAATTTTCAAGTGTAGTTAAAGATGTAGATGAAATAGAAATGTGTGTGTTCCTATTCTAAGTGTGCATAAAAATAGAGGAACAAAATTAAATTGTTACAAATATTACTCCTAGATCTACAAGAAACAACAAACTAGTATGTATGGGTGAACCCACAATAGTGTGCCCCACTTGTGGAACTTTGAACTTTTGCATGGGACATGATAAGAAATTTGTAAAATACTTTCATTCAAAGGTTTTTCTTCGAAAAAAGGTGCCTTCATTTGAAGGTCACACTATAAAAATCAACTTTGAATGAAGGTAGACCTTCATTCATAGATGACCTTTGTTTGAGGATATTTTTTGTATTATTTTCATATTGTTGACAAAGCATAAAGAAAAAGGTACCTTCAAATTAAGGAACTTTAGATGTCATTCTTCTTCTAGTCACATAAGTATCTAAATAAATTTATACTTTGAAGCTTGAGTTAAACTATCAAACTAAGTTTGTTGCAGGAGGTTGGTCACGAGGTCTAGTCTCCCCCACCCCCGTGGTACCGGAGGGCATGTCGCGCCAGCACCGCTGGTCACATTAAAAAGTTTACAAGGCGCACTGCAGTTTATAGGGGGTCGTGCTACCCGATTCCTGCAGTCTAAAAAAAAACTATCGAACTAAGTCATTAAGACATGATATTTTGTAAGATTGCATCCCTCTGAGTAAAATTCTTAAAAAGTATAATTTTTAATATATTTAATTTAAATATTATATTTATTTTCTATTTTCTATTGAACATAGGGTTTTTAACCAAACATCAAGGTCTTTGCTCTACACTCATGGAAAATAAAAAACTAGAGAAAAAACCTAAAATTTTTATTTATGCACTATGTATTGAGGTTCTTATTTTAACAAAAAAAGAAAGAAAAACGTTATTTTGGATAAATACATAAAAACTTAATCATAGAATAAAAATATGTCTAAATTACAATTAATCTCACATAACAATTAATAATAAATAAAATATGCATAAAGAATGGAACGAGGAAAGCTCTTCAGTAGGAAACTCTTGAAAGTGCATCTACAAGTTGGTGAAGCTTTTTGTGTTTTTTTTATAACACATGCATATGTTTGTAAACATATTAGAATATGCCAAAGTACTCGCATACCAATAGCAAAGTCAATAGTTATGCCATATAAGGAGTTGACATTTTGTTTTTACAGCATATATTGACATTTTGATATCGCTATAGTGTTATCTAGATAGGATGGAAATGTAGGTGGAATATTTTTCCAATTCCTATATAAACTACTATTATTTTATGATGTAATCTTTTCTATTATATAATATATAAAGTCGGCTTAAGGGCTTTTACTAATAAATAAATAAAATATGCAACAAAAACCGTGAAAAATATGTGTGCACTAGATATTGGTATTACCAACTATGCTTCAAAGAATTTATAATTTTATTCTTTTTGTAAAGAAAATTTGTATCATGGCATAAATGTCACTTTTAAAAATTATATAAAAAAATTATAAATTATTTTAATTTTTTAAAATATGTTTTATAATTTACACGGTATCTCAAAAGTCACTATTTCACATCATCTTCAATTTCTAAATGGTTTAGTTTCTATAGGCGACAAAAGGTGAAATTTTGGTTAAAAATGTTGATTTCATGTCCTACTTTTGCCAAAAAGTGGGACACACTATTGTGGGATCACTCATACGATTATTAAAAGGAGATGGTGAATTGAACAAGAGGAAAAAACACAAAAGAGTTCACAAATGCTATTGAAAAAATGAAAATAAAGAGATTTAATGACTTGAATACAATCACTTCACATGACGAAGGGAGATGAAAGCCTACACAAACTACAAGTGAGGTGCCCTCAAGGATGCAAGAATTCCAAGGAAACCCACATTGAACAAAAAAATGCTTAAAAAATCTTAATTTTTTTGATAAAGGTACTAATAATTACATGAAAGCTTGAAAATAAGAGAGTTTCTTGCAAAGAGTATAATGAGATTGAAAGCTTGAAATATTGAGTTTCTCCCTTCAGAATGATGGCCAACATGGAAGATGAAGAAGTATGAGGCTCAACTTGGATGTTAGGATTCATTCTGGGTTGGTTAAAGAGCCTGATTAGTGAAGGAAATGTGGAAAGATCTAAAAGAAACAACTATTATATGTCTAAAAGCTCAATGGATATTGGTGTCTAAGTACATGTCATTTGAATACTTGGCACATTAGCATAGTGTGAGAGAAATGCAAAAGTAACATTCATTAACATAGAGATTAGGAAAAAAACATGAAAATACATAACACAAGTTGACATTGAGGTGAGGAAAGGTTGAGACAAGGTTAAGTGAGCCTAAGAACACACTAGGGATTATGAACACTAAAGTGAGGCTAACACAACATGAAAATTTCAAAGGTGTACATTTTTTGATACTACAACCTATATTTAAAGGCATTCAAATATATTCATTTAAGACACCATCTTATATTAAAAAAAACTATCCATCTTTAAAGGAGAGCATGCTAGGAATACTTTGACTGGAGCACCAAAAAGAATCTAATTCTACATCTCCTTTAAAGCATTTGTATTTTAAAATATTATTGTCCTTTATGATTTTTATGATTGGTTGTAAAGCTAATCCTAGCAAGGGGTTTGACCTAGGAGAACATGACCCTTGCAATCTAGTGATCTTCCCTACATGTTTTAAACATCATAAGTCCTTGATATTTAGTGAAGCATAGAAAACTAAGTGAATTAGAAAGCATGACTACACAATGCACAAAATCAAATTTGTGGGTCATTTATTAGATTTGTGAGCCACATATTAGATCTACATTTGTGAAAATGATCCAAACCATAGACTTAACTGCCCATATAGTAGATAGATTGTTTTGATTTTGAGGCAAACTATAGATAGAGAGAAATTGACTTCAATCTCGAGATAAATAGCATTCAACACAACATTATAATTATTATTTATTTATCAATCTAAAAGTAAGTATTGTAACTCTCTTTGCATTTAATTTACTAGCTTAAAATTTAATATTTAGTTATCACTTACACAATTATTATTTATTATGCCAAGAAATATAACTTACACTCATAATAAAAGGTGGAATGTAATGACTAACTCTGTTCACAAAGATTGAAAACGTCACATAACCAAAAAACAAAATTTAACAAAATAAATATTAATTTTTTTTATTATAGTAAATAAAATAATTTTACTTTAATAAATAACCAGCACTTTAGTAAATAAAATAGTAAATGATAATTGTAAGATAACTATTTAATTAAATATATAGTAAATAATTTATTTGAAAATTAAAAAAATAAAAAAATAAAATAGCTTTTCAAATAAAAATAAAGTAAATAAATTGTTGATAGGTAAGTGTTATCAAGGGGCTAGCTTGTTTACATTAAAAGTTTAAAAACATACCTTAAAGAAGGGGTTTCATGGTTGTTGGGTTAGGGAGATTGGATATGGAGAAGACCTTCTTCAATTCTTCCAAACACTTTATTTGTTGAGGGTTGAGTAGACCCAAATTGATGCAATAAGAAACCAACCCTCATTCACATACTCACAACAATTTGAAAATGTTACTCAAAATTTGTTTGAATCAACACCAAAAATCTGAAAGGTCTAGTGTTTCTCATTCAAAGAGTCATGAATTATTACAACAACAAAGCATAACTGAAGTACAATATTTTGCATCCATATGGGGCTGATGAAAACCATTACAAAACTTATGAAAAATCTTATTTACAACAACAAATAAAAGATACAAAAATTATCTCCTTAAATTTGTCTTCTTTCACAATATTCTAGCTTCTTCAACCTGCATTCATCATTAGAAATCATTGCTATAAATAAACCATGAACCTTCTTGCTATTGTAGCACACCTTCAAACTTGCAAGAAAAAATTCTTCAAGTAGTCTCTTTCAACCTTCTTTCAGTTGAAGCTCTCAAGCTCCCTTCACATAGACTTCACTAGCTCACTAGCTCCCTAAACCACGGGCTTCTATGCAAATAGAAATTTACAACAATGGAGTCTTCAAATGCTCTCTTCAATCCGATAGCATCTCCCCATCTCACCTACAAAATTCCCAAAGCCACATTCCCAAATGACAAGGCTTGAATATATAGATTTGTGACTAAAGAAAACCACTATGGTTTTTCCAAAACCATCACTTTGTGCCCATTACTGCTCCATCATTCGTCTAAATTTTCTAAAATGGCTATTTGAGTTTCCAACTTTTCGAATCATTTTGAAATTCTTAATTTCGTTACCGTATGAGAAAGTTATGGCCATTTTACTGAGATTGGGTCTCTCAATTACGACCCAAACATGCAACAACATGCAAAGCTTGTAGCCAACATGCAAATACATGCAAGGAATGAAAAATATAATGCAAGAACATGTAAGAAAAGTGGTCTCCTCTTGTAAGTGAATGCCCAAGAATTATATTCCCTTTGGAGATGCTTTTAAAACATTTATCAAAGCATAATTCCTTCAAAAATTACCTCTTCAAATCACCACAAAGGAAAATTATAATGTTGCAAATTAAAATATTTATTCTCCAAACCCCCAAGCCCTTATTGAAAATAATAAAAATTGAAATAACAATATTTTTGGTGACACATGATTGCCATTTCACCTTGGATGCTCCTGCATCACAAATCATGCACATGTCACCAACTTCCAAAATTCATCAAACTTCCCAAAGATTAGTCCTATGGAGAAAAAAGTCAAGGCATGACCTTAGGTTTGCATTATTCCATAAGTCATTCCAATTGAAGATGCCCTTGATGTCTTTGATTGAATGCTTGCAATTATAGTTTGAGATGGTTGCATGTGCCTTCTTGACTTGGTCATCCCTTAGTCAATCATGAGCTAGAAGCTTCACATACATCTTATTGCCCATGAAGTCTATGCAAGTGGTGATAAATTCACCAATGATGTTGAAGAGTCTGTTAGAAAGCATCCACACCCCAATCACCTTCATTATTGTCACTCCCTTCTCCAAATTGGTGATCTTGAATAAAAAATTTTATTTGGGAAGATACCTCTTCCTGGGTGTAGTCGCATTGCATGCCTTGAATGATCACACTATCAACCATATGTGAATGCTAGAGCCATCCATCTCTCCAAATATATGCATGGATCAATGGGGTGCCTAGACATCACAATGATAGGGAGATCATTATGGAGATTTCTAAAAATCCCAAGGTTCACTTTGACACCACCAAAACATGATGAACATCGATGATCCTATCTAATCCATCTGAATCACCAATTCAGTTTGAGATTTTGACAATGGAAATTTGATTGCATCATTGATTAGCTATGAAAATTGTCACCATGTTGGATTCTTGAAACGCATACCTTGTAGAGAAGTTTGTAAGTTAGCTTTGCAAAGTACATGTCTTATCCAACATTTTTTACAATTTCTAATTTGACCCCTTTTTTGACTTGATGACATTGATGCAAATTATGGAATCTATTTCTCTATCAACTAACTCTATTTTCTTTGAGATGCATAACTTTAAGCCTTTTTAATACATAATATAAATAGTATATCAATTAAATGTTTATATTTCTCATACATAAATTTTATTTTATTTTTATTTTATTTTTCTCTTACCCAAACCAAATTGAATCCTCTACAACATCAACAATTTAAAATAATATCTAAAAAAATAATTTAGAATAATTAGTATAAAATTTCTTTTAATTTTGCTCTAAATTAATTTATAAAAATTATAATTAATTTTAAAGAGAATTTATTTTCCTTCACAATATTATGGCCTGACATCAGGACCACCTTTCCTTCCTATATAGCTTCATTCAATAACAAACATCTTCATTTATTATTCATTCCTCTGTATTCAACGAACATCTGGCATTATTATTATTTTGTCTGTCCAAATTGAGAGACATCTATCTGATTGGGAATATGAAAGTGGATGTCATAGCAAAGCTCTTGTGTCTAGTGGCTTTTGTGTTGACAATCTTAAGCGGATGGATCCCTGTGTGTTTAGGAGTAGTGGATGTATACCCAATTTATCCCAAGAATGAACAATTTGAGGTCTCATCATTAGTTGAATAGGACATCGAGAGAATTGGCAGGAGATTACAAGTAGCATCAAAGACTACCTTATTTAATGTGCAAGGCAATGTTTATCCAGATGGCTAAGGAAAAAAAAAAACCCCAAAATTTTCTTTTCATTTTGGATTGCAAATTTAAAGCTCATGAATATGCAAATTGAATTGCAGGATTTACTACGTGACTGCGTTTATTGGTAATCCCCCCAAGGAATATTTTCTGGATGTAGACATTGGCAGTGACTTAACATGGCTTCAGTGTGATGCTCCATGCCAAAGTTGTGCCAAGGTAAATAAAAATTACAACCCATATTTTATTTTTGTACGCAATTGCAGAAATGTTTTATGTCTAGTTTAGCACGTTTGGGTTCTTTCGATGCTCATTGGCACTGGTATATAGTTATGACTTCTTGTTGCAGGCATAGTGGATATAAACAACATTTATGTTTTTCAGTTTATGATTCAAATGACTACTTTCATTTTTTGCAGACACCCCATCAATGGTACAAACTACAACCACGCTCAGAGGTATCATGCAAGGATCCTCTATGTACAGCTATGCAGACAGCTAGTCATGTCAAATATGACTGTGAGAGTTCTTCCCAGCAATGCTATTATGAAATTAAGTATGCTGATTGTAGACATCCAAATTTGGACACTTAATTTATCCAAATTTATCACTTTTCATTTAAACATCCTCTTATCTAAGTTAATTAAGTAATATTACTATTATTTAATTAATATCCTTAATTCTGCCAAATCCCTAAGGTATTTAATTAATAATTAAATACCTTACTCTCCTTAATCCTTTTTTCATTAAATGAATTAAATAAATATTACATTTATTTAATTCCTCACATGTCTTTTTCATCTAATCCTAATCCATCTCTTAATCTCTTCATTAAGGATGTGCACATGCCTAATCCTTGATTAGGATGTGTCACATCCTCCAACTTTTGCAAGTTGGCTTCTAATCCTCATTAATTCCTAATTATCCTCTAATTACTGATTAGTTAAGCCTAATTAGTACCTTGGTCAACTCTCCCCATCCACCAAGAAATTTTTAATTCCTTTTTATTCATCCTAGGCTCCTCTCTTCTCCATGTGAATTTTTAATTCACTTTTATTCCTTCTAGAATCCCCTTTTCCCATGCACCTTCTAGAACATTTGACTTGTCACATCAAGTCACATGTGACAAAATCCCACCTTTTTGGAGACCCTCTCTTATCCACTAGATTATCCCAAGCATGTGAATTTTTAATTCACATTTATTTCTCCAAGGAATCTTCTCATCTCCCAATGTACTTGGAAGGTACTTGTCCTTCATCCACATCATGTATCTCCCTTCCACATCACCTACACATCATCCTACCTTTATCCATCTCACATTCCACATGTCAAAATGTGAGGGCTTGTGAGTCCTCAACTCATCTTAGCCCTTCATCTTGACTTTGTTGGATAAATCCCAACCATTGAATTCTCTAGAGAATTTAAGTTTCTCTATAAATACCCCCTCCTCTAAGGAATTTAAAAAAAAAGCACTTAGCCATTTTGCAACTAAATGCTGCCATTTTATGCACTCATCTAATCTTCAATTTCACCCATTTTCATTTGCATCCAAGCATATAGTCATGACTTGCATTTAGCCATATCAAAAGCCATCAAGGAGCATACAAATCAATCCAAATCAAGGCCAACCAAGGAGTTTTAGCTGCAAAAAGGGAGGTATATCAATTTGTCTTCATTTAACACTTTCCTCTTTGCTTTTACAAATTCCTTAGGCTAATCTTGAGGTGTTTCCTTATGCTTTTCCATTGCATTTTATTTGCTTAGAAAGGGTTAAACATTTGGATATCACATTTCTGGCACGCCTGGTGGGACTCCGCCCCTACCTAAGGCGTGTCCGCCCCAGCCCGGGGTGGCTCCGCCCCCTCCCGGGGCATGTCCACCCCAGCTCAGGGCATATCCGCCCCCATTTCAGGGCGTGTCCGCCCCAGCCAGGGGCGTATTCACCCCTCTGTGTGGCGACGCGCCCTATTTTCCCCACCCCCTTAAAATCTCTCTCCTATCCCCCCTCCCTATATCTCTATCCATTCTTTCATCCCATCACATTCTCCAATCATTCTAGGCTTCAATTCAATCCTAATTTTGAGCACTCGTTCACTCGTTCTTAATACTCGTTCATCTATTTTGAATCTTTCTCTGCTCATTCTGAGAGTCATTCATCTATTCCAAGCACCCGTTTGCCCATCATCAACACTTTTATGAAAATCATCGTTTCGTCACCAAAATCACATAAGTGCCACTTAGCACATCATTAAAGCCCATATCTAGCATCAAATCATCCATCCCAATCACCTAGAGTTCATTTTGAGAATTTTGATTTTTGTGCCGAAACTTTCGGAGGCCATAACTTTTGACTCGGGTGTCTGTTTGAGCTGAAATTTTACGGGTGGTTGCATTATGAGATGGCATGTGGATCCCCGATTGACTAGAAGTCTCTCGGACCCCGTTTTTCCACATTTTCGGGGCCTCAAACTTTTATCTTGACCCTCAAAATCGCAATTTAATGTTTTTTTTAGCATTTTAAAAAATCATTTTTGTCCATAACTCGAAATGCATGTCTCAAATTTGGGATATTAGTTGGAAATTCATCTTATCTTTGTTTTGGGTATTTTTTGGGAAAAAATTGGACTCTCAAAAGTACGCTCGTAAGGTTTCCTAAAATGGCAAAATTTGACAATTTTTAAAAATTGCCAAATCTGGAAAAATCTGATTGTTAGCACCTTACATTCTTTAAACCCCAAAACTTGGTGTAGAATCAATCCCATCATATCATCTTTCCAATTCATCTTTTTGGATAACTATCCCATCCCTAAGCTTTGTGTAGTCACCATCCTCTAATCATATCCAACAGGTCTATCTTGTCCCATGATGTTGATCCAACCATTTTGTCCCCTTATCTAGGGTTATCTCATCCTATCATCTCATCATCCTTTATCCATCATTTATCTTTGGTCTTTGGTCGAACTACGTTGCCCCTACGCTTTCACGTAGGCAAGGTCGATCACTTGATCCGCCCTTAGGGCTCCTCTATCATCTAGAGTCAGTCTTTCTGCTTTGTCCATCTGCTCCTTTATCATCTATCCCCATTGTCCACTTTGCTCCTTTTCTCCATCCTATCTTTATCATCCATCGAAGTCTCCATCTTGGTCAGTCGTTAGCCTCTTGTCGAACTACGTTGCCCTTGCGCTTTCACGTAGGCAAGGTCGATCACTTGATTCGCCCTCGGGGCTCCTCTATCATCTATCATTGGTCGTTGTGCTTTGTTTGTCAGCTCCTTTATCATCTAGCATCGATCATTCTGTTATGTCCATCCACTCCTTCATCATCTATCATCACTCATCTATCTATCATACCATCCTCCCAATTCATCTTTTGATGATTTGGATAACTATCCCATCCTTGAGCTTCGTGTAGTCACCATCATCCTATCCAATCCAATAGGTCTATCCTATCTTGTCATGTCGATCCAACCATTTTATCCCCTTATCTAGGGTTATCTCATCCTATCATCTTATCATCCTTTATCCATCATTTATCTTTGGTCTCTTGTCGAACTACGTTGCCCCTGTGCTTTCACGTAGGCAAGGTCGATCATTTGATCCGCCCCTGGGGATCCTTTATCATCTATCATCGGTCTTTCTTCTTTTTCCATCATATCATCCATCGAAGTCTCCATCATGGTCCGTCGTCAGCCTCTTATCGAACTACGTTGCCCCTGTGCTTTCACGTAGGCAAGGTTGATCACTTGATCCGCCCCCAGGGCTCTTCTATTGTCTAGCATCGGTCTTTCTGCTCTATCCATCCACTCCTTTATCATCTATCATCAGTCTTTGCTTTTGTCTCTCCAGTCCTTGTCATCCACCATCAATCCTCACCATTCTCTTTCCACTTTTATCCATGGTTAGTCATCTGCCTTTTATCGAACTACAAGGGCTCTGCGCTTTCACGTAGGCAAGGCTAATCTTTGATCGACCCCCGAGCCCCTAGGTCTTTAGGGTGTGTCAGTATCATGTCTTGTCTTCCTTGTGTCATGTCATCAAGCTATGCCCTTATCTAGCTAGTTCTTCACAAATGAGACCCACTTGTATCATGAGATCCAATCGATTTTGAACATCCCGCATCATAACGATCTTTTAGTTTAGTATCCATCATCTTTGGTTTCAATAGGATGCATCCTTCCTAACAGACCTCATCAACCTCATCCATCCCTTTTAATCCTATGGCAAAGGACGTTTGAACTCGATTGCTATATTTTGATACATTTGGCTTTTGTTTATCATTGGAGCTCCCTATCATCACTTGTCAAGGCCGCCATGATCCATCATATTATGGTGTGTTTTGATTGGTCGACATAGGGGCATATCTTGATCTTTTTATGTCTGTTTGTCTTCTTGGTTGTCCCACGTAGTACCCACCAAGATCCCTGAGGTCTTGTGTTATGTTGGGGCATCCTTTTGTGCTTGTGGTTATCTCAATACCTGGCTCGACCAAGGTCTTTGTGACTTTGGGGTGTTGGGATAGCCTTCTTGTTTGTTGTGTTTATTTCATGCATTAGACACTAATACGCCTTGGTTCTACATACCCTGGCACTTGGTGTCTTATGCTATAGCAAAAATCAGTGCTCTAAAGATGGCAAATTGCATTAGGATTGCATTTTATTTCTATCATCTTGCATGCATCCCCTATCCTCTTATCTATCAAAATCCCCCCATCCACTCATCCTTCGTCCTCATCTCACATCTCTATCCAAACCCCATCCATTCAATCTAGCACAAATCATCTAATCATATCCTTGGTCTTGTTCCCAGTCTTATTACAAGCCTTGATCCAATCATCCTCATACTCATCATCATCATCCCATTTTATTCTTCCATATCCCTTTCGTGTTGTTTGGGATATATCCTTCCCTCGTCAACAACATTTTCATCATCATCATCGAGAGGTACTCTTCCCTATCCTTTAGTGGTGTTTTGGGATGTATCATTCCCTCATCAATACCACTCATTGGGATGTATCCTTCCCTATCCTCATTGACAACACTCCATCCATCCTCAACCCCTTCTGGGTTGTACCTTGATTGGGGCAACATCATCTTCGTCTCTGCATCCATTTTTGTTTCCCAACCTCCTGTCGCCTTTTCATCCTTTCATCTCCATCCCTTTTCATCCTCTTCCTCATCTCCCATTTCATCATCTCATCCATTTCAAGAGCACATCCGTGTTCTTTTGAATTCGCATGTCCTCTCGAGGGGGCATCCTTATCCCTAATCTTCATCTTCACCTCCATCATATTTCTTCCTAGTCATCCGTTTGATGACTGGGGCATCCTTCTCAATGTAACCATCTCCTTCTTGATTCTATATTTTAATATTCTTTGAAATGATGCTACTTCGTAACACCATCTCAAAAAGGGGCAAAATGTAAACATCCAAATTTGGACACTTAATTTATCCAAATTTATCACTTTTCATCTAAGCATCCTCTTATCCGAGTTAATTAAGTAATATTACTATTATTTAATTAATATCCTTAATTCTGCCAAATCCCTAATGTATTTAATTAATAATAATTAAATACCTTACTCTCCTTAATTCTCTTTTCATCGAATGAATTAAATAAATATTACATTTATTTAATATTACATTTATTTAATTCCTCAAATGTCTTTTTCATCTAATCCTAATCCATCTCTTAATCTCTTCATTAAGGATGTGCACATGCCTAATCCTTGATTAGGATGTGTCACATCCTCCAACTTTTGCAAGTTGGCTTCTAATCCTCATTAATCCCTAATTATCCTCTAATTACTGATTAGTTAAGCCTAATTAGTACCTTGGTCAATTCTCCCCATCCACCAAGAAATTTTTAATTCCTTTTTATTCATCCTAGGCTCCTCTCTTCCCCATGTGAATTTTTAATTCATTTTTATTCTTTCTAGAATCCCCTTTTCCCATGGACCTTCTAAAACATTTGACTTGTCACATCAAGTCACATGTGACAAAATCCCACCTTTTTGGAGACCCTCTCTTATCCACTAGATTCTCCCAAGCATGTGAATTTTTAATTCATTTATTTCTCCAAGGAATCTTCTCATCTCCCAATGTACTTGGAAGGTACTTGTCCTTCATCCACATCATGTATCTCCCTTCCACATCACCTCCACATCATCCTACCTTTATCCATCTCACATTCCACATGTCAAAATGTGAGGGCTTGTGAGTCCTCAACTCACCTTAGCCCTTCATTTTGACTTTGTTGGATAAATCCCAACCATTGAATTCTCTAGAGAATTCAAGTTTCTCTATATATACCCCCTCCTCTAAAGAATTTACAAAAAAAACACTAAGCCATTTTGCAACTAAATGCTGCCATTTTATGCACTCATCTAGTCTTCAATTTCACCCATTTTCATTTGCATCCAAGCATATAGTCATGACTTGCATTTAGCCATATCAAAAGCCATCAATGAGCATACAAATCAATCCAAATCAAGGGCCAACCAAGGATTTTTAGCTGCAAAAAGGGAGGTATATCAATTTGTCTTCATTTAACACTTTCCTCTTTGCTTTTACAAATTCCTTAGGCTAATCTTGAGGTGTTTCCTTATGCTTTTCCATTGCATTTTATTTGCTTAGAAAGGGTTAAACATTTGGATCACATTGATAATGCGTTCTTTAACGAAATTCTTGTTAGGGACAATGTCGCGGTGAAACTCACCAATGGCACTGTCGTTAGGCCTAATTTTGTATTTGGGTAAGACGTTTTCCTTTTGTTTATCTTCCCATTTACAAAGAGTGCAAAAACTTGAAACTGATCATGAAATAGAGAAGTTGATAACCTCATATACTAAGCATCCAAGGGATTAAGATACATTAAATGCGGTTTTAGGAAAATACGCGGTCAGCAATTCATAGCGAAAAATTCATCGCCAGTAATTCACTGTCAACAATTCATCCTACATGAAAATTCATTACAAGGAAAATTCCGTGAAAAATTCATCCATTAACATTTTTAATATATATTTCCAAGACTTTGAATTTTTTTTTGCAAAAGAATAATGGGGTCTGCATTTCTTTATTAAAATACTTTACATATATCATAAATTTTATCTTTATAACGGTGAATTTTCTTGCAATAAATTGTTGATGGTGAATTTGTGTGATGCCATTAAATGCATAGGACACTGTCCATTTACAATTTCATGTGAATCTTGGGATAAATGTTGCACATGGCTTCAAATTCAGCATACCTCTTATCAGAGAACGTAGCCCCTCAATAATGAAAAAGAAATCTGCTCTGTTGCCATAATTTGTGATGAACCTAAACTGGAAACGCCTGACCTTTCTTGGACTACGTGGCTGTAAGAAAAGAAAGGTTATGGAAATGAATTTAAGGCTATCAGTGACTTTCATTTTTCCTGTGACAGGTGTGGATATAAACAAGGTGGTGTTTTGAAAGCGACACAATCTACAGATGGTGTTTTAGGTCTGGGTGGCGGCGCAGCAAGTCTTCCATCTCAATGGGAAAAGCAAGGCCTCATCAAGAATGTTATAGGCATTTGCATTGCTGGAGGAGGGGAAAAAGGGGGATACATGTTCTTCGGTGATGATCTTGTGCCTACCTCGTCCATGACCTGGGTTCCTTTGCTTGGCAGGCCATCCATGTAAGTCGAAATTAAAACCTCATTCTCTTTCTCTCTCATTTTCTTGAATTGAAAGATCGAAATAAATCTGTTAGGATATTCTTTACTTGATTCCTAAATGTGAGCCTGAAAACACAAAAGCTTCATCAAATACTGTCACTGAATCATTATATTGCTAAAGTTCATCATCTATCACAAGGACTATTTTTAGTTCAATGAACGTTCATGTGAAATCATCTCTTTGCCAGAATTCTTTGACACTCTAGTTCGTCAGATTCTTCTGCCTTTGAATCCTTTGGCTTCACACTTTGTGGCTTTTTAGTTGTTAGAAACTAGGAATTGAATAAGGCTATTCATAATTAATTATGTGGATAGGACTTAATTCTTCAAATAGGACTCCTTAGTCATTATTTAAACCTTAATCTCCATGGTCTTAGTCATTAATTCGGCTTGGTTAGCCTTTAGAATGTTCATAATATTTGGTTCCAATCTGACCAGTATTCAGCTTGAGAGAAAACACCTACACCATGATAAGTTTATCATCCTCGTCTGCACTTGCTATCCATTCATGAAATGTTAGTCTTAATATTTTAAAATTTTCCCTTGTTTTTACCAACCACTTGTCCAAATGTGATCTACCCTTCTCCTAGTATCTGTCTACTCAATATATGAGCTATAAGAGAGCCCTAATTCGCAGCCTCATCTTTTTGATACACCTACAGCATTTGTTTCAGAAGTTTCTTTTAGATACTAATTACAATTATAACAATTGGCATTCATCGAAGATTCTTGACACAGGACAACAGCAAATATAAATATCATGATTTCCTTTCTCTGATACTGTAAGCAACGTTGTCAAGGATTACATGACTATCACAAAGATGCACAATTATTTTAATCCATGGTTATTAAATATGGAAACATGGATTGGCTTCAATCAATTGACAATGTCATGAATTTACAGGAAATGCATTATTTTATTTTGAAAAACAAAATTAAAAAATTCTTTGGATTGGACCGATTTTGCATTGTCTGAAAAATATGGATCCAACAATCTGGTGAAGATCTGGCAGGATTTGGTAACTAAGTTTTAAAGTCAATTTTTTTTCTTTCTATAGAAACAACTTACAGGTATCATATGTTGTGATTACATGAAGTTCAGCTTTCAACTTACAAGTAAAGATTTATACATAATGATAAAACATCCACCCCCCAAAAGAAGCTAAAAATTAGCCCTAAGTACACTGCCTGTCCTTTTGATACACCTAACTCATGGAGAGAAAATGTTTCATGTTTGAGCTTCTCAGAAATTTAAATTACAGAAGAAAAATAAAACATTAAGCTCAAACATAAGAGCTAATAGCTTTGATCCTTAAATTTAGAGTTTGGCTTGTGTCATCTTTAAATCAGTGCCTGCTGTCATCATTTATTTTGTTGGCATCAACTGTAAATATATTTAAAGCAGGGTTAAAGGAGCAAACTTGACTAATAGGACTCTAGTTAGCAACCTCTAATATCCTAATTTCATGTAAAATGTAAATTCTTGAACCCTTTCTCATCTAAAATGTCTATGAGCATCTAGTCACAAATTGTTCCTTTACTTATCAGGAGATACTACCATGTGGGAGCCGCACAGATGATTTTCGGGAACAAACTTCTTTCAAAGGATGGAGATGAAAGAAGGTTAGGAGGCATAATATTTGACATTGGCAGCTCATATACATACTTTACAAAACAAGCTTATTATGCTCTTGTCTCCGCAGTCAGTGTTTAGAATACTTAGTTTCTAGTTCTGACAATGCAAGGTTGATACAGGTCAAAGCAAGCTTTGGAGAACACTTGGAACAAGATTCATCAGATTTGACCATGCCACTCTGTTGGCGAGGGAATAAACAATTCAGGTGAAAGGATTTGTTAATTTGTTCATATTTCACGCATGAGGATTCATTTTTATGAATTTTACTGCAAATTTCTTATTTTGTAAAGATTATATAAATTAGGGTAAGATCCTATAATCTAACTCCTGTGAGTTTTCCAGTTCCATTGCAGATGTAACATCATACTTCAAACCATTAAAATTCAACTTTAAAAGCACGTCACGATCCGCCAGAAACCGAAAGTTGGAAATCCCTCCAGAGGGTTATCTGATAATCAGTGTAAGGATGCCTGAACGTTAATATCATACAACTTTGATTGCTTAAAATGTATCAATAGTGAAGGTGACTAACAGAGTCGAGACACAATAACTCAATCTACTTATTGTTCAAGACTTTATGAATTCTTCACTAGTAGAACATACTGATTAACCTTTACATATGAGCAGGTTAAAGGTAATGTCTGTTTAGGGATACTTGATGGCAGCGAAATTAGCCCCTACATTGTCATCGGAGGTAATTGGATTTCCATATGGCGTAGTGGTTTTACTTCTTCTAGGTTGTGTTTTGTAAGATTGTTATTCCTTGTTCAGAAACTTCAGGCATCCATGTGCCAGATGCCAGTAAGGCTTTTATCTTGAGCATTAATGTAGTCTTCTTTGCAGTTATCTTAATGATGCATTTGGTCTTACAGAAACATCTTTGCAGGGTTATCTTGTGGTTCATGACAATGGCAACAACCGGATTGGCTGGACTCGCATGGATTGCACGAAGTTTCCCAAGTTCTGAACCTTGTCCTTTTCCTGATAAGCACTTTGTAGTACATAAAATCAAGTGTATACGTTTATGCTTCGTGTGAACTGAGCATGGTGATTTATATATTTTTTTTAGTAATCAATCATTTATCCATTTATTTCAACAATTTCGGAAGCCATCATTGCCTCTAATATTTTGTGAGCTTGCACTCTTCATATCCTCCACGTGCTTAAAATTAAATTATATCCTCTAATATTCTATCCTGTTATACACATTACAGGTATCACATGCATTAATATCATTGTATTTGTTTGGGAATGCTCACATCCCATGGCGGTATGTAGATTATTTTGTAGGGTTTGAGTACATAGTCTAACTCTTAGGTCCTTTTGCCCTGTAGATTCTGTCTACCCAAACAACTCCAACTCAAGTAGACCTGAAATGCAAAACAATTTGTTTTTTAGTAGCATAGAAAAACATTGAATTTGTACAGGAATAAGTATTCAACAAGGCTATTTATGGGCTTTCCTCCTGTTTTCTTTGTTGTTCTCAAAGTAATTAAGATTTTTACAACTTCTCACCAAGTAAAATCCATTGCTCCTTATCACTTCTTTATCCTTGTGGGCTAAACCTACATTTATAGGCCACTAAGCAAGATCAAATCACTCTTCAATCCACATACAAATCGAGGTCCTTGCTACATAGTAAGACTGATTGTGAGACAATATTGAATATGGGGATTTGTCTTTACTACTTAAATAGGCTATGACGAGCAAATAATTTTACTGACTATAAATATGCGTTGATGAGCAAGTAAGCTTACCCAGTATAAAGAATGCAACTGGGACAACTAAATAGATAAGAAAGAACAAATCTTGAAAATATTTAAGCGAACCCAGGAGCCGATAAAGAGCAAGTTAAACAAATTAAGACTGCCTAAATTAGTGGATGCTGATCAAATGTATACATCATAATACATCAAATGTGGCCATTGTTGACTCTGTGGAGTTGGTTTTGTTGTAACAGATATGGCAACGGCGGTGGGCTTTAGAAGATACCCAACAGTTACTTGAAGGAGAAACAATTCCATTTGCTCAAGATCTTGGGAAAGGCGTTTCCCCTGCTACTTCCTACTTTGTTCCAGACTTCGGCTTGCTTCAATAAACCAGCCATAAGCCTCCCGGCAAAGGGCACAAATCATTGCCAATGTCTTCAACTATACCGGATAGCAGCAGTAGGGGAATGGAACTATTTCTACATCTTGCTATCCATTGGTCAGAAATCCTAGGCCATTGTGTCAGAGAAGCTATTTGGAAGTTGAATTCAAAATCCTGACACAGGATTGCAATCAGGAGAATGTACTTAATTAACTTATTTATAAAATCTTGAATAGTATTAACGAATATGATTATACTATGCTCCCTCCTAGCAAAGAGAGGGCTCTATCTTATCAATGTAAAAAGGTCCTTTGGCTAATCGGGGCTCACTATTTAATCAAATAGAAATAAGTTGGATCTTTATGTGGCTCTAGAGACTGTTCTGTAACTAGCCCTGTCCTCTATGAAGACAGTATGGGAGAAAATTTTATAAAAATGAGTATGGGAATTGGGATGTAGGTAATTGGAATGCACAAAGCAGGTCGCAATGTATGCGACCATCCAAGTCTGCAAAGCGCGTTGAATCCTCAATTGGTCTTCCACTATCCGTTTTTTCGTTTCACATTGGTCAGAGTGCAGGCAAATGGTACAGCTTCCGTCGTCTGATTCTCTCTTTCAATAGTCGTATTATTAGGGATTTCGTGTGATGCAGAGAAATGCCGCCGCACTCCGTGAAGAAAACGTTGACGGTGAATGAATATATAAATTCTCGTTACGCTGAAGGCGTTAGCGTTCCCTATTTTTACGCGGAAGGCGTTCCTGATTTGAAAATAGTCTGAAAATAGTCAAGCTGATTTGTGAAATCAACGGTTGAGAGTTGAGGAGGAGCAATGCAAGACGATTGAACATTGTCGAGCATTCATTGCTTCTTGCCTTTTTTCTGAGTCACAGGTTTTCACTGTTGAATTCCCCTGCATTATTTCCCCCCATCGTTTATTTTGCCCTTGCTGCTTCCCAATTATATTTTCAATTGTTCTCATAAAATAGTCGTTTCAGATGGGGAAACATCTCTTAAGTGGATGTCTCGACTATTTAATTGCATGCTATTATGCGAGGGGACTTATAATTTGATTTTGTTCTTTTATTTTCTAATATTTTTAATAAACTAATTTAAATAATATTATATTAAAATTAGCAATCGCATTTTGGTGTGCAATGGGTATGTCGAAGATTTGTGGAAAGTCAATTAGGGAAAGTTTTGATCCATTTTTTTGTAATTTGTGGTGTACATGAGGTCAATTGGTAGAGAGAGATATAAGGGTAGGTAGAGGGAGATGGATGGAGAGATAATGAGATAGAGATATAAGGAGATATGGAAGAAGAAATATGGGTCTACCACTCATCCCTCCACCCACGTCGTTATGATTCATCATTCGGTCCATTTCTAAAGATCAAGGCACATGTCCTATGCCAACATGTCAAGAGTGTTTAATTGAGTGGTCGCAAAGGGATATAGATATAGAGGTCTAGGAGTTTAGGATGTGAAATAAAATTAGCCAAACAAGATTGAATTCATACTAAAAAGCATATATATATTCTAAAAAAATTATGATTATCCACAAACTCTTAAAATATGAAGATAACAATTCTTGTGCTAAAGAAGTGTTCCTTCAAGAACATGAAGAATATATACAAATTGCATTATTGAAATGAGTTTCTAGGGAAAATTGTGCATATTTTGTTTTCATCAATGGTTCTAAATAGAATAAAAGACCAATTGTTCAAATAAAATGGAAAACCAAAAATATTTTGTAACTAGGCCAAAGAAGGGTTTTTTGTGGGTTTGTGGTGCTATCAATTTTTATCTACTATTACATATGCTATTGTATTTATTTTGTAAGGGAGCATCTAGCTTGCCACAATAAATACTCCTACAAATTTTGAATCTACTCCTAGATATGCTACTATGGAGCCTTCCATATTCCACATATCTAGTACATCTATAATTTGTCATTGGAAAATGTTAGCAGTTTGAAAGTTGTAATAGCTTCATAATTACTGGTGTAAGCATCTATTTTACCTTGGCAACAAAGCCAATTTTTAAAATAGATGTTGCCAATATAAATTTGATGGCTAGAAATTAGCCCACAAATGCCTTCTCCTTGCAATATATTGAAATCTTTTACCTTAGTAGAGGACTCAATGCCTTGTTGCCTATAGTATGTTACCACAATCATGACCATTGGATGTGCTAATTTACTCTCCAGTTTGATATCTTGTATAAATGCATGCATTTATGTTATTACCTCTAGCTAAAGATTTAGAGGGTAACTCTTCAGGAAGTAAGTGTAAAGAAAATGAACATGGTGAGTTGCAACCAAAATCACCTATGGATAAAGATTTAGATGATAAACTTGTGGAAGGTAACTGTCCAAAAACTCATCCTGTAATCCAAGCTGAAGATTTAGAGGGTCACAGAAATGTAGTTTTATTAGTAGAAAATAAAATCCCACAGAAGGAGGATAATATGGACAGATCAAAGGATGTTGTGGCTCCAATGGTTATCATGCAAGAGGACAATGTCTTACAACATACAAGCATTGAAAGGACCAAATCACTCATGAACTTAGATTTCCAGGGATATGTCACATGTGCAGATAGTATTTTGGAAATCCCACTGGGTAGGGATATTAAGTGTTTGGACAATGGATTCTCAAATGATGAAGGAAGTGCAGGTGGTGAAATAGAGGAAGGGATTTTGGAGAAACAAACTATCAAGCAAAGTTTGTCAATAAATGGAAAAACCAAAATAGGTGAAAAGAAAATGTGGGGCAGAAAATACAATAAATTTAAGTTGGAATTGGTTAGAAGTGCAAAAGGACAAAGTAAGATATGATATGAGAAGGGTATCACCCTTCTAGAGTCACCATGAAAGCATTATTGTGGAATGTTAGGGGTTCTAATGCCTCTAAAAGGAGGTGTTTGATCAAGAGATATTTTGATCAAACATGACTTGATTTAATTCTTTTGCAGGCGACAAAATTGGATAGGGAGAAGCTACTAAACTCATGTGTAAGTGGAAGAAATGGAAGGGAAGTTTTGTTGAAGCTAATAGAGCTTTAGGCGAGCTGGTTGCCAAGTGTGGAATCCCCTTAGTATAAAGGCACAATAAATTATGCAGAAAATGCATTGGAAGCTATTAAAAGTTGAATCAAATTTGTGTAAGGACCCAATTTTCCTTGTTAATGTGTATGGCCCTACTGGTACTAGTCAAAAAAGAGAGGTTTGGAAACAAATGTCAGATGTGCTTCAGTCTTTAGGTGATGTTCTTGTGGTGATTGGTGGAAATTTCAATGCCACCTTGGATTGTGGGGATAAAAAGGGGGATGCAATAACCTAACTATTGTTCAAATGGATTTTTAGTAGTTTGTCTTAAGGAATAGTCTCTAGGAAGTTTTTTACAAAAAAATGGGATATATGCATGGATGAACATGCAAAAGGAGTTCACCAATATTGTAGAGAAATTGGATTGTTTCTTCTTAGCAGGAAATTGGGGAGAAAGATTGTGTGTGGTGGAATCTTTTATCTTACCTTTGTCAAGATTAGACCACTACCCAATTTCTCTCACAATTTAAAAAGATGCAGCCCCAACAAAGAAACCATCTAAATTTGAGAATATGTAGCTAAAGGATGGAGGGCTAAAATATTTAATAGAATATTGGTGGGAAAATGTTCTACCCCTTGAAGGTACGAAGGCCTTCCTCTTCTTTAAAAAGATGTAATTCATCAAGTGTAACCTGTGTGATTGGAACAAATAGCATTTCAAAAATATTTCAGGGGAAAAATCGTGAATAGAAGAAGAGCTAGAGAAAATTCATGAAAGAGTACTACTTCTAGGTATGGATGAATTTGATTTCAAGAAAAATCATTTTCTAAATTGGAAGTATCCAAAAAATTTAGCTAGGGAAGAGATATACTAGCATCAGAAGTTGTAGGAGTATTGGCTAAGGGAAGGGGATCGTAATACAAAGTTTTTCATAATTCGATGAAAATGAGGCATAGCAAAAGCAAAATTCCTAAGATTAAAAATAGAGTTGGGGAGGTACTTTCAGATCAAGAGGCAATTAAGAAAGAAGCAATAACGTACTTTCAAGACCTTCTTAGTGCAGTAGGTATTCCTCGAGATGATATAGTTGAGGAAATGTCAAATGTTATCTCAAAGGTGCTAAATGCACAAAAAAGTAGATGTTATATAAGGGGGTGTCAATGGATGAAGTCCATTCAAGAATGTATCAATTGGGATGAGATAAATCCCCAAGGCCAAAAGGTTTTCTTGCTAGCTTCTATCAAACCTTTTGGGATATTATTAAGTAAGATCTATGGGGTCTAGTGGAAGAGTCATGTTTGCATTCCTATATGTTAAGGGATATGAATAACACCCTTATAGCACTAATCCCAAATAAAAAGGACTTCCAATATTTTGATTATTTTCGACCAATTTATTTGTGCAATATGGTATATAAGGTGACTTCCAAAGTTATGGAAAATAGGCTTCAACAGATATTAAACTGCATCATATTAGAGGAGAAGAGTGGTTGTGTCCCACATCATGTTATTTTGGAAGGTATTATCATTTCCCATGAAGAAATTCAATCGATAAGGAAGATCAAAACAAATAGAATGCTAGTGAAGTTGGATGTTAGGAAGGCTTATGATCAAGTTGATAGATCCGTCCTACTAAAAGTTTTAAGTAAATTTGGGGCTTTCAATTCTTGGATATCTTGGGTAAAGAGCTACAATAAAACTCCTCGCTACTCAATTCTAGTTAATGGCACCCCTCAAGGCTTCTTTTTGTCTAAGAGATTCCTTCAAAAAGGGGAACCACTATCTCCTTTTATTTTTATTATAATAGCTGAGGTGTTAGGTAGATATATTACTAAAGCAAGAATTGATGGTAAATGGAAAGGAGTTTGTATAGCCCAAGGTGGGGAGGCAGTTGCACATTAGAAATTTATTGATGACACTATATTAATGGGGGAATATTCTTTCAAAGAATCTCATGTGATAAAATCCTCATTAGAGAAGTACTAGTTAGCCTCAAGATTGAAAGTCAATTGGCATAAATTAGAGATAATTTTCTTCAATACAAAATTGGACAAACAACGAGAAATAGCCAAAATCCTTGGTATTAAGGTTGGTAAGATGCTTGGAAAATTTTTAGGTACCCCCTATTTGCAAGAGTATGTAGATCTAGCATGTGGAATCATTTAGTGGACAATTGCTTAGTGGGAAAAATGGAAGGTTGGAAAGGTAGATGGTTATCATTCTCAAGTCACATATTAGTGCTCAAATCTATTATTTTAGTGTTACTAATTTACTCAATGATGTGTCTAAAATTTCCAACAAAAATAAAATAAATAATTGAATTAAAAAATGACGAAATTATTTTGGAATGTTAGCAATGATCAAGACAAGATTCCATTGTTGGCGTGGGATATATTTTTTCAACTAAATTTTTTTGGTGGGGTGGGGTTGCATAAGTGGAGTTTAATGAATGAAGCAATGGGAGCAAAACTAATTTGGTGTATGCTCAACAAATCGAAACAAAAGTGGAATTGGATTCCCAAAAGGAAATATTTAGATAATTCACTCAAGGAAAGGATTTTCACAATTCAAATTCCTTTGAAAGGATCCATGCTATGGAATTTTATGGCTTTTTTGTTGGAGAGTGGTCATTGATAATCTCATGTGGCAAGTGGGTTGAGGAGAGTAGGCTAAATTTTGAGAGAAATCATGGGAAGGGTATCCAATTTTGAAACATGATGCAAGTACAATAGAAATTTTGAGGATCACAAAGGAAAAGTGGGGTATGCATGTAAGATAATTTTTAGTTAAAAAGGGTGTAGATGAAAATGAAGAATGGGTTTGCAAACCTATAGAGGAGCTATATTTTAATGCAAACAAAAAAGTTGTAATGTTGAATGTTTCGAAAATTCAAAAATTATTATTGATAGGGGGAAGGGATGAACTAATTTGTTGTGGATAAAAAATGGGGAATATAATGTTAAGATAGGTTATAAGCTATTGGAGGAATTCTAGGTGGAAGAGGGATGGCCAAACTAGTTATGTAGAATAGGAATTTTCTCCCTAAAGTGGGATAATTTACGTGGTTGGCCTTACATGGGAGAATTTTGATAGGAGAAAGACTCAAGAAGATAGGCTTCCAAGGTCCCAATCAGTGAGTGATGTGCAAGAAAAGTGAAGAAATTCTCAATCATCTACTGCTACATTGCAACTTTGTAAATAGGTGTTGGACGCATTTGATGTATAAATTGAATTGGCAGTCACCTTGTCCAACCACATTGAAGGCAATGTTTCAAGGTTGGAGAAAAAGTACTAATCAATCTTCTTTCTCAAGTAAATGGTAAGTTAGTCAATCATTGTTGATTTGAGAGATTTGGAAAGAGTGTAATAAAAGGATCTTCTAAGGTAAAGAACTAAGTTTAGAATCCATGATTGCAAAGATAGAGTTGGCAATTTCAGAAGTAGTTAATATGGTAGTTGCAAATCAAAATTCTAGTAAATATCCATTTTGTCAAGCAAATAGTAACTTACAATGGAGTTGGCCATTGCTAAAACACCCACTTTCTAGTGGAAACTGCGGGGTAAATTCAACATCAAAGAATTTAGAGTGGGTGTGATTAGAAGTGGGTTGGGTAAAAGAAAATTTTGAATAAATATCTAAAATATATCTATAATAATTTATTTGTTTGACATCCCTATCTATATTGTATTCCCTTCATTGATGTTCCCTTTACAACCCTTACAAAAAAAAGGAATATTAAAACTCCCTTCAAATATTTATGAAATCGTTTAGTCTAGAAAGGAATAATGAATAGAAACAACCTTTCTAAGTCTAGGAAAGGAATAATTAATAGAAACCTTAACAACTAGGCTTGTTTAAGTTCAAAACTTTCTAAGGATATATTCATACTAATTTTATTTGGAGCAAATTAGATGTATATCCCAAGCTTAAGAAATTTCAAAGTCTCTTGACATCTTGTAAAGCCACCAAAATGTAAGGCTTTAAAAAAAGAAAAAGTCCTCCCTCATTTTGTGGTTGAGTACTTATGTTTAGACTTTAATGTTGTAAGGTGAAAATATCATTTATGTGGATTTATTTAGGTGAAGTAAATAAATTTAATTAAGTTTAAATTATTTTAAATAAATATATTTGTGATTAATTATTGAAATGAATAATTACTAATTGAATAATATGATAAGAAGGATTTAGTTTTAGTATGGAAGATGAAAATATCTCTATGATATTATATTAGATTTTTTTTTTTAGGTAAAAGAGATTTTTGAAATGGTTAAATAAAAAGATGTTAATGAAACATAATTTTTGAACAATATAGATGTATCAAATTGTTTGAAATATACTAACAATAGCAAAAATGATTAAACAATATTGGATATCTAGATCTACTAATTGTTACACCCTTGACCTGAACATGTGACTAATGTGCAATTTTTAGAAGGCCCTTCTTCCTTTTATGAACCATAGTCAAAGAAACCTCATTTTTTATATCTACTAAAATAAGAGACTGAAGGGGAAATAGATGGAGATGTCTTTGAAATCATTTTTATAACATATAAATTATATTAAATTATATTTTTTATTTGAAATATGTCTAGATGTTTTCGTAGTCTCATAAATTTTTGTGGTTAAAATCAAGCTCCTTGGATTTAAAGCTAAGTATATGGTCATGATATGTATTATTAAATTTAACTAGCATGTGTGAGAATGAATTGGAAAATTGTATATGCATGAGTTTGTTAGATTTTTCCTTCTTAATAAAAGAAATTGTCAAGGTCGTGTTCACAAACACTTTTGATAAATTTTTTTACTCAATTGGTAATCATGCTTTATGCAATCAACCCCTTGGTAGGTTGATTAACAATGATGAGAAAGATCAATGTTAAAAAATTCATGCATTAGCTAATAATTAATTAATCTTTAATTGATTCTTAGTCTAATTCATTTCATGCACTTAAGCTAAACTTAGGAGTAAATTTTGATCTTAACTGAAGTGAGCTTTTATTAGATTATTATGTCTCATCACACAGGATGTTGACACTTGTCATGATCTAGTCCATTTATTATTTGTGGCTTCTCCTATAAAGCTCTCACCCTCATTGTATTATGTCTCAATATCTCATTGAAGATTCTTGAGGTTCATTCTATATGTTTTTCTTATTGATGATATAACAGATTATTGTTTGCATCTCTCTTGTATGGAAGGTATTTTTGTTCATTATTTGATCTTGTTTCTTGTTTTCATTCATAATTTTAACCTAGTAGTAGAGTGTGGATTCAACAAACCCCTTCTTGATTTTTGAGTTTTTCCTCAACTAGGGTTATAGGAGCAAATCTAAAATGTTCATTATTTTTTTCTTTTTCTTTTTAAAGCAACCAAGATCATATGGGCAACAAGTGCCCAACCCCTAGGGGGTTAAAAAAATTTTGTTTTTTTTGAAATTTTAGTAATATTGGGAAATTTGCAATAATTTTTTGTTCAATTATCGAAATTGGGAAAATGAGATATCATCAAAAAGCTAGTTTTGAGTAATATCTAATGTTGCTAGATTTTTTCTTAGATTTTGTTGTTGATACATTTTATCACCTGTCAAAGTTAGATGTGTTGTTTTCACTCCCAAGCTCATAAATTTTGAATCATTTCTCTATTTTTCAAGATTCCAGTAGTGTTGGGATGGTCTTTCAGAGCTCTTCATATTCATCCATGTAGTTTTTCCCTTTTTTATGTAGGTACATTTTATTTAGTTTTTTTTGTTTTCACATTCTAGTGAATTACTTGGATGTTTTAGCTCTTGTAAACTTCATGTTTATGTGGGATGACCTTTTGTAAGATATTCTAGATGTGTTTCCAACATTTTGTCCTATTTGAGTATTTTGAGCATCTTTTGGTATGCTTTTTGGGGATTTTGCACATCTTGTTGTGTCTTTTGTACTCACACTATGTTATAAAGTTCCATGGGTGGGTTGTGAGTGCCTTTTTTTTTACTTCAAACCTTTTTCAAGTGAGTGTTCCTTCCACAAGAGTATCAAATCTCAGTGATTCATGTCTTATGCATGTGTTCCCTAGTTTACACACCCTTTTATTTATAGGTACTCTTTTGTGCACGTTCAGATGTTCTTGGTTCTCCTTCATGCATTTCTTTGTGACACATAATTTTAGTGCACTTGTCTTGCCTCTCCCTTTTTGCATTATGGGGGTTTTATACTATTGGTGCTAATTCATCCTTGGTTTTGCTTTTGAAGTTATCTATGTATCTATTTCTTGTTACTATGTACTAGGAAAATGTAATAGCTAGTTAGCAATGAATTTCAATGTGATGGAGCATTTTCCATACAGAAATTATTGGATTCCTATTTTAGAGGTGATCTTCTATTTTGACTTGAGAAATGTTCTTCAAACTATTGATACTTGTTCCATTTGTAGCTTTGATTTCCAAATGTTTTCCTTTTTTTTTCCATTTGATTCAAGTAGTTTTGTTGGGGAACTCATGAAAATTATTCTCTTCTTGATCCCAATCATCATTTTTTTCAAATGATTTTTTTCACTTTAATATTATAGTAGTCATCATTTGACATTTGTCTACAACTTATTGCTTGTGAAATATTCTTCATGTTCCTATTCTTTTTGGGATATTATTTTGGAGGATTTTCATTCCTTCATTCAACTTCCTCTCTTTTGGAGATGATTTTTTCCCATGTGGTTTTCTCCTTTTCTCTAGTTGTGAGAGATTAGATTGTTTGTAGATGGGTACCTCATCAAGCCTTGTTCGTCAAGACCCACAATGTTTTCTTTTTATGCATTAGATTTTTAGGGTTTTAACTACTCCCTATGTTCATTTAAAGGGAGGTGTTAGATTATTCATGCATTAGCTAATAATTAATTAATATTTTTAATAATTATTAGTCTAATTTATTTCATGCACTTAAGCTAAACATAGGAGTGATTTTTTATATTAATTTAGTGAGCTTATATTAGATCATTATGTATCATCACATAGGATGTTGACACTTGTCATGATCTAATCCCTTTATCATTTAGGGTTGCTCCTATAAATCACTCACCTACATCGTATTATTTTAAGATCTCCACAAAGACTCTTGAGATTCATTTTGTAAGTTTTTCTTATTGAAGATATAGTAGATTATTATTTGTAGCTCGCTTGCGTGGGAGGTGTTCTTGTTTATTATTCAATATTGCATCTTATGTTTATTTACAATTCTAACAATCAAATATAGCATGTATTGACATGAAAGTGACCTATATATAGACTTTGATGCAATGGGTTTATTCCCTTTAGAAAATTGAAGTGTTTTTTTTAATATTTTTGCTTGTAATTGTTATTTTATCTTGATTTTTGGATAATCTTCCTTATGATTTTAAGTATAAATTGAAGTCCTTTAAATGCTAAAAATATAGAAATTATTTTCTCATAATTTTACCAATACAAATCATGATGATTAATATAGATATTTGGGAACTTTAAAATTTAATTTCAATATTTTAATTTTAGGTTCAATCCCAACCACCTTGGGATTAATCTTGAGTAGTGTGGGATTGAACCTTAGTAGGGAAATTATTAACCTTAAGGCAAGGAGGAAATATATGGAGAGGAGTGTGGATGAAGTGCAATAAATAAGCATAAAATTGTAGATATGTGAGAGTAAAGAGCAAGTGAGAATGAGATAAAGTTGAATGTCTAAATATGGAGGAAATACACGTGGATAGGGATAGGTATTATGCCATGAGAAAAAATTGGCACAAGAGTTTGTCACTTGTCAATGTGTAATTGTATTAAGATTATTCATCAAAATGGTCTCATAACTAAATGGGAATTGACATGGGTATGCTAATTTCACCATTACATTTTTTCCCACTTTGAGGTGCATGTGAATCTAACATGAGTGTGTATTTTATAGTACATGGACATTCTTAGAAAATATGAAAATTAAATATTCAAAATATTCAAAAGGATATTTGGTCCATGTAAACAAGAAAACCATTCTTAGATTATTCTTGTATTCCTCTCCTGGCATGAGTAATGCATAGAAATCTACAAAAAAATTCAATCAATAGCTTCTACCATATAAGTGAAATAGGCATAAATTATAACTCAATTATCTACTAAAGAGAGAAGTAGAGAGAGAAAGTTTAAATATTTAGCCTATACAAAAGCTGATATGATAATATTTCTCTCAATGCAACAATGTGATATGACATGTTTTATGTGGTCATATGATGCAACTCAACTCAATATGGTAATGTGATGTGATAATATTTTTTCTATATAAAATGATGAGATTTTGTCTATCAAAATATGTTATTTAAAATCTCAAGCATAATATCATTAGTAATAATATATATTCCCCCTTGAATTGGTTTCAAAAAAAGTATATAAGGAATTGGGGGAGAGAAAAATGATACATAAAACTTAAAGGTAATGAAATTATTATGAAAAAGGTGTTATACACCTTGCATAAGAAATAAATTATTTGATTACTAAAACAAATATTTATTTGTAGTGCATCACTAGGAGATGTGTTTAGCCACATTAAATATTTATTTGGATACACTTGTAAATTTGTATGTGACATTCATTTGATTTTTATGTGTGGGTTGCACATGGGAAAACTATTATAATTTGGTAACTTATTACCAAAAATTGAATGTTGGGTTCAATGGGTTTGTGTACTCATGGTTTTGAGGCACATGGTTTTTACCTTACCGCTTTCTTATTTTTTGTGAGCTTGATTCTATAGAAGAAAGAGCATGTTTAGTGGTTGAGGTTGGTTGGTTGACTGGAAGAGTGCATATGTGAAGCATGGTATGGTGTGTGTAATTGCATGGTTAACCATTATGCTTGGACACATAGAGGATACATTAGAGGAGCTTGATGTTTAAGAAGTATTCTTGGAGACTCTATAAGTGTATTGTAATGTTTTCATTGTTGAATAATACATTGAGTGTGGATGTTTTTGGAGGTTGGGTTTTTCCCTCTTAAGGGTTTTCTTAGGGTATATCTTACTTTATCTTTTGGTATGTCCTTGATCTTTGCATATAGTTATTATGTAATATTGTATGCATGCTTTTATCTCATGAGGTTATGTAGGAAATGGTTTGATCAACCTACATTATTTTCCTAACAATTGGTATTAGAGCCATGGTTGTGGTTGAGGGATACAAGAGATTCTTATTTTGGTTTAACCCTTACATGAGTAGATCTTATGCAAATTTGAAGCCATGATAATTCTAGAGATATTTAAAACACTTCAAGGTATGCAAGATATGTTATGTAGGTTGAAATATATAGATTTGGGGTTTTATGGCTCGCAAATTTGTGGTTATTTATTGCAGATCTAGGGTTTGAAAATAAGTTGCAAAAAGGATTTTTTCTAGATTTTCACCATGATTTTTTATGGGGGAATTTTCATAGATAAAATCTTGAGATAAAATAAACCTTACCATAGGATCTAGGAGGCTCAAGAAATGAAGAATGATATAACATTTGTCCTCTTTTTGACACTTAAGTCTAGAAGCAAAAAAGGGACCCTCCCCTTGTTGTCATACACCCATACACCCCTATAGTTTTATGTACAAGACTTTTTAAAAAAGCTACACAATAAAATATTTATTGATTTTTAAAATAAAATTAATAAGGGCAAGGGATCCAGAAACCCCATGAGCCCCTGATATTTTTTGCAAGGAGCAAGCTTTTCAATCAATACCAGCAAGGTTGGTACAAGGGTGTCAACCCACACCAAAACCTAACATCCATTGGCCAATAGTGTTAGGCTATCAAGGCCTTAAGACCTTGATCCTTGACCTTTGACCATGTTGAACCATTGCTAACCCCATTGGGCTATAACCAAAGTTTTAAAATTTAAAAAATTAAACAAATTTAAGAAAATTCTAAAGTCGGCCCACACATCAAAAATTTGTCACATCCACTACATCACCACCCAAGAATAACTTCTAGTGTCAATTGATGTCATAAATAATGTCTTGTTAATGCCAACACTATATGGACATGTATTTGACTCATTTATATTCCTAATGGAGAAATTTTCTTCCAAGAGGCATAAATTTCACCATAATGTCATATATTTTACTTTCAATAGTCATCAAATATATCTCTCCAAGAACCATATATGTGGTATAAGTTTAGTTTTTATATTTTTCCATTTTTATCAAATTTTGGTGCCTTGAATCTAGGAATTACTTTGGAATAGGAAAAAGGTCATAACTTTCACATATAGAATTAGGTTTTTTATTTCAAATAGGTAATTGAGAGAATTTATAGCATAATTTACATTAGATTAGGTGATTATTCACTAAGATGAGTAGAGAATTTATTGTACTTGTTTGATCACTTGTAAGAACTTGAAATTTAAGTTGTGATTATGTGAGAACATAGATAGATTTGAAGGTGAAAACTTGATGGATTTCATATTTTTATAAACATATATGATGGTACAATTTATTATCATATTTGATTTTTTCTAATACAATTTTATATGTGTTTTTAGAGTATGGACTTTGATGGAGACAAGTACAAAGGTTTTCTTCTAGTTTGAGGACATGGTTGATATATGCACAAGACTTGGAGTCCTAGTTCAGTGAGATTTGATTACATATATAGTGATGGTGATGATTATGATGTCATGGATGTTCATGTACACTTAAGAATTGGCATGACATGATCATATGCATGATTTTGATAGGTAGTGGTATAGTTTAATTTTAGAAGGTTTTCCTTATATCATATATGCTTAATTGGTTCCTTGAATATGATGCTTGATTGTGGGTTTATTTGGAAAATTGGATCTACAAGTGATCTAGTGTTTGATTCTTCAGATCAATAGGTTATCTTCTTTGTTATCTCAATTTGCGGGTTACTAATATGATGGTGAGTTTATATGTTGCATTGATCAAGGATATATGATTTATGTAGTTATATAGGTTGGTCACCCATTTTATTTCAGTAGGATGACTTAAATGTGGGATGTCTATATCTATAAGTAATTTTAATTTTATTTTAGATTTAGTTATTTGACTTTTATGTGCTTATTTGTGCATTATTATTTTACATTTGGTTGAGAGTATGGGTGATTAGAGTTCCTAGATAGTTGATTATTGGGACTTGTACCATTATTTTTATCATAATTTCATGGATATCTTGGTTACATGATTCATTAGGATATTTTGATAGTGATGTTTTGGTGGTGGTTGTATCTTATTGGCTTGGAGATATTGGATCTAGTTTATTCTATGGAGATATTGGTATTTAATTTTAGTGTTTGTGGACCATGGGTGATCTTTATTTAGGATTTGGTTATCACAATATCATAGAGAGCTTGATAGCACAATTCAATGGGAGCTTAAGAAGTGATGTTGATTCAACACTTAGTGATGAATGATCTTCTATAGTGTTTATTGGTGTCATGGAGGAGCTCTTGGATCATGTTTATTATAGTGAGAGTTCTTTGGCATTTTCAATGTCATTTCCAAGATATGGCTATCTTCATGTGATTGGATATGTTGAAATTGTTGGGATATGGTGTTGTACACCATTGCATAAAATGTTATATTATAATGTTGCAATTAAATAATTGTTTATATTTTATGCACCTAGGAGGTGTAGTTAACCACACTAGGTAATTATTTGGGGACCACTTTATGTTGTATTGTAATATTGGGTTATTATTATTTATTGTGTGAGAGACATAGGATAATAATTTAATATTGAGGAAATATTTAATAAAGTGAAAACTTAGTACTCACTATTAAATTAGGGGTCAGTGGTTTTGTATTCACATAGTTTTGCAGTACATGGTTTTATCTTACCCCTCAATTGTATTTATGTGAGCTTGTATTTATAAAAGCAAGAACATGTTTAGTGGTTAAGGTGGGCTGGATGAGTGGGCTATCATTATTGAGTCTTTATGAGGAGTGCATATGTGAAACATGGCAAGGGATATGTGGATGCATGCTTAGACACATGAAGGATGCATTAGAGAGGCTTGATGCTTCAAAATTATTCATGATAACTCTTGTAAATAAATGTATTATTTTATTGTTGATTAATAGATGGAGTATGGATGCTTTTGGAGGTTGGGTTTTTCCCTCTTGAGGGTTTTCCCAAGGTATATCTTGTGTTATATTGTGGATTTTCTATTTTTATCTATGCATTATGGTTACTTGCATGCATTCTTTTCTCTCATGGGGTTTTGTAGGAAATGGATTAAGAATGTGGGTATTATGCATTATTTCCTAACAAGTGGTATCAGAGCTATAATAGTTATGGGAGGTGTGAGCTCCCAAGTTTTGTTATAACCCTTGTTTTAGTAGATTTAGTAAAAATCTGAATCCTTGGCAATGCAAGTTAGATTTGAGGCATTACAAGATATGGAACACATGTTTTGGGTGTTATTATGCAAATTTGTGCTTTTGGGGTTTGAAGATTTGTTGGGTTTATGGCAGATATGAGGTTTTCTTGGATTGTGCTTTTATATGAGGATTTTGTAGAGGAAATTTTATGGATGAATTCTTGAGACAAAATGGACCTTACCATTGGATCCAAGATGGCCAAGAAATGAAGATTGATATTAAATTTTCCCTATTTTGGCCACTTGAAAAAAATGCAATTTTTTTTACCCACAACCCACTCGTACGGTCGTATGGTTGTACAGGTCAACTATAGGTCGATGATTGTAGAAAAATAAAAAAATAAAACCAAAAATATTATCAGTCTTTTAAAAAAATTATCTTGTAGAAAATTATTTAAAAAAAATAATTGACAAAACATTATTCAAAAATATTGATGTTTGGGTGGGGGTTTACATACCCTTGTATTAGTAGACACCCTTGCTAGGCATATGCCGTGGTAGGGGTTGTCATCTCACCCTATAGGTAGCGGGTCCCTCGATCTTGTGGGCGCCCAACCCACAACCTTGCAGGGGCAGTAAAATAAACATTAAATCCACCATAAGTTTTTCAATTTTTTTGCCCAAGCACCACCTAAGCACCACTAGTGCATCACCACCTCTAGTAGGCCACCAGTGGCTCCATGCAGGGGACACCAGTTTTCCACCTACTAGCCAAATTAGAGAAGTTTTTTCAAATGGGCATAACTTTCATCGAGGATGTTAGATTTTTGACTTCTAATACTTGTTGGAAAGGTGGTTCTAAGAACTACATAGTGGTTTAGGTTTAGTTCCATGGTTTTTCTATTGTGATCATTTTTTGGAGCTTGAAATCCAAACATTCTTTGTTTCAAAATTTTGGTCATAACTTTTGCATACGAAATCAAATTTTTGATTTCAAATAAGTGTTATAGAGAATGTATAGAGTACTACATAGTAGATCAAGTAGATTTTCAATTTGTGGTATAGAGAGAGGTCAATACTTTTTTGATCACTTGTAGGAGCCCGATATTTGAGGTGTGATTGCATGAGCATCCAGATGAGTCAAGAGGTGAAACCTTGAGGGAGAACACATTCTTATATGATATTTATGAGGATATAGATTATTATCAATTTGGTACTTTCTGGTATAGGTTTACACATGTTTTATAGAATTGTACTTTGATGGTGATAGGTACATAGGTTGTCTTCAATTTTGAGGATATGGGTTGACACGAGTGGATACTTGGAGTCTTGTATGGGTGATATGTGAGTGTAGGTACCTTTGGCTATTATTACAATGTCATGGATATGCAGGTACATTTGAGCATTGGTATACATGATCATGTATGTGGTTGTTTGGTGGTGATTTGGTTTGGTGTTAAGAGGTTTTTCTTATCTCCTTGATGCTTGATTAGCTCCTTTACTATAGTTACTCATTTGTGGACATGTTTGGAAAACCATATTTATGGTTGATTTGGTGTTTGAGTCTTGATGACCTAGAGGATTATCTTCTTTGATATCTTGGTTTGCAGGTTACTAATGTGATGATGAGTTTGCATGATTTATTTGTTGGTATCTATGAGTTATGTAGTTGTATGGGTTGATCACCTATTTAGTTGTAGTGGGATGCCTTTATATGGACTATCTATATCCACAAGATTGTTTTAGTGTTGATGATTACTTTGCTAGTTGGCCTTGTCTATGGTCATTTATGCATGGCTGATCCCACAAAGCCGGTTTACAATTTATGGGAGGAACAGATTTTTGCTGAAATCACATATTTTTAGAAAATATAATGATTTAAGCCTTAAAAAGTTCCATTTAAAGCATTCCAATTGAAGAGGTTTTTATCAAATTACCTTAAATCAAACCCCCTTGTATAGAACCCCTCTAGTTTTAAACCATACCTATAATGGAGTCTCCTTTACACCTAACAAAATGCTAATAAAAACCCACTTTGGATTTACCTTTTGGGGGATCAAATAAATTTATTTAAAATTTATTTTTTTATTATATTTATTTTTTATTTCTCGTGAATGTAGGTTTTTCACCGAAAATCAAGCTCTTTGTTCTTCACGTGGAAAAATAGCAGATTATAAAAAAAAAAGTTGAAAAATATGAGTGCACTATATATTGATTCCTTGATCCAAAAAAGAGAAAAAAATTGAATTTTGATACATACAAAAAAAGTTACGCATTATACAGTTGCGCTATGTCTAAATTATAATTGGTTTGACTTTGAAACTTGATTAAAGAAAAAATATTCAATAAAAAACTATCTAACCAAGTGGAAGCACTAGATATCAGAGTTATGAATCTAAATTCGAAAGAATTATAATTTTATCCTTCATGGAAAAAAAATTGTGTTATACGGTGAGCGTCACTTTTTAAAAATGTTGTTTTCTAAAAAAAATTAGTTTTCGAGGGAGATGCAAAAAGAAGTGCAATCTAATTCCAAAAGATTTGAAAAAAATATATTTAGAATCTATAGACAAAATTTCATAAAACTCGAGTTTGCATCATCTTCAAATTCCTCATGGTTTAGTCATTATAGGTGTCCGAAAGTGAAGATTTAGTTACAAAAGAATATTTTAGTGTCTAGTTTGGCCAAAAATTGTAAACCACTATTGTGGGATCACCCACATTTGTATGTTGTTTTGAGAAAAGAGGATGGATGATTAGAGTACCTAATTAGTCGGTGACTAGGACTTGTACCATGTGGTTTTATCATAATATTATGATATCTTGGTTACTTTATTGGTTACACATTTTAATGGGATCTTTTGATAGTGATGACTTGGCAGTGTAGGATTGATTCTTGATGGTTTGATGGTAGTTGCATCTTCTTGGCTTGGATATCTCGGTTCTAATTGGTATGTTTGGAATTTTAGTTGCATGTGTGGACCTAGATGATCTTCATGGGGAGAGGGTTGTCATGATGCCATGTGTAGCTCAATATAATGGTTCGATGGGAGTTGTTGGTAGTGACATGACTCATCATTTGTGATGGATGATCTTTTTTAGTGTTTTTGGATATCTTGGAGGAGTTCTTCGATATTGTTGTTGTAGAAGAGTTCTTTCACATTTACAGGTACATTGGTAGGATATGGTTATCTTTATTTGATTGGAGTTGTTGATTCTTGGTTTAGAGTATGATTGTTATTATGTCATGGACTCTTGATACTAGTTTAGAGTTTTGGCATTGTACATTTTCTCTTGGGACTACAATGTATGAATTGTTGCATGTGATCTCCTAAGAGGAGATGGTTAGATCATTATGTCATGTTGGGTTTTTGATTATGTGGTTGGATATTTGGCATTGATCTTGTTAGTTCTCTTGGTATTGGGTACATTGATCATTTGCTTGGGAGTTTTATGATAGTTTAGTTTTGTATTTGGAGATTATCATGGATTGATCATTTGGAGGTTCTCATGGATACTTGGAGACTTGGGTGAGGCTAGAGTTCTCTTGTGATTAGAGACATTTGCTTGAGACGGTTACTCTTTGGAGGTTTTAGCATGGAAGACTAGGGATATTTCACCTATATATGGATGTGAGTTCATAATGGACCTATAGAGGAGATTGTTCTTAGAGTGAGTCATGATGACTTGGTTATCCTGGAGGAGCATTCTCATTCCCCACTCTTGGTCTACTTGGTAGTTTATCATCTAATAGGTATTTCCCTTCCTATTGTTGATGTGATTATATTTTGTGCTTTTATTTCTCATAGGAATGAGCTGAGTCATGGTGATTAATTTTGGGAGACTCATTTGAGGATTATTTAGCATGATTTTATATTTCTTTACCTTTCATAGATATGGATCTTGAGCTATGGATAGTTAGTTTTGGAGGATTCATTTTTAGAGATGTTTGGCATGGTTATCTCCTTGTGCATATGATTTTATGTTATCATTCTTTAATGAGGAGTTTAGGATATGGTTATTGGGTTTATTTACTGATTTGACAATAGTTACTTTAAGTTTGATCTTCTTGGTTAGTGTAATTTTTGGCTATGGAGATAGCCACCCAATATCTAAATGCCTATGGAAAGAAAAAATACTCAAAAGATCAATATGACAAGAATAAATTGTATTCCTATCAATGAATGCAAATAGAATCAACGTACAATGTGAGAGAGACTCTTAGTTATATAGTCAAGGTGATACATAGGATTAGACAAGATCATGAAAAGTTTCTTAATCTTATGATATGAGAACTAATAATGAATCACTTAGGGTATAATTATAAAATTCAACATATGTTTATGACATGTGTCTTAATCTTATGATATGAGACATAAAGTGAAAATATCCTATGTGAAACCTAAGTAAACTTAAGTGATAGGATGTGAAAGGGACCTAATAGGAACCAGTTAGATAATGTCCCTATTCACACCAACAATCCCCCTTAAGTGCAACTTAGAGGGAACAAGAATCATGCACACATCCAAAGATGGGTCCCAACTATTAGGCCTAATGAGGTACCCATTTAAAAATGAAATGAAATCCCTCACAACAGGAGAAAAGGAGAAAACAGAGTAGGAAAAAAATCCTCCCTACAAGAGAGAAAAAACAAGAAACTAATCTCAAAAGGATGAGAAGGAAAAAACCTTGTGTGAGGAAAAAGTCCCACCATAAGAGAGAATGAAGAAGGTCAAGTAACTCCCCCTAAAGAAAAATCTTGCAGCCCCAAGAGATCTCACAAATGGTGACACTCTCAATGAAGGTTTTGGTGAAGATATTGGCAACCTGCTCTAGTATAGGACAATACTACAAATCAATGACCTGGTCTTGTATTAGCTCCCTAATGTTGTGCATATGGATCTCAATGTGTTTGGTCTATTGATGTTGAACCAATTTTTTTAAGATATGGATGGCACTCTAATTGTCACAATGGAGGACTGTGGGCCATGAAATAGTGAAGCCAAACTTGGTCAAAATATTCTGAAGCCAAATAGTCTTAGTAGCAACATTTAAAGCTCCTCAATACTTAGTCTTAGTTGAAGAGAGAGAAATGGCATGTTGCTTCTTACTCTACCAACAAATGGGGACAAAACCAAGATCAAATTTGTAGCTAGAAGTGGACTTACGATCATCAAGATTGTCATCCCAATCAGAATCTGCATATCCAACCAAGTTGAGTCATGCACCTGCTACATAGTGAATCCCATAATGTGGAGTACCTTGTATGTAATGCAAGATGCATTTGGTAACTTTCTAATGAAGATCATGTGGTTCCTACATAAAGCATGGAACCATTCCAATCACAAAAGAAATATCAGGGAATGTCTGAGTCAAGTAGATGAGGCCCCTAGTAAGCTGACCATACAAATTGGCATCAACTAGTGGAGTAGAACACTTGGCCTCAAGTTTGACTCCAAACAGAAAGGGAGTAGGTGTAGGTTTACAATCAAACATGTGGAACCAAGCTAGAATATCAAGAGCATACTTAGGTTGAGCAAGGGTGATCTCAGAAGAGGACTGTGTGATCTCAATCTCAAGAAAGTAGTGCAAGGGTCCCAAGTTAGTCATAGAAAAAAGTTATGCAGAGAAGATTTGACTCTACCAATGATGGGTGACAAACTCCTTGTAATGATCAAGTCATCAACATAGAGAACAATAAGAAAATGAGATTCATCTTGTTGCAAAATATAGACATTCAAATTTGAGTGGAACTTAGAGAAACTTGTTGAGAGAAGAAAAGGGTTCATCTTGGCATACCAAGCTCGAGGGGTTTGCTTGAGGCCATAGAGAGATTTTTGTAACCTGCAAACCAAAGAAGAATCTTTAAAAAATCCCTATGGTTTCTCCATGTAAATTTCCTCTTCAAGATCTCCATGAAGAAATGTATTCTTTACATCCATCTAATGTATATCCCATCTATGAGCTACATCAATGGCAAGAGTCAAACAAATGGAGTTCATATTAGCAACAAGGGTAAAGGTTTTCATGTAATCAATGTTGGGAACTTGTGAGAAACATTTGGCCACAAGTTGTTCTTTGAACTTGTCCATGGTTCCATCTACTACATATTTGGTCCAATATATCCACTTACATCAAACCATTTTTCTTCCCTTAGGAAGAGGAACTAAGTCCCATGTGTGGCTCTTTAACAAGGAACTATAATCTTCCTCCATTGTTGAATCCCATGTTAGATGATTTATTAAAGGATTGTGGATCTGAAACAATATCAATGTGGACATGTGGAAGATGTTGATGTTGTGACTGAGTCCTATGAGTTTCTAAATGATCCCCAACAATATTTCTTTCTGACTCTAGAGTTTATCAATCCCAACAAGGTCATGAGCATGATGTGGATGAAGGATGAGAATCCTCACCCTCAAAATGAAAACCCTATGAGTTGGATTTGAGGTAGAATCATTTGAGTTGAACTATCACTTGAGTCCACTATGGAGGAAGGATGAGGAGGATCAAAGGTCAAGCTAGGAGATATTTCCTCAAAATGAACACTCATATCTATGAAGAGCTCATGTGTATCTGGATTCAAGAGTCGATACCCTTTGACACCATCTAAGTATCCAACAAAGATGCAAGGAATGATTTGAGGTTCCAAAGCCTTGTACTTCTTTGGAGGAATGTGTGCCCAAGCTGGACATCCAAAAACTCAAAAATTCCTAACAATTGGTTTCCTACCACACCAAGCCTCAAAATGACTCATTCCTTTCAATGCCTTGTGGGGAACTCGATTCTAAATGTGTGTAGCACAATTAATGGCTTCAACCCAAAATTTTGGACCAAGAGAACAAGGATGAGTCATGCAACTAGCCATCTCCTTGAGGGTCATATTTTTCCTTTCAGCAACACCATTTTGTTGTGGTGTGTATGCAACTAAATGTTGAATATTAATCCCTTGAAGAGTACAAAATTGCCCAGGATTATGGTTCCACATATTCTCGACCAATTTTAATACAAAGAATCTTGATATACTTTATAGATTGCTTCTCAACATGAGCCTTGAAAGCTTGAAACTTTTCAAAGAATTCATTATTTTGGTGAAGAAAGTAGACCCAAGTGAATATAGAGTGGTCATAAATGAAGATGAGTGCATAACAAGCCTTGATGAAGGAAAAAACTGGAAATGGGCCTGTTAGATCATTGTGAACCAAATGAACTTATAAAGACCTCAAAGACTTCCCTTTATCAAACTTCTCTTCTAGATTCTTACCCATAGCACATCCTAGATATACAGCATCTGAAAAGATAATGTGAGGGAGACTTGTGAGATGAGCTACTAAAGATAGTGATAGTTAAGATGACCAAACCGCTCATGCCACAACTCACTCATTAAATCTAAATGGGTGAACAATATTGTAGAAGGAGAGCATGACACAACATGAGAAAATTGATATAGCCGAGACTCATGATCATCCTTTCCCACTGCAACCAAAGCATTATCCTCAATATCTTTGATCAAAATTATATCTAGAGATAACTCAACTTTTTGCCATTCCCAAGACGAGTGATTTGGTAGATTGAAAGAAGGTTGGCACACAAGTCAAGAACACAAAAAACATTCTCAAATGATCCATCATCCATGTAAATTAAACCTTTTCCAACAACTTCCACCTAAATATCATCACCTGCAAGAATGTGTGGTATTATACAAGTCTCCAATGAAGAAAATTGTTCTCTATCAAAGCCCATGTGGTGCATAGCACCTAATTCAAGTATCCATTGTTGTGAGGATCCTGTGGCTACAAAAAGTGCATGTCCTTTTCCTTTCTTTGATTGTGAAGAAGTGGAAGGATATGCTTCCTTTTTGTAGGAAGATGATAAATTGATGTGATTCTTCTTGAGGATATTAGTCAATTCATCAATCTGCTTAGCATGGAAATGATGCTCATCATGACCAACTTTCTAGCAATATGCACAAGTCATTTTCTTCTTTTTTTAATTTCCATTCTTGGAAGATGATGAAGAGTCTCTTGGTTGAGGAGAAGAGGCTTGTGCTTGAATGACAAGATCAAGAGAAACATATTTCCTCAGAGTTCCAAGAGACATAGTACTTTTAATGAACCATTTACTTTTTAAATTTAGATCAATTGGTTCTGGAATGGATCCATCAATGTAGTGAATTAATCCTTTCTCCATTAGTTTACTCCATGCATTTATTTCCATGTTGCATAGTTGTGTGGAGTTAAGAGAGGAAACTTAGGATGGCCCATGGCTAAAATTTGAAGAGAACAAGAGAGAATTCAAAACACAATCACACAACACAACACAACCCCCCCCCAAAATTTACTCAATCAAAGAACGCCCCCAACCAAATGATTTGGCACTTTATACTTAGTGCGATTATAATTGCCACTTGCAAGAAAAAGTTAAGAGGTCTTTTGATTTAAATTCTTTACAATTGCCACAATAAGGCTAGATCAAACTGAAAAAGGATTTTGAATGAGCCTAAACGAAGCCCAATAAGTTCCAAAAATGGAAAATTCTCAACAACACCTATGAAAAATTGAATTTTCTAAAAAAATTGTGCATCAAAATCAAAAACTACCATGCAGGTTGGGTCGTATGGTCCAGTCAACAAAAAAAATTACCTTAGAGGATATAACTTTCTCCAAATTCCATGATTTGATAGTTGATCTATATGTTTTTGGGCCTTTTGAGCATGATGGTGATGTTATTTTTTACTCAAAATAATATGAAGTGGTATCTATCTCCTGGATCTGGTAACCACCTTCAATCTTCAAACCCTTGCATATTTTGCCTCCAATGTCCAATTGGGACAAAAAAAATGTAGATCTGACTTTCTCGAGCACTCTAGACACAATGGTGAGCTCATATCTGATGCCAAAATCTCCCAAAATGCACCTAAAATAAAAATCCAAAAGAGCAACCCCCCTAGAATTTGGTATTTCTATCACAACTTTTTGATTCTCTAGATCATCCAAAGATGCAAGAGAAGAGAATACTTAATTCTTCAAGAAAATACAAGATTTTCACTCAATATATCCTAAAAGACTAACAAAAGGCACTCAAATTGCTCTGATACCATGTAAGGTTTGGCTATGGAGATAACCACTCAAGATCTAAAGGCCTATGGAAAGCACAAAATACTCAAAAGATCAATATGACAAGAATTAAATTGTATTCCTATCAATGAATACAAATAGAATTAATACACAATGTGAGAGATACCCTTAGTTATATAACCAAGGTGAGACATAGGATTAGACAAGATCATGAAAAGTGTCTTATTCCTATGATATGAGACAAATAATAATGAATCACCTAGGACATAATGATAAAATTCAATACAATATTTTAGTCCTTTAAAGGTTTAATTAAGGGTTTGGTGAGTTGTGACATTGAGTTGTTCATTCATCATTCGTTTCATGCTATTTCATTTTATTTCAAAGTTTAATTACCAAAATGGGGTTTGACCAAGGCAAACCCTCATTCACCCAAAAACAAACATTTTTCCCTCTCTTTGTGTGTTGTAGATTTGTAGGCTGAAGAAAAATTAAAGATCTCAAATTTGTGAAATTGCAAAGTTGCATTTGTTGTCACCTTTGTTGTCATCTCACGAAAACTCAGATCTCAGATTTATTTTTGCTTTCTAACTGTGAAACCCGAGAATTTGGAAGTGTAGACACATGAGCAGAGGATCCAAAAATTAATTTTGAAAATCCCTACAGAAGACCCATTCACCATAGGGTGAATGAGTCCTCAAACAACTTTTGAAAATAGTATTTTGTGAGAGGTACACAACATTTATCCCTTCCATATTTTCTAGAAACTTTGTTGGTTCCTTAAGTTTTATGCTTAATCAACTAAATCCAAGTTGTATATTACATTTTGGAGTTGAATTTCTATTTTTAATATTTCTCCCCAAAGTGTTGTTTGATCAAGACCCCCGTCCTGACACAAAAAAGAAATATGAAGATTCCTTCATAGAATTGATTCTCCTAAGGGTAGTTAGTCAATTCTTTGTGGGGATCTCATTTCCTAATGAAATTAGAGAAGTAGGACCCATTTTCCCTCTTTGGATCCACTTTTCTTTTTTTGTAAACCCTAGGAGCACACTATTTCTCTATGTTTCATTTGATGAACCTAACCTTGTACCAAAAAAATCTAAAAATTGGAGTCCTTTTAACCCTAGATCTGAGTTTTGCACTAGTTTTCATTAGATTTGCATTATTTGCATTACATTTAGGGTTCTTTAATCTTACATTAGTGAATGTTGCATTTAGAGTTAAATTTTCATGTTTGCATCACTTAAAATCATCAAGAATTAGAAAATTGCATTAGATTTGAATTTATTTTGCATAGTACTAAGATTAAGACCATCATTCAATCATTTAAATTTAGATTTAGATTCATATTACATATTAAAAATAGTGACATAGTTCATCATTTAACTCTAGTTAAACTTGCATTTAGATACACTAATCTAGAAGATCTATTACAAAAATTTATGTTACAAATCAAAAACATAAATCACATAGGATACACTTAGATTCTAAAAATTCAAATTTAAAAAACCTTGACTTGGGACCCAGTCACCCTTGGGGGAATGAGTCCTTGTACAAACATTTTTGACAAATTTTTGGGTGCTTTTTAGTCTATGGTTTGCATTTTTGTTACTATTTTCATAACTGAGAATTGATTTTTTGAAGCAGTTTGCTTGTGCATTCAAAGTATTGCTCATTTAGTTAGATCTTGCAACATTTTTGGAAAAAAAATTCTTGCATTTTTCAGTTGAGGATAGTGTTATACTTTTTCTTTACTTTTAGTATCACTCCATAGCTTAGACAAATTAGTTCACATTTTTTAATCATCATAAAATAAAATAAAAATCAAAACATCCAACAAAACAAACAAAAAAACTAAATGGTTAACCTTAGAGAAAGCATATCCCTTAAACCCTTTAGTTGTGATGACTTTGACATGTTAGATGAAGCCCTTGAGGACTTCATCTCACCTAGATCATCCATTAAAGCTTTGAAACAAGAGGATGCAAACACAGACAATCATGACTTATAGTTGCTCTTCTCCCAATACCTCTCCTACTTGTGACAAAGGTATTTTGGTGATAGAAGACCCAATTATTGAGCATCATAAGAATCTTGTTTGTCCCTCTTCTAATGCTAAATTTTCCTCAAAAAACACTAAGATGGATGGACTAGATGAAGATGTTAAGTTCACATTAGATTCTCCCTCACTACAAGGTCATCTAGGTAACTCAATTATAGGGAAAACTTTAGTGGCGAATTCTAGAAATCAGGTGAAATAGGTGAATTAATCACACCCAATAGGGTGTTGAAATAACCTGAATTTTATGAATTATTGGTCCAATGCATGTCCATTTGCCAATGATTTTTTTCATGAGGCATATTTAAGCAAAAAATTTCCATAACAAACTAGGCATTTCAAATGGACCAATTAATATTTTTGTTGGAATCCCGAAAGAATGTAATAAAACACCTACATATTGGCCAATACTATTAAAACAACATTATATTAGGATCCATTTTTCTAATTAAATTTTACAAATAGTTGCTTGTGAAGACCTATTTTGTCAATCAAAATTTATAAATAGTTTCTTATAAGGACCTATTTTGCCAATAACATTAAAAATAATTACATTTGAGGACACATTTCACCTTGAAAATTACAACGTATCGTTGTATATGCACATGGGATTCACCAAATCTTTAATATACCATTTAAAAATCCTGTAGAATTTGCCAAATATGGATTGATATAAATACAATTGAAATTGACATTTATTCTTATACATTTTGTTTAGTTTTGAGGTTATCGATTCGGAAGTCAGCAAAAGCCAAATACGTAGACTTAAAGGTGAGTGATCATTTCTTCATAGTGTTATTAGTTATAAGATTTCTTTATCTCTTTTCCATTCTTGCTTCAATCTTAAAGATGATATTGAGTAGGGAAATGGATCTATATTCTCTGTCCTTCTTAAACAAGAAGACATTATTTTCCAACTTTTATTTGAAGTGAGAGATCAATATGTCGAGTAGCAAGGGTAAGAATCCTCAGGGTGGTGAAGGGACTAGGAGGCCATCAAAAAGCCCAAAACATAGAGGTACCATACAGTCTTACTTTGGAATTAGCAATGCTTTTGATCAATCATATCAAGATGGAGCTACATCTCAACTCTTCTACCAAATATTAATGAAGAAGGAATTCACAATACCTCACCGCCACCAGAAGGTGAAGATGAGATTGTCATTGAGTTAAATCAAAATGTATCAAATGAGGATGTCAATATCGTAGGTTCCAACGGATACCCTGGTTAGCTAGAATGAGATAATTGACTTGTATCAGGATAATGTTGGTAGCAAGAAAAGAAAATCCAAATAAAAAATGGGGCACGAGTGGGAAATGACAAGGAATTTTCAATTTGCTTGGTTACCAAAGTACCCATTCATTGTACTAGTGGGGAAAGCAAACGATGTTGAAAGTGCAATAGAATGTATGTGTATGATTTGTAGTTAGAAATGTAAAAGAGAGAAGAAGTTGCAACTAAAGCTTGACACTATAGAAAAGTATATCGGTAAATTTTATGAAAGAAAAATCATAGATGGAAAGGAACAACCAGTCAAACAATGGAAAACAAAGGAAGAACATCTTCATGTTAAGTATGTCAAGGAATATGAAGAGCATAAGAAAAGAATTTCGAAGCTTCCTGCATGTCAAGGTACACTTGAGGCTCAATTTGGAAAAGCAATGGAAGGAGAAAATCTATCAAAAACTATTCAGATGAGTGTTGTTTTTCATATTTTGTCTAGAGGGTGTCCTATGACAGATTACCTAGACTATTCTAGTTTATTATCTTTTTTGGGTGTTCCTCACTTTCCTTACTCACAATTGTCAGTAAACCTTGGATGGGAATGGGAAAACTGTCTTGTTGCAGTGGAAAAGCAAGATTTAAAGGAGAAAGTAAAAGAGTCAAACTTCATTGCATTATCTTTAGATGAAGTTACTACAGTAGTCAATACTTCTTGGGTATATATGAATTTTTTTATTGTAAAACAACATGTTTGCTAAGTTCATCTTCTCTATGTTCATAAAATGAAGGAGAATTCAACATCAAAAAATCTATTTGAACTAGTCAAGAAATATTTGAATGAAATTGTAGGTATCAATGAGTTGACAATTTCCAAAAAGTTGGTGTGTGTATGATCTAATGGAGTTGCAATGATGCAAGGTCAAAGGAGTGGTGTTTGCACAAAGTTACAAACTACTTGTACACCATACATACTTGGCATTCACTACATGGCCCACATAATGAATTTAGCATTTAAAATTGTAAGCAAGTTTCCTACAATATCAAAAGTTGAAAATCTAGTTCACGAGCTCCATGCATACTTCTGCCGAAGTCCCAAACATTTCATGAAATTTTAACATTTTGCTAAGGGATTAACAGTAGGAAACAAGCTTCTTAAGGATGTCGATACCCGATGGATCTCCCTGCATGGACCAATGCAATGATTTCTTTCATAATATCAATCCTTGATTGGAGTAATGTATGAGAATCGCAACACAGTAGACAAAGCTCCTGACCTCTTATATAGGTTGAGCGATATAGAGACACTCTTGAATTTAGCTAGTCTTCTCCCCATGCTGAATGAAATGAACAATCTTGTGAAGAAATTCCAAGATAGAACTATGTATATTAATGAATATTCCAAACTATGTAAACATACATGCTTGGTCCTCAATCATCTATATCTAGATCTAACACAAAAGAGCCCAAATTATTTCATGTGGTAGAAAATTACTAATTTGAATAATCTTGATAATTATTTACAGTTTAATGCAAGTGGGCACTTATGTATCTATGTGCCTAGATATGAGATACCAATGTACCATTGTAAGATAGGTAGACAATCCAGCAAAGAAGTACCTATTAAAGAGGAAGATTTTAATGACATTGTTAAATCTATTAGTAATAATTTAAAGGAATTTGAAAAATCTCTTTCCTCAGAGATTCGTGAAAGATTCCCTTGACATGAAATACTCGAAGCCATCGGTATTGTGTATCCTCAATTTTGGGTAAACCAAGATAACCCAAAATATTTTCATGATCAAGTAAATATCTTGATCAAACAATTTTTGAAAAGTGTAAAATACAATGAGTAGAGAATAGAAGGAATTTTAGATAAAGATAAGCTTAGACAACAATGTAAGAATTTTGTAGTAGCTATGAGGGACCAATATAATTCCATGGGCATGGAGAAGGAGAATTTTTTCATAGCTATGAGGGACCAATATAATTCCATGTGCATGGAGAAGGCCTTTGAACCAGGATCAATAACAAAGGTTTGGACAAACTTAGGTCAGAGTGAAATATAGTGTGATAGGATGTAAGAATATTTCAAAAAAATTATTTATGTCAAACAATGACATTGGGGTCAGTGGAGAATGAGGGAATTTTTAGTTCATTGGCATTTTTGAAATCAAAATTAAGAAATAAACTAGACAAGAATTTGGAAAATTTCTTGAGGATGAAAGGAACTGCATAGATCAAAAATTTTCCTTTTGAAAGGGCACTCACAATTTGGAGGTCCACATGTGAAAGAAGAGGGACCGGGTTGTGCAACACTCCAATTCCAAATGCTGGTACTAGTGGCACTAGCAATGGCAGTGGGACAAATGACAGTGGCATAATGAATCTTGAATTTGAGACGCGGGCTGAAGAAAATGAGTAGACTTAAAATCAAGACGACTCTTTTACTTTATTTCAAGTTGAACGTTAGTTTGAGGACCCTGAATCCATTTGGAAAATGGAAGTGAATTAGCAACTTTTAGGTATATATACTACACTTCATGAATTAGTTTCCATTGTTCCAAACTATAGTTGATGATATTTTATATTGTATTCCATGAAAGTGTGAATCATTTCACTTCATGATATTTTATTTTATATTGCACTTCATGAATCATATTCCAAATTGTAGTTGATGATATTTTCTATTGTATTCCATGAAATTGTGATATTTTATATTTTATAATGTATTTCATGGAATTGAGTTTGATATGTGATTCTGCATCATTTTAAAGAACACTTATCACATTGATTATAAATTCCTATTGCATTTCCATTCACACAATCTTTGATAAATAATTGAAAGGAATATTAATCCGTTCCTTGAATAGAAGCTAATAGTTCAACATCCATAACTTATAAATAACCGTTGATTATTTTGAGTAGGATGATAGTGAATACAATACTACAAAGCAAGATAGGTCGATATTATATTCAAAATTAAAAATATTATAGTGTCTTTTCCTTTTACCTACATTGTAAAAATATAATTTGAAGTTAACTAAGTTTTACCCATTCCTAGTCTCTTAAGTCATATCTTATGCCTTTGCATCTGTTTACTCACCGACCCCTTGACCCTAGTGTTCCTGGTTGCTACCCGTAGAACCCTTGTCTTAGGCGGGTCATTAAATTCTTTAATTCTTGTTCTTTCCCTAAGTTTGGGGTTTAATATTTGCTCAATATCGTTCATGTTGTAAACCTAGGCAGGCAACCCATTTTAAGTCATGTAATAAGTACATGTGCTTATTAAAATCCTTTGTTATGCTCGGTGGCTCCCATTGACTGCTTTCTATTGGTTCCCCTCAAATCAATGGTTAAGATTGGCCGACAGTTGGATATAAGGATTTGATCCTAGCCGTTAGATCGGAGGATTCAATCCTGGTCATTCCCCGCTAGCCCCATAGGAATAAAATAATACTTTTTGAAATGTTGCAGGGTCAGCGGGTTGAAGACACGTGTTCTGCTATAGGTGTGGGGCTCGGTCTTCACTCACATACCCGACGCCTTAAGGTTTTAAATCAACGATCCACATGCAATGTTGAGATTTAATCTCAACCGTTCCACACTCACCCTATGGGAATAAAATAATTTTTTATGAAAAGTAGTGGGGTTAGCGGGCAAACGATGCATGGATTTCTTCTACCGCTTGGAAAAGAAGGTGGAACCCATAGAATGAATGAATCAACATTCCAAGCACCAACTAATAGAATTTCATTGGCCTAAGGATAGGTGAATGATGGGGACAAAAATTCAAACCTTGTTGACTCAATTTGAGTCGTCCAAAGTGCCATCTCACAAGGAGATTGAAAACTGATATTGAAAATCAAAGATGTAAACATGAGAGTCGTTCTACTTCGCGTGAGTGAGTAGTAATGGCGGAAAAGACATCCAGAGCTACCCAATCTCGATGTAAATGCACATAATTTTTGTTTTTGCATAATTGAAGATTGTAAAGGAGTTTGAAGCATCTAGGAGATCGAGAAGAGTATTCCAAAGTTCAATGTGATCAAAAATAAAATTAGGGTTTTCTACAAGTGAAAAAGTCATAAGTAAAACTGTAAACAAACACCATTCTTTGTGCTTTATCCAAATATTCACTGTCTTTCAATTGAATTGGTCTGTGTGCTTTTTAGTTGCTTTATAGTGGTTTGAAATTGCGTATAAGTTAAGAATTTCTTTCAAACCCATTGAAATTATAGCTTTGAGTCATGCCCTTGGTTTTGAATAGAAAAGCTACATTTTTAACCTCTTTGTGTCGAAACCCTAGATTAGTTTGAGAAGTACCCTAGGTTCTAAATTAAAAAGTTAGGTTTTAAACCTCTTAGTATTGAAACCCTAAATTAGTCTAAACTTATCTCACTACCAATGGTGCCTAAAGCTCAAGTTCTTGGTTCTGCAACCGCATCCAAACTTCTCTCCCAAGACATTGTTGACCAATTGAAACCCTCCACTAACAAAAAGGTTGAGGGAAGAGCTATGTTTTATGGCACTATAATTACAAAAAAATTAATGGACAAACAATGTTTTATTAAGGGTGTCAAGTTACCCTTCACTGGATGGCAATTGTTCCAACATTGGTTCGGAAACAAAAATCTTGGGGTTCCTGTTTGCAATCCTTAGATATTAGACATGGGAAAGCTGGTAGTCCCCAATGTATACATGGATATAGAATTATTGAAGGATATTGCTGCAAGGTATGGCCCAATTTCCAAACTGGTCAAAACATTTGACTGTAAAGAGATGTTAAAGATAACCAGAGAAGAAATTGTATACATCTTTCAGCTACATGAGTAGAACAAGGATAAGATTCCTATTGATATGAATGTCTTTAGAAAGGAATATTAGAATACCAGGGTGTTGCTTAGAATGACAATGTTACCTATGCACATCACTAGTACTAGGGTTGGGAAGAACAAGAAGCAAATAAAGATTGGTAAAGGTGAATTAGAACCCTTCCCCATGAAGTACTTTGCTAAATATTTCAAGAAAACTGTGTATTCACTATGCCATATTATTGGTTTCACTCCACCTAACACCTTTCCAAGAGAATATAGTTATATGGAAGCCCATTTGCAACATCCAACCTTCAATGTAGTCTATGACTATGCCACATATTTGGAAGAATGCATCCACAAGGGTTTGGTTGATTTGAAAAATGGAAAGGACTGGGTAAAGTTCTCATGGTATTCTCTCTTGATGCATATGTTATTATATAAAGGAGAGAAGAATTTTGGCAAGGATATGACATTGAACAAAAAGGAAGATGGTATTGATCTACCTATCTAATGCTAGACCCAAATTATTGACAAAGATAATCGAAAGTTTGATTATGTGGTGTTCCACAATACCTTTGCATCAAAATTGAGGAGGTTCCTAGTTCATGACACACCAAGGATCCCCAAGGAGATCCATGATTTCTTGAGGCCAATGGAAAGGATAATTGATCTAAACTTGAGCCACAACTGGGGGGATATAATCCTATATATTGAGACAATAATATTTAGAGTCTATGGCACAAATGTGAATCCATTTGTACTACCAAGGGATGTGTCACTGATGATTGGATTTTTGGAAATCATGAGACAATTGGGAGGAGATCAAATGGTACACCTACTTGAGACACTGAGGAAGGGCTCATTCTTTCCTGAATGGAAAATGTTTGCAGATTTTGCAATGGCAAAGGGAGGGTGGAAAAACTTGTTGTAGCTTCTTGCACCTTACAACTTGAACACAATGTGCTCGAGGAACCATAACCCTGAGGTCTTTGTTTCTGCATTGAAGGCAAAGAATAGGAGTGGCATTTTTGTGCATAATTTTTATTATCCTAAGGATGTAATCAAGAATTTTTTTTTACTTCCGAGAAGAAGAGGAGAGGAAAGTGAAGTATCTTTCTTTCAATAATATGGAGGAAGTTAAAAGGTTTGACCCCAATTATGACCCAATGACTAATATCAAGGGTGAATTCAATAGAATTATGTAATAGAAAATTTTGAGAGGATAGTGGGTGTCTTGAGGGAGGAACGTGTAGTAATAGAAAAAGGGAAATCAATAGCAATTGAAGAAGAGCCTACTATAGTGTTGGAGGAAAGACCTTCCTACCAACCACCACAAAAAATAAGAATCTACTCTAGGAAGAAGACGGTAAGGAAGCAACAAACATTGCCAACCCCTACTACATTAGGGGTCAAGGGAAAGTTATCCTATGAGGTCAATACCATCACCTCCAAGAGGGACCCCATATGTGATTGATGTAGATTCACCCCCAAGAAGTCTTGTTCCATCAGAGCAGCCACCACTTAAAAAGAAAAAGACTGAGGCAAGAGGGGCATTTGATTACCCCAATATAGAGGAGGATAATATTCTTATCACTCTTGAAGAAATGTAGCAAGGAATGCCTTCTCCCGTAATGGATGTTGCCTCAAGTTCAACAGGAAGTGGCCTCGGACTTGGAAAGGCTAATCTTAGTGGTTTAAATAATGTAGATAATCTAAGATAGGAAGCATGCAAAGAATTCATGGAGGACGATTCTTTTAGTGTGGAGGGAAAAGGCCTCTAAGTATGCAAAAAATGTTGCTAGAGAGAGGAGATTACATTTGAAATTACCCGAGAGTGTTATTCAGGAAGATGTAAGGAAGGCTACATGAAAGGAGTTTCAAACTATGACAGCTAAATAGGGTAGAGCCCTTGTATAGAAAAGTGGTGTGCTATTGTTGCCCGAATGGGATGTTGTTGATGCAGTGGTACTAGACACCATAAGGTCTGAAATACCCTTATTTCAAACTAAGGAAGAGGCCAAATTGGAAGTTCAAGGATCAACATTTAGTGAAGAGTGGTATGCCCTAGCTATTTGGTCATTGTCTTTGGGATCTAGGAAGCCAGTAGTTGTAGAACCATGTGATTTTAGTGGGAAATTAGTCATAAGGAAAGTTGTGGATACTCCAGCATTAGAAGCAACTGACATGACAATAAATGTTGCTAAGTTCACTAAAGCAATAGTGGAGAGCCTCACTACTAATAGAGATATGTATAGGGGTAAGTACAATGAACTTGTTGGTGAATATAACAAAATTTAGCAAAAGGTTGTTGAATTGGAAATAGAATTAGCACTATGGAAGCAACAAGTGGAAACATTGAGGAATCAGGGCCTAGCTAGCTCACGTCATGTTGCACCCACCTCTCCAAAGGAAAATACTCAATCTCCTCCTCCACTAGAACAATCTTTGGCAATAGTGCCATATAACCTAGGCCAAGAGCCACTTACAATTTAGGAGTGAAGCAGATCAGGTGTAGCTCCATCAACTGATCCCACCAAGGAACAATTATTGCTGCAAATTGAAGAATACAAGAAATTGCTTGAACGGGTTCAAAACACCATGCATGAGAACAATTCAAAGATCATTCATACTATTTTGAAGCATTTGAATAAAAATATTCAAGGTAAATTAAATAGTATTCATTCAAAGTATTCTTCAAATTATTCTTTAATTCTACAAGCAATAAGGTTATCTCAGATGGATAAGGAATTGGCTACCCCAATCTTAGATAAATGGATTCCTAGGGCTGATAACTTGAAACTCATGGAGATTGGGGCTAAGCAGCAGGAAGATAGATATCCCAATGTGGTCCCAACTTATAAAATTTTTAGTGAGATTAAAGAACATAAGTTTCAAGGGTTTGTTGCTCCATTAGAGTAGAAGATAAGAGAATTGAAGGCTAAATTTGATGAGGGAAATTTGACATTGTTACCTAATATCCAACATACGCATGATGAGATGAAACCTCTACAAACATGGAAGGACCAGGTAGAGACCACTATTATTTCTCAAACATCTCTCATTTGTGAGAATGTTGACATTGATATAAGAATGCTCTTGAGAGTCTGTGACTCATCATCAGCTTCCTCAAAGACCTTGATAAAGAAGCCAATTCTGTGATGGAAAAGTATGCTCCATATAGGAAGAAGATGGATGAAATCATTGGATTCAATTGGCCATCTGATGAGGAATATGAGCAATGGAAACTGATATTTATTGATGTAAATTGGATTTGTGAACACAGGGATGAAGGACACATATATATGGTCAAGTGTAGTGTAGGTTTGGCCTTAGATATTGTAATGCACGAAAGATATGTCTCCTAATCAACAAAGCCACAAGTAAATGTTGATCATCGATGACTTGGACATTGACTTGTATTTTGGTCCACTTTTGTCCTCTTCTATATATTTTTTTCACTTTGCTCAAAGGAATAAATATGCTACAACGGTCAGAAGACTATTGTTTTCAACAAAGTACTTTTTGGAAGGTGGTCTTATTCTCTTCAACAAATGGAAATGATCTTTGTCCCATATATATTCCCTCCATTTGAAAGTGAAAATATAACTATAAAGGGAATCTATGTTGTGCCATCCATTATCATATCATTATCTAGCTTGCATCTTAATCCATCCAAGGAGCATACAACATCGAAGATCGAAGGGCCAACCAATGGATCAATTCGACACAAGGTAAAAATTTCCATTTGTTGCCTTTATTTTGTGTTGAATCCAACTAGGATAATCTTGAGGTGTAGGTTGTTTTTAGTGTTATTTGCATTCTCTTGTTTGCTGCTCGTTTTCTAGCACCTAGATTCAACCTATCATATTTCTGGCATGCCCGTTCAGAATTGCCCTCTATAGGGGCGGACTTGACCTATTAATCAATCCTTTTGAAGCCTATTTTGATCAAATTTGACCAAATTTTTCTCCTTGGGTGGACCTAACCCATCCATGGGCGGACCTAACCCTTGAACCTGCCTTGTCTAGCCTTTAGCCAATTTTGACCAAATTTTCATGAATAGGTAGATTTTCCCTCACAAACAGGTGGATTTGACTTCACAAATAGGTGGATTTTCCCTTGTAGACAACCATAGATGCCCTGCCATTTGCACACTATTAACCCATTTTCCTCCATTCAAGCACCAATCTTCTCGATTTTGTGTGCTCTTTCCAACGACATATACCACTTCATACTTTTGAGAAGTTTTCCGGGGCCCCTTTTCGTTCCCCATCTGCCTTCTCGAGGGGGCCATACCCTACCATTCTCTCTCAATCTTCTATCATAAACCTTCCCTTACGAGACCGGGGCATCCCCTCTAGACAACCATATATGCCCTCCTCTGGAGCCATACCCGCCCCCCTCCGCATCCATACCTTCCCTCCTCAACAGTCCTGATCAATCATCTACTCGTTTCGAGTAATCTATCATTCATTTTGAGCCTTCATCTTCTCATTTCAAGAATCATCCATCCGTTGTGGGCAGTCATTTACTCGTTTCGAGTAGTCTTTCATCCATTTTGGTCAATCGTTTACTCATTTTGAGTATTTGTTCATCCATTTAACACATCCTTTCATCATTCTGAACTCTCGTTCTATCAGTCCAATCATCTGTTTACTCGTTCTAAGTAAACGTTCATCCATTTAACACATCCTTTCATCATTCTAAACTCTCGTTCTATCATTTTGATCATCCGTTTACTCATTCTAAGTAAACATTCATCCATTTAACACATCCTTCCATCATTCTGAACTCTAGTTCTATCATTTCGATCATCCGTTTACTCATTCCGAGTAAACGTTCATCTATTTAACACATCCTTTCATCATTCTGAACTCTCATTCTATCATTTCGATCATCCGTTTACTCATTCTGAGTAACTTTCATCCATTTCACACCTTCGTCTATCATTTCGAACTCTCGTTCTATCATTCCAATCATTTGTTTACTTGTTCTGAATAAACATTTCAAACCTCCTTCCTATCATTTTGAACTCTTGTTCAACAGTCCTAATCAATCGTTTACTCGTTCTGAGTAGTCTTTCATCTATTCCAAACTTTCATCTTCTCATTTCAAGAATCATTCATCCATTGTGAGAAATCGTTTACTCATTCTGAGTAGTCATTCATCCATTCCAATCAATCATTTACTTGTTTTGAGTATTCGTTCATCCATTTTTATCATTTGTTCCTCCAATCAAATCATCGTTTTCCCCATCCAAATCCTCTAAACTTCGTTCCAGGTTATTATCCAAATTGACCTAAGGGTCTGATCTGATTGTCATCATCAACATCCGCTTAGGATTGTCATCCATCTTAATTCAATCATCATCGTCGACCCAATCAATCCATTTTCAATCTCAAAGTGGATTTGGTGCTGAATCATTCATTTATCCTTTAATCTAATCAATCAGCATCCTAAGTCACCTAGGATAATCTCTGAATGGGGTTTATAGTCCCTTCCGTCATCCTATCCAATCCATCATTTGATCCTATCAATCATCAATCCAATCACATCCTTATCCAATCACCTTTGACCCAATCAATCTACTTCCATCTCGAAATAGATTCGATGTAGTAATCATCCTTTGTTAATCAAATATGATCATCATATTCAATCCCATCACATCATCCAATCATCCTAATTTTAGCTTTAGTCCAATCCTTATCTAAGCTTGACCTAAATCCTGATTTGAGCTTTAGTTTGTTTCCATCCAAAATCTTTACCCATCCTCTTTATCCTTTCAACATCATGAATCCTTATCCTCCATCAATAGTGGTCAAGGGAAACCCTAAGTACGTTGATAATGATAACGAAAGTCTTGTCGATCAAGAAGAATGTGACATAGATCCCCTTGACACTATCATTGCTAGTAAGTTTTCTCCACCCACTTTCCAAAATCCAAGCATCCCTTCGAGTTATCCTATTATCTCTTCATCCATGCGTAATCATGCTCCCTATGCTACCTGTGACAAGGGATACCCATCATATCCTTCATCTACATCATCCTCTTATCCTAGTCTGCCATCACAATACCCCTATCCTAATCCCCCATCCACATCCTCCTATCTCAATCCTTCATCCGCATATACCCACTACCCCAATCTTCCATACCAATCTGCTCACCCTAATCTTACATTTGCATCAACCTATCCTAATCTAACATCCACATCAACTTATCATAATCCGACATCCGCATTTCCCTATCTCAAACTGACATCTCAATCTTCCCATCCTAATCCACTATCCTCATACCCTTACTACAATCCACCACCCCCATCCTCATGTCCTACTTCACAATGCCAATACCCCTATCTTAACCCTTCATCTAATCTTCATCCTCCATCTATTCCCAGTCTTGCATCCAATCCTATTCCCCCATCTAATATGTATCCACCAATCCCTAGTCCTAATCCCCCACTAATCCATAATCCCTCATCCACTCCTACCACACCATCTCAGCCTAGAGTATGCAAGTCTCTCATTTTAGAAGTTCTCCAAGGACTTATAACAAAGAAGACATCTCCCACTCCACACCTTGAACTTGTAGAATCATGCCATCCCAACCCATCATCCATGATCATTAATGACAAGATCCTTCTCCACCCAACACCTATCATTGATGATACCACCCCTCGCACCACTCAAACCATCGAAACCATTGAATCCTCTAAATCCACTGAGCCCCCATCTCCTACCATCACATCTACTAAATCCATTGAACACCCACTTCCTACTCCAAGAGTCGTCAAACCCATCAACGACACCCAAATCCAATCCACTTCTCCTACTCCTAGTGTCACTAAAATCCATTCCGATGACTGCATTGAATCCTCCATCCCTCCATCCTCTCCACTTAAAGAGTCCCACCAAGACTCCATTATCATGCCTCCCACACACAATGAGTCATGCCAAGAGCCTGATCCAAAGCATGCCGGCATATCCCCTTCTCTAGATCAAGATCCTACCATCCCATCTAGTCCACCTCAAGATCACAATCCCCCATCCATTCCATTCCATGATCCCCTTGTCATTCAAGATTCCACCGCTCCATCTCCATCTCCATCGCATGAACCCGCTGCCACAAATCTAGATCCTATCATATCCCCTAATCCCTCTCCTGATGCCACCCATCCAAATGTTGCTACCCCATCATCTCCCTCTCATGATCCTCCATCATCGCCTAAAACTGCTATCTCCACACCGCTTGCATAGCCCCTTGGTACTCTCACCTTCTTCCATGGTGGTCTCCTTGCAAAAGAAAAACATAGTGTATATGCCACCCATCATCCTCCACTTAATAATGGACTCACATCATGTTTTTAGAATAACAAAAGTCCTATCATGGATCGCATGCTCAAGAAAATGAACTATCAAGGAAAAGGTCTAGGCCTTCATGTGCAAGGTATTTTAGAGCCCATCCAAGTCAAAGAACAAATCTACATGCAAGGTCTTTGACCTAGTTCCAAGACCCATGATCTAAAGATGTTGGTACAACCCCTCGACGTCCTCAACGAGCCTCTTCCAAAAGAAATATAGGCTCTTCCCATGACTCCACCAGATCATATACTACCATCCCTCCTCCTCTATCGTATCACCTCAAAACAACTGTCCATATTCCTCCTTCATCTGCTCCATCCATTTTGGGTCCTTACATCCCTCCATCCACCATCTCCCATCCTTCATTTACTCCATCCATCTTGGGTCTATATATCCCAAGATCACCTCCTCCATCTCATCCCTTCATCCATCCAACACCTATTCATGTCATCCATCATAAACATCCCTCTCGCATATCCCCTAATTAGGATCAACAAAGGCACATACCTACACATTCTCCATCTACACGTAATCCTCATAATCCTACCTCCATTGCTTCACATCATCCATCTCCTCACACCCATCCCATTGCTACTAAAATCACTTCAGATGCCAAACCAAAAATGCATAAACCCAAACATCCACATGAATCTAAAGCTCCCCATGTCCCCTCTAAAAGAAATGGTGAAGAAAAGAAAAATCAAATCCATAATCCAAATCAAACCCATCGGCCACAAAGGCCAACTAAAGTAAAAATCAAAACCATGTGGATCCCAAAGAATAAAGATGCAATGTCATCAAATGAAAAATCTGTAACAACATCCAAAGTTGCTAATCCAAAAGCTAATCATTTTTATCCACCCTCTCCTAAATCTTTTTTGGGTTCCTATGTCCCAAAATTCACCATCCCATCCCTTCCATTATCCCCACATTCCCCATCCATTAATACTCCTATCATTTCACATTCATCACCATATGTGCCAATGTTGGTCCTGAACACATCTCCCCATCACATATCCACCCCATCATTCCATCCATACCCTTTGCAGCATCCCATCCATTATCCCATGTATATCCCCTCTCAAACCCCCCTAATTCATCCTCTTGCATAATCCATTTATCCTAATAAGGTTGTACTAACATCCTACAGTCGCTTCAAGTAGGGGCTCTTAATACCTCATATAGAACTTGATGCTTGAGTCCATCCATATCCTTATCACATGTCTTCTAAATCTACTTATTTGCCTCCCTATCCTTATCCATCTCCTTTCGCATGCCATCCAAAAAGTCAAAAAATCCAAAAAAAATTAGAAAAAAAAAATAGTAAAGAGAAATAATTTGTCCAATGGTGAAAACTTGGCAAACAAGCACCTTGGATAAGGACCATGATGAAAACCTGGCAAACAGGCATCATGCATAAGTCCCCATCTACACTTGGGGGCAACTTCCTGATATGCATTCCCTCCATCCACTATGCTTCCTGCTATGCACCTGTATTTGTGCTATACGTTATTTTCATTCATCCCCTCCATCCTACCTATCTTACACATTTTTCTTGGCATATCTCATTTATCCCAATCCTTCATTCCTCCTTGTGATCTGGAGAATGATAGGGGCAAACATATAAACATGCTTTGGAAACCTCTTTGCATATAGTCCCCTCGTTTGCACACTATCCTAACCCTCATTCACACTCATCTACCTTCCTTATCCACCCGTCATGCTACCTTCCATCTCCCTTCCTTATCCATGCATCCTATCTTCATCCATCTCACTCCTTTACTTTCCTATTCATCCTTCATTCCTCCTCGCATATGACATATCTAGAGTGGGGGCATTCATCTTCCTTTGTGATATCGTCCTTGGAGACATCATTCATTCCATTAGAACAATCCCTTCCATTTCCCTATCCTTATCTCATTATTGATATATCCATCTCCCCATCCTTATCTTTTATCCCTCCACACAATCCTTATATCCATCTTCCCATCCCTATCTTCCTATCCTTCCATCATGGCATCCATTTTCATCTATCCATCTGGTCACCTTTTCCTTATCCAAATCCTTATCCCTCTATCCAATCCATCCAAAAAATCCTTTTCCTCCCCCCATCCTCTACCCTCATCCCATCTCATAATCCCTTGTCATTGGTATCTCTCTATAGGCTATTCCCCATGCAATCCAAAATCATCTATCTTATCGTCATCACTTCTACTTTTGCACATCTTTTCAATCTCCTCCTCATCCCATCTTATAATCCCTTGTCATTAGTATCTCTCCATCATATCATCCTCCCAATTCATCTTTTGATGATTTGGATAACTATCCCATCCCTAAGCTTTGTGTAGTCACCATCCTCCGATCCAATCCCACAGGTCTATCTTGTCCCATCGTGTTAGTCCAATCATTTTATCCAATTATCTAGGGTTATTTTATCATCTTTTATCCATCACTTGTCTTTGGTCTCTTGTTGAACTACATTGCCCCCTGCGCTTTCACGTAGGCAAGGTCAATCATTTATCCACCCCCAGGGTTCCTTTATCACCTATCATTGGTCTTTCTGCTTTTTCCATCTGATCCTTTATCATCTATCATCAGTCTTCATATCTTGTCCCTATTGTATGTCTTGTCTTGGTCATCCATCGAGGTCTTCATCATCCTCTTTCTGCTTTTTTCCATGGTCTATCGTCAACCTTTTATCAAACTACGAGGGCTCTATGCTTCCACATAGGCAAGGCTAATCTTTGATCGGCCCCCAAGCCCCTAGGTCGCTAGGATGTGTTTGTCTCCTATCTTGTGTTATGTCTCTTATGTCACGTCATCAAACTATGCCCTTATCTAGCTAGTTCTTAACAAACGCGATCCACTTGTATCAACAGATCCAATTAGTTCTGAATATCCTACATCATACCGATCTTTTAGTTTAGTATCCATCATTGATCTCAACAGGGTGCATCCTTCCTAACAGACCTCATCAATCCCATCCATCCCCTTGATCCTATGGCAAAGGACATTTGAAATTGATTGCAATCTTTTGATGCTTTTAGCTTTTCTTATCATTTGAGCTTCCTATCATCATTTGTCATGGTCGCCTTGATCCATCATATCATGGTGTGCTTTGACTAGTCAACATAGGGGTGTATCTTGATCTTTTCTTTGTTGTTGTCATCTCGGTTGTCCCACGTAGTACCCACCAAGATCCTTGAGGTATTTTTCTATGCTGGGACATCCTTGTGTGCTTGTGGTTATCCCAATACCTAGCCCAACTAAGGTCATCACGACTTTGGGGTGTAGGGATGGCCTTCTTGTTTGATGTGTTTGTTTCATGCATTAGACACTAATTTTTCTTTGTCATTTATACCTTGGTGTATCGTGTATTCTGCTATAGCCAAAATCAGTGCTCCGAAGATGGAAAATTGCATTAGGATTGCATTTCACTTTCCATTCCATCCTCTTGCATGTATTCCCTATCCTATCATCTATCAAAATCCCCCCCATCCATTCTTCCTTCATCACGCTCCCCTCCCAATCTCCTACCGCCTTTTCATCCTTTCTTACCCATCACTTTGCATCATCTTCTTCATCTCCCCTTACATCATCTAATCCATTTCAAGAGCACACCCGTGTTCTCTTGAACCCGCATGTCCTCTCGAGGGGGCATCCTAAATTCCTAACTTTCATCTTCATCCCCATCATCTTTCTTCCTAGTCAATCATTTGATGAATGGGGCATCTTTTCCAATCTAACCATCTTCTTCTAGGTTCTATGTTTTAATATTCTTTGAAATGATGCTACTTCGTAACACCATCTCAAAGAGGGGAAAATGTACACACCTAAATTTGGACACTTAATTTATCCAAATTTATTCCCTTTCGTCTAAGCATCCCCTTATCCGCATTAATTAAGTAATATCACTATTATTTAATTAATCCCTCTAAATTTCTTCTAATCCCTAAGGTATCTAGTTAAATAATTAAATACATTCTCCCTTTCATCAAATGAATTAAATAAATATGTCATTTATTTAATTCCGTTTATGTCACATCCTCCATCATTTTTATCTAATCCTAATTATTTCTCCTAATGTCATCATTAGGGATGTGAACATGCCTAATCCTTGATTATGATGTGTCACGTCCTCCAACTTTTGCAAGTTGGCCTCTAATCTCTCTTAGCCACCTAACCCTCCTCTAATCCTTTATTAACTAGCCTAATCAACCTCTCAAGAAATTTTTAATTCCTTTTATCCTTCCAAAGAATATTAAATTATTTTTTCTCTTCCCCATGTGATCTTTGACTTGTCACATCAAGTCACATGTCACACCCTTCATAATTTCCCACTTGTTTTTAACATGTCATTAATTAGTCTAATCAAGTACTTGCACAACCTTAATCACCTAATTAGGTCATCTCTAATCCCCATATCATTTATGGAATGTGTCCTTAGTCAACTTCATTAAAAGCTTTATCTTTTTGAACAAAGCACTCCATTCCCCATGTGAATTTTTAATTCACATTTAATCCCCCAATGCATTTAAAGAAATTTTAAATTCCTTCTCTCATCTCCATAAGAATAATTGAGGAATTTTTAATTCCCCACATGTCCTCTCACCCACATGGAGACAAGTACCTCATTTATGAGATCTTGTCCAATTCCAAGGTACTATGTACCCCCCACCATGTCATGTACTATCCTTCCACTTTATGTATACATCACCCTTTTTAAGCCATATCACATGCCACATGTCAAGATGTGAGGGTTTGTGAGTTCTCAACTCACCTTAGCCCTACATCTTGATCTTGGTGGCTCAATTTTGACCATCCATTTCCCTAGAGAATTCCAAATTCTCTATAAACACCCCCTCTTTTCTCTTATTTTGGGGGGAGATCATGCATTGTAGCCAAATTCTTTCAAAAAAATTATAGGAGCCATACTTAGCTATTTTTCACACTTGCATCCACTTTCATCCATTATCATATCATTATCTAGCTTGCATCTTGTGCCATCCAATGAGCATACAACATCGAAGATCGAAGGGCCAACCAAAGGATTGATTCGACACAAGGTAAAAAATTGCATTTGTTGCCTTTATTTTGTGTTGAATCCAACTAGGCTAATCTTGAGGCGTAGGTTGTTTTTAGTGTTATTTGCATTCTCTTGTTTGCTGCTCATTTTCTAGCACCTAGATTCGACCTATCACACTAGCAACCTCCACTGTTCAGGTGGTGGAATTTTCATTTGTTCTAACTGATGTTGTTTAACTTGAAGATTTCTTAACAATTCATGATTGAAATTGGAACCTACCTTGAATTCTTCAATCAATTTTGCATTCAAGGTTAGCAATGGTTTGATGGAATCCAAATAGTTCACCACATCTAGATTCTGAGGAAACTGGTCTAAATCAAACTTCCTTGCACCCTCCATTTTAATTTTGAAATCATTATTTCCAATGAATCACTCATTTTTGTTAAAAGCCTCTGGAAAACCAAGCTCTATGAAGTTACTTACCTTTTCATCCACCTTCTTCATCATGTCTGCAGCCAAATGCAAATTTTTCTTTGTTTCATGCATTCTCAAACACTTTTCAATGATAGATGACAACGCCATTGATGTATCAAGTTGATTAGTAATCCCTTTTGATTTCAAAACATTTCCATTGGCTTTGTAGACTATTTGATGAATTTGATTTGTAGATTTATCTAATACCAACACATTTTTGTTGTCCACTAAATATTTGTTGAGCTTCTTATAATGTAGTCTGATAGCATCAATCAATTGAAACATGTTACACAAATGATCAATCTTCTGCATTATTTCATCCAAGATCTTTTGTTTCATATGCCTAATTGTTTCCTTACAAAATGCAGATAACTTATTTTTACAAGACTTAATTTCATTTTTTGCTTCCATTAGCTCTACCTCCAATCTTTCATTTCTTTTTCTCTCTTTCTCCAATTTTTGTTCCCATTGTGCATTTCCATTCGCAATGCTTAGTCTTAATTTTTCTAAAGTGGATTTTTCCTCATCATATTTCTTATTGCTCTCATCTTTCCTTTGCATCAATTCATTCACTTCTTTCTCATTTTGTTTATCCTCTTTGCTTGTTGATGTAGAGGTAGATTTTTTTATTCTTTTTTCTAATTCATCGCTCTTGTTATCTGTTGCTTTCCTCTTTTCTTTCTCATTTTCTAGGTCTGCCTGTAACTTTTCTATTTGAGTCTACAACCTTTTTTTCTCTCTATCTTGCTTTAGCAGTGATGTGTACACCAATTCATTGTTCTTCTTTGATACGTTAATCTTGCTAGTATTTTTTAGTCCAAAAAAATCCACTTGAATATTGTTCACCTAGAATTGATTGAGCCATCTGTTATTGGTTTTGTGGGAACAAAATTGTAATAATCCATGATTTCTTTATTTGTGTCAAATCTGGGTAATATCATGGTTGTTGCAGGCTCTGAAGTTACAATAGACACACTCTCCATCAGTTGCTTCTTTTTTTTATTCAGGCCTGATTTCTTTTTAAACTCTTCAATGTAATCAAAACTTAGGGATGCAGGAACAATGGAATTCTTGAATGGGGAAGGAATAGGAGTACTTGTAGTTGCTAATGATATCACAACCACACTAACTGGAAATGGGGGAGTGCCTGGAAATGAATCCTTTGTGGTGGCTCCACTGGGAGTGTGACTTGGACCTGTCAAAATCATTTGCCTCTTCTGTATGCCTTGATCACCTGGTGTTTCTGTGGTATCTTGTATTGTTGTCCTCTTGTGTGTAATTTTTTGGTGTAGCACATGTTGACCACTACTAGTACTACTACCCATACCATTGCCACCAGTGGCAATGCCAGTTGCACTAAGCTCTCCACCATGGGCATGTCCTAGTTGTGATTGTATCTGACCATGAGGATGAGGATTTGAAGCTCTAACAAATTGAATTGTTTTAGCTCTACTTGTATGCCCTCAGTCTACTTTATCAACTCCAAGGCCAGATTTATCAACTGGTTTTCTATGTTGTACATCTATTACTTTAGGAATTCCTTGTCCTTGGAACCCCAAACCACCACCTTCATAACCCATTTTTTCAGCTATGGCTACTCCTAAAGTATATGCTTCTTTTGTGGCCTCACTTAAACCAACTTTGACATGGCTTTGTTTTTCCCTATCATCATTAGATTTATCATTAGTTTCTTTGTCTCCACATTCATCAGGATGCTCTATATTCCACAATTTTCTAAACTCACAATCTTCTTTTTTATCTCCATACTTTGCAAGAGCTCTTGGATCACCTAGCTCCTTCCTCATAGACCAAAAGGTAGTAATTTTTTATCGTGACCAATTTTTATCTATAACTTTCTTATCTAGAGAATTTGGTATTTTTACTCTACTAGATGATTTATCACTTTTTTCATAAAAATTGTTGTACCTCCTAATTGTTGTTCGATACAATGCCATAATTTCTGCCAACAATTGTTCAAAAGAAATACCATTCTCAACAACACTTTTCTCCATTGCTATTTTGACCTCATCCCAAGAATTTTTGTTTCTCAAGTTTTCAAGCAAGATGTTGAATTCTACTTGCAACATTCTTATTGGCCACAATCATTGATTTAATGGTGTCACATGGATCATACTGCTAGTGAAAAATAGGATCAAAATTTTAAAAAATTCTAAATATTATATGCCACAATAAATTATTTTCTCTTGAATGTGAACCCTCCACATGAAAAAGGTAAAGAAGGAAATAAGGTCTTCTTTTGCTGACCAACAAAGTGTAGTTCATTAGTACTCTGCATCTTCCTTACATATTCCAATGCAAAAACCCTTTTTGTCACATGTATTGGAAGTTTGTATGGTTGTACTACTGATCCATAAAATCTTAACACAATATATTCTTCCATTAAGTACCAATCATCCAATTGTATTTATTTTCCTAGTTGAATGCAATTTCTACATGACATAGGCAATCTAGGCATTGGAGTATTTCTAATTGCTTGATGCAATGGAGCCAAAAAGTAGTCTACAAAATGATTGTAGTTCCTTTGAGAATAATGAATCCTTATCTTAGTGGTCCAATCATATACTTGAGCCATTTTATTTTCTTGAGCATTACTATAGGGTTGAATCTAAGGCTTGTTGGTCTGAAACATTCCTCTAAATTTGAGTAGAAAAAAATAGCACAAGTAGGTTGTGAACCTAAATGTCTTGGTGGGACCTGCTTTAATCATTAAAAATTGTTTATGCATGGATTCTACAATGTGCTCAATATATTTATATTTTACATGTTGTCCATAATGGATATGAAATACCATTTCAATGAGGCTTGCACCCACTTTGAAATTGCTATCCAGTCCGACGAAAAATGCTAGCATGGAAATAGTATCCTAAACCCATGGTTTAAAAATATCAAAATCATAAGTAGGCTTATGATCACCTTTCAATTTGTTTCTATCCTAAACTATTTTATTTATGAAATAATTTTTCTCCATTTCATCCACTGCTTCATAATCACTAGCAAGCTTTTCTAGGTCAATGTGAACATTTCCAAATTCTTCAGTTGTAAGCCCTAACACTTTTCCAAGTTCTTCTACATTAATGGATAACAATTCTTCTTTGCTATCTTTATTAACAATTTCTCTTTTGTTATCATCATAATTTTGGGCACAGACCATGATAAATTCTGGTCAAGGGAAAACCTCATGTACCATCATGCATCCTAATCCGGTTACCCATGGTGCACTAATACTATTAACTTGCATTTTCTTTGCAACCTTATTCTGAGATGAAAATCTAAGTTCTGAGGTATGCCTACCATAGGTTCTAGGATCATAAATATCATGGTATTCATCAATGAAACCTAGGGTTTTAAGCAATTTTGCATAATGTATTTTTTTATCCGACATTGCTCTAGTGGTACTGGATGTAGACATGCTTATACAATGTGAAATTGTGAATTCCCTATTAGTCCTCCTTAATTTTTCTTAATTCTTCAATCTCTCAACCCTAAACCCAAACTTCAAAGTTTGACAAAATAAGATTTTAAGAAATGTCAAATGATGAAACGTAGCCACAAGAATTCTTTCACTTACCCAAATTTTAATTCTTGAAAAGACTAATGTTGATAGTTGTAGAAATTGGAATGACTTTGTTTGAAGTGGAATTTTGGAACCCATAACAGGGTGGTGCACTACAATGAGCAAACTAAAGACTGAAATCTCCCCGTGTGTTGATCCTCTCACTTAAAAATAAAATCACTTAGAATAGAAAGTGTTTTTTTTTAACATTAAAGTGAATGAAATATCTATGTGGTTCTTTCGGACTACACAATTAGTACATGGTTGACACCATTTAGAAATTCACAATTAGTACATGGCTGGCAACATTTAAAACAAGCCATTTAGTCTTGCATTGACAATAGATTCTAAACCATTGATCTTTGTAAATCTAAGGGTTATAGGGTGATTCCAGAGGTTTAAGTTCGCAAGCCTAGTACTCTGTGCATTTCATTCCAGAATGCAACTACAACCATACATATAATGTTCATCAAACGATTGAAACTTGATTAAATTTATGATATAAACAATAAACATGTGTTTTAAAGGGGTCGATAACTTAACGTTGCAAAGGACTTAATAAAATGAATAATGAAACATTGAAATGTCAACTTGTTGCTTCTAGAGTCTAGACTACACAATTAGTACATGGTTGTGCTACATTGACAACAAATTCTAAACCATTAATCTTTGTAAATCTAATGGTTATATGGTGATTATGGATGTTTAAGTTTGCAAGTTTAGCACTCTATACATTTCATTTTAGAATGTAACTACAACCATACATCAAATATTCATTGAATGGTTGAGTAATTTATGATATAAACAATAAACATGTGTTTTAAAGTTGTTTTAAACTTTAGTGCGCTAGGATTGACATTAAGGCCAAGGGGTCGATAACATAACATTTCAAAGGACTTAATAAAATGAATAATGATATCGGGAATTGGGAGAGAAGGTCAATGAAAAATTAGAAATCAATAACATTTCGGTAAACCCTAACAAGAGTGACAACTTTTAGTGTTTATAATGTTTCTACTTTTTTTGTCAATTTGATGGCAACTTTCTTTTTTCATTTGTATTGCTTTATGTTTTAGTTTTAAATTTGCATGCAATTATTTCATAAATAGATAATACTTAACTTCTTAAAGGGAAAAAAATGGATTTGAATAGATTCATAAACATTAAACTCAGAAAATAATTCTTTACTGTAAATGAATAACAAAGAATAAAACAACCATTTATTTTATTATAACTGAATTACAATGTCATATTATTACATATCTTTTTAAAGATGAGTCATTAAGTAGAGCATGGAACCACCAAGCTCTTGTTTTGTATAAATAACATATGTTACTTTATTACTTTACATAATACAAATACAAATGTAAGTTCCAAGCTTTTGTTGGACTGCTGGTGACAATGTAATACAAATTTTCCTCTGAAAATAAATGCATGGTGATGGGATTTGTTGGGTTGGCCATGGGCTTTTAAAATAAATGCATGGAACTTTCTTGGTAAGCCATGGGAACTAAAAATAAATGCATGAGACTTGTCTGGGCACGCATGTGCTTTCAAATACAAATGTGGCTTTGGAAATACAAATGCAAGGGATTCTCCTAGCCAACCATGCTGGGGAAAAAGGAGCTGTGAAGATACAGAATGTATCTATTTTGATTGAAAAATAGAGTCATGCGAAAGATGAGGGGTAGTAAAATTGCTCCCATATTTTACACGCAACCTCTATGCATTGGGATAGCACTTATCTCCATCAGAGCTTCTCATCCTGGTTCAAAACCTGCCTCAAAAGTTAGGTGAACCAGATCAACTTTTTTCCAATTCCACCCATTCTAAACTTGAAGGAAAATAGTCTTTTACTATGTAACTACATAACTAGAGGTAGGAGAATTCAAATTATCCCCAATAATACCACATCATCTTCTTCCTGAATCCTTATTAACCCTACAAAATGAAAACCCTTTTGACAATTTAAAACATTGCACTCAATAGTAAAGCCTTTCTAGCCTTCAACAAATGATTTCAGTTGTGTTACTATTCACTATCCCTATTTATGGGCCAATAGTGCCACTACCAGCTTGATCCCTATGTACACCTCACACGTGTCACGTGTGAGGCTAGGTATATTGATAATCAAGATTCACACAAACCAAAAAACTAACTTAATCAATTTGTGTAACTTAAAGTTAAGCCTTACATTTACAATTAAAAATTTAAAATGTTTAATTTGATTGACGTCTGGCTACATGTAAACTACACCTCAAGCTGACAAGCTGTCAAAATCGCTAGTGCCACTCAAATGATATGAAATCATTACAAATATTGTTTCACTAGATCATTGGATTAATGACATCATAATCTATGATTCTACAGTATGTCATGCAATTTTCAATATAGATCTATCCAATTAATCACTTTGGATGTCCATATGGCATGTCACACTTTCCTCAAAAAGATTGAGAATTTCAATTAAATGAAATTTAGTGCTTCAAGGCATTGAAAACAGAGAATTAACTGGCATTGAAAAGATTGAAAATTTCCAATAATGGAGCCATGAAAAGTATTTTAATTTAAGTAGCTAAAGACTGAAGTACATAGGACATAGCCAGCCTAGCCAAAAAGCCACTAACCGTGACAAAAAACCAGTCACAAAATACATATTACAAGAACTATTACGATGTACAATAAAATATAGACATGTGACACGTCACACAATTCAATACCTAATTTTTTTTGTAACATTAGTTGAGGCCATCAATCGGGTGTTTGAGTAGAAGGTGAATCAAATTTAACAAATTAACAATAGAGAAGAAAAGTGAATCACCCAATACCTTCCTCCAAAACTCCAGACTCTTTAATGATTCATTTTCCGTATCACATAGTAGACCCCATCTCATATTAACTATGGCAAGAGCCTGCATTGTAGAAGCATGCAATTCCAATTTTCAGAAGATTCCACCGACAGGTGCTAACCCACTTTCAAAATTGTAATGCTCCAGTGCCAAATCCAATGAAGAAATAAAGTAAATGAAAGGCTACAAATAACATATTGCCAGTGTCTTCACGAAATATTTTTTGAGAAAAATTTCCATGCAATTGGACAAGAAAGTCAAAGCTACCTCAGAATATAGAGCATGGGGGTTTTTCTAAAGCCATTCCCTACCCACAATTTTTCTTATAGCATCGTCAACCTACACACAAGGAATTGTAAAAACCATACCCAACTTTCTTCTGCCATATGCATCGTCCCTTCTTTTCTCTCAAAAACATTTGGGTAGCATGACATGCCATGAAGACTCCATAATATCAAAGTTAAATTTAGAATAGAGAAGAAAGAAATCAAAGCCAAATATATTATAAATGATGTGAAGAACATCAAGTTGGTGAAGTATATATAGAAGTTAGAAGTAGAACGAAGACAATGAGTATGACATCAAATACTCACAATTAACATTTAATTCACCACTATCATTGATGTGACAATTAACATTTAATTCACCACTTGAATCCTTAATTATTGATGTGACAATATTATTTCGCCTGTACATAACCCTCAGACCAGATGGATGACCAAAATTAAGATGTCTTGCTTACCCTTAAAACATGTGCTTAAAAGATATGTCCATGATAGATGACAAGATGGTTACATCACTCAACATTAATTTCCAAGTTAATTCGATTGGGGGAATGTGTGGAAAGATCACAAAAATATTTATGTATAAAGAATGCAGGACACATAACATGTTGGTTTTCATTTCTTGGTATGGTCTCCATAAGGTTGCAAGAGGTTTTTCTACAAATAGGGGTTGTTGTGCTCATCTTTTCTCAAATTGGCTTAGTGCTCTCGACAAACACTAATGGGCAATGGAGACTCCTTTGTTTCTGAATTCCATTACGTAGTAGAATGCTTTCCCTGGTGAAATCACTAAGAAATGACTAAAAGGGATAAAGGTGTCCAAGCACCCACTGGTGCTCCAGGTGGTAAAGGGTGTTTTGGGCCCATAATTTCTACTGGCTACCCACAAGCTCAGGGGGAATTCAGAAATACCTGCCATGTTTCTAGAAATGCTCGTGTACATGGGTGTCTTGAAAGATCAGGGGAGGAAGCTATGCCAAATGATTTTTCCACACTCTCTGTTGGAAAATATCAACGTAGCACTAGACAACATCGACAACAATTTCATGACCCCTTTTCCACTACACTACTACAAGGCTTGTGGGAATGAATGGTCGGTACCAAAGTTTCCCCTGGTGCACTCACTGGACCATGCAACCCTCAAAAACTGGTGGGGGGAGATTGACAGGTGTATCGACTTTCTTTTGCATGTGGTTGAAATTCTCGGAGATTAGCTGAAGGGTTGGGTGAAGGTATTTGCAGTGGGGAAAGCTCTCAACAAGGAAAGGTGGTCTTTAAATGAGGAGGATTGGGAGCTAGGAATTGGTGAAGAATGGGTAGCAAATGACACTAGGAGCTGGGAGGAACAAGCAAACCATCTTTCTATAGAGCCTATGGTGGTGATTGTTTGGTGATTTTGAATGCAATCAAAACCAAGAAGACCAATGAGGATGGCTGCAGCAATGCATAATCTAATGTCTGTGGAAGGTTATTGTGATTTGTGATGGTCTATTTGTAGTCTATATAAGTTTCCAATGTTAGTTCATTCAATATTTTGGTTCTGTAATTTTTTTTGGAAATGAAGGCTTCATTGTGAATACTACTGGGATGATTCCCTAGTGACTTGGTCAAGCGTCTGATCCCATCCGAGGAATGTAAAAACTCTTTTCTTATTAATACAAGGTGCTGCCCCATATAGCAACTATTTAACTATTTGAATATGTTTTATGGATTTGATTGTGTTGTTAATTTTTATCATCAAACCCATCATTCCCCTAGGTCGAGGGGCTAGTCACCATGATGACTCCAAAGTCTTAAGTTATAACTTAAGCAACCTTCAACTATCAGTAGCCAGTCAACGATAAAATATTATTTTGGTTGTCATGACTTTAAGTGATTTAATAAGTAATAAAATCTCAACCATTGATTTCTGGAAATCTAACGGTTCTAGTGTTATTCTAAATGTTTGAATTTGCAAGTCTAGTGCTTTAGAGATTTGCTTCCGGAACACAAATACAGTCATCCATCTAAAATTCATCGAACGGTCGTGGGTTATATTATTTTGCACTGACATCTAGCTTTACACATAATAAATATTTTGACACTTGTCCCCATTCCGGACACTTTATGAATGAATTTGAATGTGCAGAAAATTTGTCCTAGAATTTGATATTTTCGCCAACAAATTTTTTTTATTAGTTTGAAAATAAGCTTAATTCACCAATGAAAACATTTTTTTGGTTTGAAGAAAAGTTTCAATCGCTAACAAAAATATTTTTTCTATTATGAAAATAGGTTTATTTGCCAATGGAAATATTTTATTGGTTTGAAAAAAGGTTTTAATCGCCAATGAAAATATTTTATTGGATTAAAAAAAATTGCAATTCACCAAGATTTTCCACAAACTTCTAGTGATTAGAAAAGATTTTCCAATTGAGATTTTTTTCCAAAAAAATGAAAAAAATCACCAATATAATTAATATTTTTATCGAGAAGTATACAAGATTCGCCATGATTTTACACCTTCGCCAAGGGGAGGGTTCTTGAATTTATCCCTACTCAGTTTAGGTTATGACTGCACAAATTTGATCTCCTTTAAATAGTGACCCTCCTAAGCCACCTCCCATCATAGAACCACCTAAAAAGAAACCATTAAAGCCAAGAGATATCTTGAAATTTATAATGCAATTTGATAGTAAAAATGTTTTGTAGCAACCAAGTTACAATACCGTTGCTCACACATACAATACATGGAACAATATGCAATCACAACCCACTCTCGTTTCATTACCATTACCTCAACCTACCTTACCTAGTGCTCCTAATTTTCCTTTACATGGTGGAAATGAGTATGATTTTGTTGAACAACTTAAACATACTCCTGCTATGATATCCTTATGGGATCTTATTCAAACATCACCTACATATAATAGGATGCTCCAAGAAATCTTGCAGATGAATGGTATCCAATTTTCTATGAAATTGAATGATGTAGCAACCTCCTTTGATTTTATGCAAGTGACAAAGTTATATATCACCTTCCATCAACATCAATTACTATCTCCTGAGATATAAAATAAAAATGAGGCCTCAATGATAAAGGTGATCATTAATGAAACCATAGTTAGGCATACTCTCATAGACAATGAAGCAAGTATTAATGTTTGTAGCATTGATATCCTAGATAAAATTGGTGTGGATAAGAGGCTTATTCAACTTAATGATGATAATAATTGTGGATTTGACAATGTTAATAGGAAACCATTTGGAATGATCACATTACCTATTGAGGTCGGACCAATAGTTTTTCCTACCCCTATCCATATCATGCCAGGACCTCTTTCATACAACATTATCCTAGGGAGATCATGGATTCACGTTTTCAAAGGAGTCTTGTCTACTCTTCACTGTGAGATGAAATTTGAATACAACAACAAGATATACCTGTTTGAAGTAGATGAACAAAGCTATAAATCACAAGTTAAACATGATCATAACACTTCCAAAGTAGAACCTATACAAGTTGATGTTAATCCTAATTTTATTTCAATGACAAAAAAAATCTTTAGTGATGATTTGGGGTTATTAGATTTTACACCTCATTTCAATGAAGAATCCCAAATCTCACCCTCAAAATCCAAAGAGTCACATACAAACGATTCATTTTCCGACACATGTTTAGTGACGATTGGGGTTCATTAGATTTTACACCTTCCTTTATGGGAGAGTACAAAATCTCACAATCTACATCTATAGACTCTTGTGTTTCATTTTCTCAACTTGGTTCTACATCAATAGAATCACCCCATGGTGGTGATGAGGACTCTTTAACTCCCCTCCCTCATGAGAGGAAGATGCATAACTTTAGGAAACTTAAAAAAATATTTGTGTTCTTGTGAAGAAGCCAATACTTCTCAGAAGCATAAAACCTCTTCATTCGAGTTGGAAGAATGTTATGGTCTTGGATACAAACTCCTTTCTAAACATGGATTTAATGAAAACATGGATCAAAATGATAGATAAAAAGTGAAGTATATACCATACTCTTTCAAGAAAGATATAGGTTTACCACCTTTATCTCTGTATTCATCTAAGGCCTTATCATCTGCTATGTGTATGACATCTTGTGCTAAGAACGAAATATCCCCTACTGTTGATCAAGAGATTATCTTGTCAAGGCTTCTCAAAGCCCACTTGATTCTTCTTCCTCCAAAAACATGAAAGAAATTTTACAACAAGAGTTTATTTTATGCATTTCATTGAGTTCATGGTCATTCTACTAATGAATGTAAGGCTCTAAGTGATAAAATTCAACATCTTAAACATTGTGGTACTCTTCCTTATGTTGATGCACCTACTTCCTCTAATTGATACTTATTTTTCCTCCTATCATGTTTCTCATCACTATGTGGCATTAGTAGCTTTATGTGTCTTGATCATTACCATTCATGGTGGTACAATGTTAGGTGCAACCATATCTCTCTCGGCAGCAACATGATAGTTCTTGTTGGTTTTCTTTGTCTCTATGATTAGGGGGCAAGGATAATTGGTGCTTCAAGGTGTGCATTATTTTCAGGGATCCCCTCTTCCTCTCTTTCTATTTAAAACACCAACATATCAAGTATGTTGACATTTTAAGTGGGGGGCATATGGTCCCCTCTCTATTGTTTATATGTTCTCTTCTTAGTGATGATGGCATATATCTCATAGGAAGTGTGACCTTTACATTAGCATTATTTTTATTGACATCAACATTATTGACACTGGCATTATTTAATTAGAATTGGCATTAACATTTTTTTTATAGCATTAGCATAGCGTATTGATCATGTTGTGGTTAGTATGATGAGAGCCTATACACTTGGCACAACTTTCTCATTGTATGGTGAGAGCTTAGACAAAGGTATGAGTTTCTTACTTAGCCACTTTTTTTAGCCCTTATGAGCATATTTTTCCAAAGGCCACCTAGCATAACATAATTTTCTTTCCTATGGAGCCTTTGCATTGGATGAATGTGGCATAATACAAATTGCTAGTTCATATCTCTTTTCTCTTCGCTTTAACTTTAACATTGTATGTTTGTGTATCTTGTTTTACTGCTTTATATCATACATCTTGTGTGTGTCTCTTTGTGCCTTTGTTGGACTTTCCATGAGATCTTAGATTTTGGGGGCTTGATCATCCTTTTTGGTCTCTATCATCTTATCTTTCTAATGATTGTGCAATTAGACCTCTCTTTATTGTCTACTTTAGTGTGAGTTTACACATGTACTCATCCTCTCACTAAAGTGGGGGATAAATTAAGTGACAAAAAATGTATCCCTTTACATTTTCTCACGTGTTTGGTGCCTCCTAATTAAAATTAACTTAATTATGCCTAAATTTAGTGTTGTAAAGTGTACCCTTTTACACTTTCACACTTATTTAGGGCTCCTTTAATTAATTGAGCTTAATTTTCCTTAATTGTCCCCTTTAATTCACTTACCAAGCCTATTTTATTACATTTTCTGAAGACAAAAACTGGCATTCATTAATGCATTAACATAACACTTCTCATTGAGCAATGTGTGTCCTAGGTTTAGGGACCTAGGACCCATTTTCCCATGGGTGAATGGGTCCTCCCTTAGACCTAGGACCTAAATTTAAATTATGTTTTGGTGGTATTTTAATGTTTTCAAATCTATATTTCAATGTCATCTTGTGAAATTTGAATTTCAGGAAATTAAGGATACATATCTATAAATATAAGGTCATTTCACTAATTTTCATATAAGATTTTCAAGTGAGAAAAAAGTATAGTAAAGTTGATTATCAAGATCATTCAAGAGAAAATTTCTTCATCATTTGTTGCAACAATCAAGATCCATTCATCATATCAAAATTATATTCCATCAATCATGTTTTTGGAGCTAACATTGTGATGTAGGTTTCAAGCTCTAATCCAAGCATTCAAGTCAAAGATTCAAGAAATATTCATGTATCAAGATCCAAATCCATTGAAGCCATTCCATGTAAGATCAACATCAAGATTTCAATCCTTTAAAGGTTTAATTAGGGGTTTGGTGACAATTGTGACATTGAGTTCTTCATTCATCATTCCTTTCATGTTATTTCATTTCATTTCAAGCTTTAATCACAAAATTGGGGTTTGACCAAGGAAAACCCCCATTCACCCAAAAAAAAAACATTTTCCCCTCTCTTTGTGTGTTGCAGATTTGTAGGTTGAAAATTTGAAGATCTCAAAAATTGTAAAGTTGCATTTGTTGTCATCTCATGGAAACTCAAATCCGAGATTTATTTCTGACTTTCTGACTATGAAACTCGAGAATCTGGAAGTGCAAACATAGGAGTAGAGGACCCATAAATTAATTTTGAAAAGCCATACACAAGACCCATTTGTCATAGGGTGAATGAGTCCTCAAACAACTTCTAAAAATAGTATTTTGTGAGAGGTAAACAACATTTATCCCTTCTAGATTTTCTAGAAACTTTGTTGGTTCCTTCAATTTTATGCTTAATCTACTAAATCCAAGTTATAGATTTAATTTTGGAGTTGATTTTCTATTTTTAATATTTCTCCCTAAACTGTTGTTTGACCAAGACCCCCATCCTAACACAAAAAGGAAATCTAAATATTCCTTCATAGAATTGATTCTCCTAAGGGTAGTTATTCAATTCTTTGTGGGGATCTCATTTCCTAATGAAATTAGAGAAGTAGGACCCCTTTTCCCTCTTTGTATCCACTTTTCCATTTTCCCTCTTTGTATCCACTTTTCCATTTTGGGAAACCTTAGGAGCACCCTATTTCTCTATGTTTCAGATACCACTTGATAAGATCCAAACATATAATAATAGAAATAAGATATTGCATAATATAGATCTCACACAACACTAGAGATGTTTGTGGGCCAATATACCCTAATATTCAATATATATTGCAATAGAGTAAACCTTTGAGGTAGGGTAACACCATACAATACTCCTCATGAAAGAAGACACTCAATGGTATATCACCAAGAGATCCCAAACACAATATCATACTTCACATATATCTTACAATGATAATCACCTCCTTAATAATATAATGGAAGGGTAATCCTAATGAAGGCCTACTCAACTCTTAATATAATTAATTATACAATTTATTCATATGACTCAATATAACTAACTTAAGGGATTTGTACCACATGTTGATATCTCTATCCATCTAAATACATTATAATATCATATCCCTAGGTACATAAGAGTCATGTTATTTCTTCAAATATATTTTCCATTTTACTTGGTAAACCATGGTTTAAGCATTTAAGGGTTGTTCCTTCTATTGTGCATCAATCTATAAAGTATGTTCATGAGAAAATAGTTATAAAGGTTACAAAAAATCCTTATCACTAATGTTCCTTTTTAAAGTTATGTTTTGCAGTTACATACATTTATAGTTATTCCTATGTCCAAGTTACCAATATTTGCTTCATTAGAACCCTATATTTTTTTCTTAGTTGGAGCTTTACTACTTTCCATATTAGGAAAAATATTTCACCCTTCTTTTTACTTTTATTATTTTTAGGATTTTTTTAAAGAAAGATGTAGTTAGTGTCTATTTTAAGTATGATAAATTCTATTCATTATATACTTTTTCTACTTTGCAAGTTTATGATGAAAATACTCATTGCAAGAAGAAATCAAGAATGGTCCATACACCTTAAATATATTTGTATCTTTTGAGTATTTTAAAATACTTAATTTCCATGCTGATTTCTTGTTTTACTTTGGAATGCATTTTCCTATTAGTTCTCATACAAATTAAAGTGGTAGAAAATGTAATAATAAAAATTATATGCCTATTTCCTTTTCCACTATGTTCTGGGTCCACTTAGATTATAATGTCCTTAGTATAATACTTAGTCTACAAGTGGCATGTTCTTGCATGAATTTAGTTCATGATATCACCATCTTCCAATAGCATTGTCAATCATCCCTAGAGATTTTATCTTGATCCATAGATCCCCCATTTTCCACGATTATATTTCTAGGTGAAAACTTCACCCAAGTCATTTCCAATATTATAGATTTAACCCTAGAAATTCTAAAATTCAAAATTTAAATTTACACCTTGCCAACATATCTTCATAGGAAATGTAAGGTTAACTAACACACATTTTTTTGATTTATATGTTATGTTGCATTTAAAGACAATCGTTCATTTATTTAAAATCATACAAGTGTAAATAATTGTTATAAAGCATTAATGAGTGCATCATAGTAACATTATCAGATAATTGCATCAATATAAGAGCATTCAAGGTCTAAGAACAATATTGCATCAAATAAATGTATTTCTTTCATTGTTGTTTATCTTTTGTAGGCTTTTTATTGTCATGGTCATTCTATTCTTTCCACAAAGATTAATTATTACAGCAGTCCTTATTCTAAGTACATAAAGTACAAAGAGTGTTCCCATGTTAAGACATTTTCATCACAAGGCCTTCAAATTGATATCAAAGCTTCATGAGGGTGGAATATACAATTAAATATCTTTGCTAATTGTTGTATTGTGATTTAATGTGATGTGGCTTGTCACATCCACTAAAGAACTTGGGTTATTTGAATTGAGCACCACATATTTAAATCTCTCACCAATTAATAATGTAATTTATGAGGTTATTAGTTTTAGAGAGGTTTGTGGTGAAGGTTGCATTGAGTTCCAAAGCAAACATCTTGTTGCACTTTTTTTTAATAAAAAGGTTGTAAAAACTTTATTGAATCAAGAAAGCAGTACAAATCCAAAAAGTATAAGTAATCCACCAGGGGTTAAAATCCAACAACAAAGCAATCAAGCAACTCCTAAGAAATATATCATATCTTATGTGAACAGATCCTCTAGCTTCTAAGAAATATCCTCGGGTAGACAACTCCAATTTTCCACATTCCAATTACCCATTTTCTTAAACCCCCATTTAACCATACCATCATCCACCTTATTCATATCCTAAGGGATGTGGCAGAAGGTGGTAGAATCCAAGACTCCACCTAGGGAGATGATTTGCCTAAACACCATAACCAACTGTAAATTCACATCCTCTAATTATCGCTTATTCAATAGGTCAATCACAATTTGAGAATCAGACTCACAAATTATCCTTCTCCAACCAAGCGCACAAGCCCTTTTCAAAGCCAAGAGAATAGCAAAAGCCTCCATGAATTTGTTAGAGTTCTGACCTCTATACTCTAAGAAGAGGAACTCAACCACTCTGAAACTATCTCTACCAATGCTCCCAACGCCAACATGACTAGGGTTGCCTCTAGAGGAACCATCAATATTAATCTTCAGTACCCCAAGAGGAGGTGGTGTCCAATGACCAACTCTTAGAACCTTCCCTCTAGCACTTCGACACAGACTAGACCTAGGCCCACCCCTATCACAAATTGGAAGCCCCAACTTTGAACCACTCCCATGTCTCTAGGATCCACAAGGACCAAAATATCACACTTGGCCGCTAAAGTCTCCTAAAGAACCCCCAAAATTCTCATCCAAACCTATCGCTCTTGAAGCTTCTTATCTAGAAAAATCATGTGGTTGCGCTCCAACCAAATATGCCAAATAAACAAGTTGGGACCAATTATCCAAGCTATGTGGAGGAAAGAATTCTTAGTAGGAGATTTTCTCAGTCTGATCCAAAAGTCTACCAAAAAATCATTATGCCTGCACAATTGATTCTAGACCTCCCACTAGAAATGCCTGATCACCCTAACAAAAGAGCACATAAAAAATATGAGAAGTGTATTCATCACTATTAGAGAATAATACAGATATAGGGGCCTTGAAAGTCATGCTTCCAAAGATTTTCTCATGTCAGGAAACAATTATAAATCACCAACCAAGAGAAGAAATTGCACTTGGGGCCAAGAAATTTTATTCCAGATTTGTTTCAACCAAGAGACCCCCGTAAACCCAAGAGTTTGTTTGTCTAGCACCTGGTAACTAGAGGTAACATAGAATTTTTCTTTTTGGTTATGAACCCAGGCAAGAACATCCCTCTCTAGAAGTGAGTTGCAAACCCTACTAGCCAAAATTCCAGCGAGGTCTTGATGATCCTCCAATGAACCCCCAAGAGGCCACTCGTGTGGGTCCTTCCACCTATAAACAATAGCCTAAACCAGAACTTGAGGGGTTTTGAAATCCTCCACATGACACCAACCAACCACCATACATCTTGTTGCACTTACCATTAAGGTTCATTTTCATATTTTCTTAAGAAAACCTCAAGCCAAAGGAGAAATTATAAGATAAATCATTTAATATTGTATCATTGATCTTACCACATGTGCATAGAGAAATATGCTACATTCTTAGTAAGTGCGAAGATACTACATTCGTGCTTTATAAAATATCGTCAATTCTACATGGAGAGGGAGTCATGACAAGTTAGAGAGAGTTGTTCATTGTACAGAGTAAGAATACAAAAGTTCAATGATCATAAAATTGGAGGTTAGCTCATAGGATAGTGTTATAAGAAGCCAAAAAAAAATTTGTTCTTTTACTTCATTGTATTTCAAGACTTGTGTCTTAGTTTGATTGTAATCCCTTGCAATTAGTTTTGTTCATATAATTCTAATAGTGATTCAATTAAATTTTTTCCATTGTGACAAAGGAAATATGTGATTATTTAATTCCACTATGTGAGTTTTATTGAGTTAGATTGTATGGTTGGGCAATCTTAAATTAGATCTTTTATCCATGATTGTATTATTATAGGTCTAGCATGCACTTGCTTACTAAAATGGTGAAAATAGGGTTTTAGGATGATGAGATTGGAATGGGGTGTGAGTGATGGACCCTATCTTTCTTTATTTCATTAGGAAATGAGATCCCCAAGAATAATTAACTTGCAACCCTTAGGTGAGTCAACTCTATTAGGGAGTATGTTGATTTCCTTGTGATTGAGGACATAGGTATCAAACTGAACAAAACTTTTGGGAGAAAAACTAAAAAATAGTAAATAACCTCAATTATGCAATGTCAGACCTAAATCATCAATTTACAGCATAACATAGAAAAAATAGAAAACTTCCAACATATCTGGAAATGGCAAGTTGATGTGTACTTGTCATCAAAAACTATTTTTGAGAGGCTATCTGGGACTCATTCGCCAATGGGCGAATGGATCTTTGTACAGAGTCTTTCCTCAACTTTGGGGGTCCTCTGGTACAAGATTTTAGCTTTTGTTTGCCCTAGGTTTCAGTGTCAGATAGTTGGAAATAATTTCTAAATGTGAGTTTTTATGCGTTAACAACAAAGATGAAAAACTTTTGCAACTTTGAGATCTTCAATCCTTCTTCAACCTATGAACCCACACATTCACAAAGAGATAAAAAAAAATGTTTGTTTTTGGTGGATAAGGGTTTTCTTTGGTAAAAACCTTAGTTGGTAATCAAACCTTGAATTGAAATAATGAAAGCATGAAATGACTGATGAATGAACAAAGATATGTTGCAACTCACAAAACCCTTGAATAAACCTTTGAAGGACTGAAATATTGATCTTGATCTTGCATGAAATGGCTTGAATGGATGTGGATCTTGATACTTGAATCTTTCACTTTGATCTTGAAACCTACAACACAATTTTAGCTCAAAAATATGCATGATTTCATAAGACCTTTACATGATGCTTGAGATCTTGATTGTTGCTCCAATTGACTAATAAATCTACTCTTGAATGCACTCGATCATAATGATTTCTCTTGTGAAATTTTCAATTAAAGTTCTAATGCTTTTTAATGTTAATTTTATAAAATAACCTTGTATTTATAGGCATTTATCCTTAATTTCCTAAAAATTAAACATTACAAGTTGACATTGAAATTTGAATTCAGGGACATAAAAATACCACCAAAAACATACTTTAAAATTGGGTTAAAAGGCCTAGGGAGGACCCATTCACCCATAGGTGAATGGGTCCTAGGTACCTATTGATGCTCCAAATGGCACAACAATAGTTAAACAGAGTATTGCTATTTTGTTTCTCCTGAAAGAGAAAGATAACACATGGATATCTTAGCTCCCAAGGTCTTTGTAGTTTGTTCTCAACTATGCTGATGTCCCTCAGTGGTCAATGTAGCAGTAATGTTCAAGGGGCCTGTTGGTGTGAGCTTCTGGATTGTTCTAAGTTCAAACATGAATTTAAACCTACTCTAACTAGGGGTTTTTAAAGAAACATAAAAAGATAGATCAGGGCTTTGGTACTAAAAAGAATGATAATTCACCTATCTTAACTAGACTTTTTATCCTTCAAGGAATTGTAAACTAAAACTGAAGAACAAAATTAACTTGTGATTAACACAGTTTCATTCATTCATAGTGCTGATTTCAATAACAGACTACTAGTTACCATTTTGAATAAAACACCAAAATAACATTCCCTTCCTTGAAGACTTCACAAATCAAATGATTAACTTAAATAAAACACCATTCTGAAACCCAATCTGAAGTGGATTAAGATCTGGTTGCTTCTACTCTTAGTGAAACAGATAAGCAACATTTACACATCTGACACACTCACCAGTGTACAAAAAATCCATGACTCCAAATTGTTTCCATTTATATTAAGAAAACTTGAAAAATACATTACAGACTATTCTGAATCTAACTCCTATCCTAAGAAGAGAAAAAGAGCTCCTATTACAAAGAATCAAGATGCAGTTCTATCTCCTCTAGTTCTGCTAACTACCAAGTAGAAGTTCTCTAGTTTTTTTTTCTAACCTTAGAAATTCTAACCCTAGAAGTTTTTTCTAACCTTTACAAAGAGGCAAGAATTCCATATATACAGATTGTACCAAAAGAACGTGTTGTCCCCTGTATTAGGGTTTACAAAATATCTACTTCCAGGAGAGTCGGCTCTCAGATCTTTTTGAAGAGAGTCAAAGCTGCATTGAATGTGAAGCCCCGCTGTCCATGTTGATGAGAGATTGTTCTAGGAATCCTCTTAGATCTTTTTGCAACTGTTGCATTTACTTTGGCCCTTCGTTTCCATATTTGAACTTCTTCGAAGGGCTACCTTGAATGCTCTAAAAGTGTTTTTCCATTAATATTGATCTATCTCCTCGCTAGTGGTCACTACAACTATCCCTGTGAGTTATGGTTGCTTCCTTCTTTCAGCCTTCTTCACGTTCTAGGCCTTTCTGCATGTTGACCATCTTCTAGAAGCATCATCGGGCCTCCCTTTAGATCTGAACATCATCACCCGAGCCAATCCATTGCCCTTTGATCTCAGAATGATTCCATCTGGTTTGCATCCCGTCGGCCTTCTCCAAAGGGGTGGTCAATTGGCCAATGGGCCAATGGGCCATTCCTTTAGCTTCTTCTGACTGGTTAGACATACGCCACACAGGATTATTAGGCGGTCAAAGGTGGTCCACATTGAATCGCATATTGGTGAGACACTAATTGTGTCTCCCCAATGCAATTATATCTCTTAACAACTATCAGCATAGTGGGTGTCAGTCGATGAGACCTTTCGGCGTGTTGTAGAAGTCATATCAAGCCCATAAAGACCATTAGCATGAAAATTTCCAATCGACAAGACCTCGTGGCGAAGCCCCTCTTCTCTTGGCGATCACATTCTGCATCGGTAAGACCTTACCGAGTCATGAGACTTCATGGCGATGCCTTCTTTTCTCCCCAATCTCAAACTCCTTCTACTTTGACAGGGCTCCTTGATGTCAATGGGACATCACGCCGAGGCATCAGAATCCTTTGGCGATCCCATTTTCATGTTAGGGAGACTGCATCGTTTCGGGGAGATCTTACCCCAAACTTTACATCCTATCACCGAGAGATCCCTGGGTCGCCGAGACCTTTCATCGAATTTTCTTTGTTCTTGCTGGGATCACTTTGTTTTGGCAAGACTCCTCACTGCTAGCTAGACGTTATGTCGAGCCCCTTAGTCCTTCTGAGAGCTCCTTCCGAGCTCAAATTTCTTTTGGTGAGACATTTTGGAGTCACTCAAACACCCTGTCGAATGCAGCCAGTCTTGCCGAAGGCATATCCTATCGGCGAGACATAAAGATCTCACCAAGACCTTATGCTGACAGAATCCCCTTCTCCTGATGCCTTCATTTAATGTCAGTGAGAGTCCCACTGGTCGGCCAGATGTTATGGCAAACCCTAACCATCCGCTCGGAGCTCTCTTGGATTTGGCAAGAGTTACAGTGATGCCCTCTTCGTCGAAGAGACATTCCCACATTGGGGAGACCTTTCCCTGAGCCCTTCATGTCATACTGAAGACTGTCCCTTCAGAAAGACTTTTTTGTTTCAGCCAGACCTCCTACCGAAGGCAAAAATATTATTGTCGAGCTCAGTTCATTGGTGGGACCTTCTTTCATCGGGGAGACTTATGGCGATAATCTCCTTTGTGTCGCCGAGACCTTATCACATCGGCCAAACTTCATGCCGACAGTCCCATCCCTTGGCGATCTTTTCATTTCGGGGAGACCTTCCTATAGTCACATCGATATGTATTCGTCGAAGAATCCCCATAGGTTCACTTTTGTCACCGTGACAATCTGATTCTCTCCCCGATGAAGCAATACGTCGGTGTGACACCAAGGGGTTGGTAAGACTTCATGACCTCATACCAATAGACCTCCTCTTATGCTTTTTCGGTGAGACCCAATACATTCGCCAAGACATCTCTTTGCCACAAAAGTTTCTCACTGAGAAGTATACCCTCATCGATGGTTGATGAGACACAAGGCACTTAGCAAGACCACACACCGAAGGAACAAATCTCACCAAAGTGTTTGCTCCCTACGTGGTAGTCGGTGAGACATGAAGAAGTCATTGAGGCTTCTTCCCGAAGGAAAATCTTTGGCTGATATGTGCATCCCTCTGTCGCTGGTCGGTGAGACACAAAAATCTCACCAAAACCTTTCTCTGAAGGATACTTTCATGTCGATGGGAAACTCTCAATCACTGGGACAATGATTGATGTCTTGCCGATAAGTATCTGAAGGTGAATTCCGATCGTTGTAACATTCCTGAGGTCTTGTCGATAGGCAACACAGGTGCCTATTAACAAAATGCACTGGTAGTCGGCAAGAAATCTGCAAGGTCTTGCCAATTTTCTTCTTAGAGGAAAATTATGACCAATTGGACTGAGGAATACATTCCAACTGAGCCCCTTTGGCAAATATCATCATGTATGTGATTTGATCCTACAAAACAGAGTCCCCATTAGTCCTTAGAAGCACATAAAATACACTATAATAAACTATTCATTTGCTTATGATTATTTCATTGAAATCTTAGCAAGGAGAAAACTAACTCAAGTCGAAACAGAATCAAAATTTGACAAAACAAGAAGACAAACCGAGGCAAAAACAAAAGAACCCCAAGAGCAAAGAAAATAATCAGAGATAAAGAAACCAAAAAAAAGGGGGGACCCATTTTTTTCCAGAATTAAATGGGGTAGTTATGCAAGGCATAACAAATGGTGACTCGGCTAGGAAAATGTTTTAACCATTTTCATGAAACTAAAGGATTCAGCTACCTAGAACTCCTGGTTCATGATCATCACAACTCCAGTTGGGTCAGTTATAAGAAGCAAGGTTGAGCTAGAATCTCAAATGTGAAACAATCAATGGCTAGCCCTGAATCTATGTGTGTGCTTGATAGTGCATCATCCTTTGATAAATCCTTCTTCACCTTTCGAACAACAATGTGCAAGATTTGAGCTACATGAGTTGATCCCCTTTAGCTGTCATGCAATGATATCCTGGGCATTGCTCCACTACCAGTCAGGCATCCATAGCCTCGATAGAGATACCTCTAGTTTTCTCACAGCATTACTCTACTGCTAGTCAGGTGTCCATAGCCCTAGTAGAGATACTGGAATCACCCATTTATATTGAGTCTTCCCTTCTCTTTAAATAGTTCTCCCTTTTCTTTTTTTTTCTCATAGAGTTTCAAATATTTCATTCATTTTTCTCTTTTCTCAAAATTTTAGATGTTTAACATCTGTTTTAGGTTGAAAACTACCATGGACCTCATAACAACACTTGGAAAATTAGATTTTTCACTCAAATCTTATAGCATTATCACCCTAGGACAACTATACATGACAAAAGGAGATGATCTTAATGATTATTGATAGATTTAGGGGAGCTAGTGAAGGTTATCAACTTTGCACCTTGTTTTTTGAACCTTCCACAACTCTTATTGACAATGGGCATAAAGCAAAAGTTTAGGACAAAATCACCCAATCAACAAACCTGAAAATATCTAAACCACTTCTTTCCTAATGACCAAAGTATACTCGAGATAACAACCACCATTTTAAGATGGGACAAAATAGGTAAACCCCAAAGAAAAAAACAAAAACAAAAACCAAAAGAACAAAGGAAACAGAAGGATAGAAAGAAAGGACAAACAGGAAAACAACAAATTACTTATAAACAAGAGAACAAATTACTTACACAAAGAGCAGCAGGTTATTCACACAAGAACAGAGTTATTTGCACACAGAAGTTATTTACAACCAAAAACACAAAACCTATCCAAACAAAGATTATTTACACAGATGTATCACCCAACAAAAGTGCCAACTTCAGGACTCAAAATAGTGTTTAAGGAACTGTCCATTGATAGGAAATGGAACAGGTTCTCCAGTTAAACTACTCAATCGGAAAGCATTTTCTCCTATGATCTCTGCAACCTAATAAGGACCTAGCCAAAGCTTGTCAAACTTCTCTGCAAATGGCCTTACCTCGTAGACGGGCTGCAATGGCATGGCTACATGGCGTTCTTTTGATGTAGAAATTTGACATATGTGGCATGTTCTCACATGCTGATGGGAATCTTTGAACACATAAGGCCAGTAATAACAAGATTTGAGGATTTGGTGTGCCAATGAATCAGCTATCTGATTTTCCTCTCTTGGGATGAAGCTAATCCCAAAGGCATCAAAGTCCTCGATCAGGTTCCATACCCTGTTTCTATATGCTGCTAGCCTTCTATTATGACATGTGTATTAGTTGTGTACTTTCTTGAAAACTATTTTTTAATCTCCTTTGACCACCAAGGCAATGACCTTCTTATGTGCAAACATCAATCCTCGAGCGAGAGCTTCATATTCTGCTACATTGTTAGTGCACCCAAACTGTAACCTATAAGAAGCAAAGAAGGTTTTCCCTTTCGGGCTGGTTAGTTCAATCCCAACACCGTAGCCTATTTTAGATTTAGATCCATCAAATGTAAGGGTCCACAGCTGATCATGGGCTAGAGTTGGTCCTTTTGGGGTCATTATGGGCACTTGGGTAGAATGAGCCAAGGGTGGGGTTACTTGATCTTTTGGATCAGATACAAGGAACGGGTGTTCAATAGGTTCCTTAGGAGTAATTCCCAATTCTTGCACAGATATGTCATATAATATGTGGCTATCCTTCTGATAGTCACTTGTGCCTTTGGTTAACCCCTTGGGCTCTAGTACATTTGTGAGTGTAGGGGTGTCAAATGAGCCTTGGGATTGCTCCTCTTCAATATGTTGATTCAGGAATGTATCTAGGGTAGGCTCAATTTGAGAAAGAGCTTCCTTTGAAGGTGACTTATCCCTGGTTAGCATTATTGCTTCGTTGGCTTCAAATGAGAAGCGGTCTGCAATGGTCTCAGGGTGACTTGAGCTAGCATCATCAGCTTGGGAAACATGATTTAAAATGTCAATGCAGGGTTGGCAAGTCAACTCCAAATGATTTTGGTAATGTAACCTGCACCAATTAGGGAGTAGAAGACTTTGTAAGTTGGTATCTTCTCCCAAGACCAGCTGATCCTATTGTAGCTTATTGACCAATGCCTGTTGGTTTTCATTAATCACAAAATCAAGGAACTTTTGTATTGGCAATTCTTTAGGATCACAGAAAAGGTTAAAATTTCATCTCTTTTGTAAACCCCTATCCCAGTTTCGAAATAGGCTACATCATTGGGGCAATCATATTCAGTGATGATATGCTTGAGGCGAGACTCACTTTCAATCCTAATCTGAGTAGGAATCCCTCTCCATGGTAGCCACATATGTGAAAAGTCAAGGGAAAGGTATCCCTCGAGACTTTTCATCAAATCTCTGCTCAGCAGCATACCATAGGTCTCAGGAATGTCTGCTACTTGAATATCTATGTTGGTTAGGATTCTAGGGTCTGACCCTACTTGCACATGTATATTTCTTAATTCCCCCACCACATTAACCTTTGTCAAGTTGGATGACCTTGTTTGTCTGAATCAGGTTTAAACCCAATTTCTTGCATACAGAAAATGGCATAACATTGCTAGAAGCTCCTGAATCTAATAGACAATTATGTAAGTTCTTCCCAAAAATTCTTAAACTCAAAAGAAATGGTGGAGTACCTACCTTATTTCTATACAAAGCTGCATTCATGTCTGCAATAGGGGCAACCTTGTTTTTCCCTTTTGATTTATCAGCCTACTCCAAGGCTTTCAACACTGTCTCCCTTTGAGCAGGGCACCACTTTAAGATGTCAAAATATGACAATGAACTTTTTTGTTTCTGCATCTCAGAAATAATATCAAATTTTGTATTACAACTTGAACTACTTTTGAAAATAGCAGAGGAATTACCCTTGTTATGGAAGTTAGGCTGGCCTTTTGGTGGAGGAGGGTTATTATCAGCACTTTGATTTGGAGGCACTATGTGATTAGGTGGTGCTGATGAGGTGAATGGACCCTTATTCTGATTTCTTAGGAAGTGTCCTCCTTTTTTTTGAAAGGCTTGGGCATCATATGAATCTTCTTCTGGTTCATTCTCCTCTTACCTTGGGAATGAAGTTTCCTCCTTAAAGAGGTCATAAGTCATTGTTGTATCTACTGAGCCGCCTTGTTTGTGAGGATTCCCTTGGAAGGTTTGAGCATCTGCCTGTGCCATCTTGACAACTTTCTCCATTTCAAGACAATTCACCTCAGAATGGGTTGCAGTATCATGCAGCCTGCACCAATTAGTCATAAAGTTGAGGTCAGCCACATTTGCAGTATGTGACCTCTCCTCATTAGCTTGATGGTTGTGCAAAACTCTGCCATTATTGGGCCCTGTATTCCACTGTCTGTTGTTATTTGGCCTTTGGTTATATCCTCTATTTTGATTTTGGTACCCTTGGTTAGAGGAGTTTTGGCCTTGATAACCCCTTTGGTTGTAATTGTTGTTATTCTAATAAGTACCCTGATTGTTGTTGTTTTGATTAGGGTAGTTACCTTGGTTTTGGGAGGGGTTCAATCAAAACTGAGCCATGTCATTTGTAACTTGAGATAGTGTTTTCTTCAAGGTATCTACCTCATTTGTAAGTTGGACCGTCTTTTCACTTTCCACACTCTTAGCAACAGGTGGCTGACCACCATGATTTGGTGTTCCAATTTGGCTATGATGACCATGGGAACTTTGAGGAACCTATGATTGTTGAAAGAGATCAGGATTTCCAGTAGCAAAGAATGGAACAAGTGGTTGGGCTTGCAATTCAGACATAGGTCCATAATGGGAAGGAGACATTCCCAAGATAGTATTGAATAGAGGGGTTGGGCTATGCATCTGATATCCTATTGAAGGGAAACCTCCTCTCAGGATTCCTTGTTGAGAAATGATTTGTTGCTACAACTTGATAGCTAGATGATAGACTTTGGAGAGAGAATCAATATTAGCTGGTTGATATGTCCTTTGTAGGAAAAAATCTAACAAAGGATCTATTACCCTAAAGTATGCTTGAATGACTATTCTCAGTAACTAGGTATGGATCCTGCAATCTCCTATACATTCACTGGAACTTGGTATTGAATAAATGCAAGGATTCACTTGGCTCCTTTTTGATAGTAGCGAATTGGTGGTATAAAAGAGTTGGATCCACATAAACCCTAAACTAATTGATGAAATCATTTTCGAAGTGTGTCTAGGTCAGAATAGAACCTTGTGGAAAATTAAGATACCAGTTGTACGCCATATACCCTAAGGAATTTGGGAACAACCTACAAACTACATCATGGTGGGCTACCTAAGCCCTGGTATAGGCATCCTTAAAGGCTTTTATGTGCTCCTTAGCACTCCGTGATTCACCATGAATTTACTTGGGACAAAAATTTTCAAGATTCTTGGGCATATCATGAAAACCTCCAGGAATAGTCCCCAATGGAGAGGGATTATTCTGAAAAACTGCCATTGGTAGAGGTGGTGGTGGTTGAGCCAACTATTGTATGGGTTGAACTAGCTATGATGACAGTTGAGATGGATGTGGTGTTGGATTGATAGGTATCCACTGGGGTATTGGTGAAAATCCTAGTGGAGCGAGCTGAGCTGACAAGGGTGGGATGATGGTTGCCCCAATTTTGCAAACTTTGGGTCTTGTTGGGGTCTTGAGTTCTATCAAAAGTGGTGGATTTTTAGCTGATCGAAGAACTCTGTGGGGCTTCTCTAGTGAGAAAAACACAGTGTTATCCAGTTTGATCTTCTAGGCCCTCCTTCTAGCGCTAGCTTCTATTGATGCTCCAAATGGCACAACAACAGTTAAACAAATTATTGCTATTCTATTTCTCCTGAAAGAGAAAGATAACACATGGATATCTTAGCTCCCAAGGTCTTTGTAGTTTTTTCTCAACTGTGCTGATGTCCCTCAGTGGTTAATGTAGCAGTAATGTTCAAGGGGCCTGTTGGTGTGAGCTTCTGGATTGTTCTAAGTTCAAACATGAATTTAAACCTACTCTAACTAGGGGTTTTTAAAGAAACATAAAAAGATAGATCAGGGCTTTGGTCCTGAAAAGAATGATAATTCACCTATCTTAACCAGACTTGTTATCCTTCAAGGAATTGTAAACTAAAACTGAAGAACAAAATTAACTTGTGATTAACACACAGTTTCATTCATTCATAGTGTTGATTTCAATAACAGACTACTAGTTACCATTTTGAATAAAACACCAAAATAAAATTCCTTTCCTTGAAGACTTGACAAATCAAATGATTAACTTAAAAAAAACACCATTCTGAAACCCAATCTGAAGTGGATTAAGATCTGGTTGCGTCTATTGTTAGTGAAATAGATAAGCAACATTTACACATCTGGCACAATCACCAGTGTACAAAAAATCCGTGACTTCAAATTGTTTCCATTTATATTAAGAAAACTTGAAAAATACATTACAGACTATTCTGAATCTAACTCCTATCCTAAGAAGAGAAAAGGAGCTCCTATTACAAAGAATCAGGATGCAGTTCTATCTCCTCTAGTTCTGCTAACTACCAAGTAGAAGTTCTCTAACTTTTTTTCTAACCTTAGAAATTCTAACACTAGAAGTTTTTTCTAACCTTTACAAAGAGGCAAGAATGCCATATATACAGATTGTACCAAAATAATGTGTTGTCCTCTATATTAGGGTTTACAAAATATCTGCTTCCAAGAGATTTGGCTCTTAGATCTTTCTGAAGAGAGTCAAAGATGCATTGAATGTGAAGCCCCGCTATCCATGCTAATGAGAGATTGTTCCAGAAATCCTCTTAGATCTTTTGTAGCTACTGCATTTACTTTGGCCTTTCATGTCCATCTTTGAACTCCTTTGAAGGGCTTCCTTGAATGCTCTAAAACCATTTTTCCATTAATATTGATCTATCTCCTCGCCAGTGGTCACTACAACTGTCCCTGTGAGTCATGGTTGCTTCCTTCTTTTGGACTTCTTCACGTTCTAGGCCTTTCTACATGTTGACCATCTTTTGGAACCATCATCAGGCCTCCCTTTATATCTAAACATCATCACCTGAGCCTATCCATTGCCCTTCGATCTCAGAATGAGTCCATCTGGTTTGCATCCCATCGGCCTTCTCCACAGGGGTGGTCAATGGGCCAATGGGCCAATGGGCCATTTCTTTAGCTTCTTATGACTGGTTAGACATACGCCACGCAGGATTATCAGGTGGTCAAAGGTGGTCCACATTGAATTTCATGTCAGTGAGACACTAATCATGTCTCCCCAATGTGATTATATCTCTTAACAGCTATCAACATAATGGGTGTTAGTCGATGAGACCTTTTGGCAAGCTGTAGAAGTCATATCGAGCCCACAAAGACCATTGGCATGATAGTCACCAGTAGGCAAGACCTCGTGGCAAAGCCCCTCTTCACTCAGTGAGCACATTCTACATTAGCAAGCCCTATCGGGTCAGTGAGACTTCATGGCGATGCCTTCTTTTCTCCCCGAGCTAACACTCCTACTTCGATAGGGCTCCTTGAAGTCGGTGGGACATCACGGCGAGGCATCAAAATCCTTTGGTGAGCCCATTTTCATGTTGGGGAGACTCATTTTGGGGAGATCTTACCCCGAACTTTACGTCCTATCGCAGAGAGATCCTCGGGTCTCCAAGACCTTTTGTCGAATTTTCATTATTCTCGTCAGGCTCACTTTGTTTCAGCAAGACTCCTCACTGCCAGCTAGATGTTATGTTGAGCCCCTTAGTCCTTCTGAGAGCTCCTCCTGAGTTCAAATTTCTTTTGGTGAGACATTTGGGAGTCACTCAAACACCCTGCTGAATGCAGCTAGTCTCGCCGAAGGCATATCCTATCGACAAGACATAAAGATATCGCTGAGACCTTATGGCGACAGAATTCCCTTCTGTCGATGCCTTCATTTCATGTCGGTGAGATTCCCACTAGTTAGCCAGATGTTATGGCGAACCCTAACCATCTGCTCGAAGCTCCCTTGGATTTGGAAAGAGTTACAATGATGCCCTCTTCGTCAAAGAGACATTCCCACATCAGGGAGACCTTTCCCCAAGCCCTTCATGTCATATAGGAGACTGACCCTTTGGCAAGATTTTTTTGTTTTGGCCAGACCTCCTGCTGAAGGCAAAAATATTATCATCGGGCTCAGACCATTGGTGGGACCTTCTTCCATCAGGGAGACTTATGGCGATAATCTCCTTCGTGTCGTCGAGACCTTATCACGTCGGCCATACTTCATGCCAATAGTCCCATCCCTTGGTGATCTTTTCATTTCGGGGAGACCTTCCTATAGTCACATCGATATGTATTTGCCTAGGAATCCCCATAGGTTCACTTTTGTCCCCATGACAATCTGATTCTCTCCTTGATGAAGCAATACGTCAGTGTGACACTAGGGGTTTGGTAAGACTTCAAGACCTCATACTGATAGACCTCCTCTTATGCATTGTTGGTGAGACCCAATACATTCACCAAGACGTCGCCCCGCCTCAAAAGTTTCTCACCGAGAAGTATACCCTCATTGGTGGTCGGTGAGAGACAAGGCACTCGGCAAGACCACATGCCGAAGGAACAACTCTCGCCGAAGTGTTTGCTCCCTATGTGGTAGTCGGTGATACATGAAGAAGTCATCGAGGCTTCTTCCCGAAGGAAAATATCTGGCCAATATGTGCATCCCTTTGTCGCTAGTCGGTGAGACACAAAGATCTCGCCAAGACCTTTCTCCGAAGGAGACTTTCATGTCGATGGGAAACTCTCAGTCGCTAGGACAATGATTGATGTCTTGCCGATAGGTATCTACAGGTGAATTCTGATCACTGTAACATTCCCAAGGTCTTGTTGATAGGCAACATATGCGCCTATTAACAAAATGCACTGGAAGTCGGCAAGACATCTGCAAGGTCTTGTCAATTTTCTTCTTAGAGGAAAATTATGACCAACTAGACTGAGGAATACACTCCAACTGAGCCCCTTTGGAAAATATCATCATGTATGTGATTTGATCCTGCAAAATAGAGTCCCCATCAGTCATTAGAAGCACATAAAATACACTATAATAAACTATTATGTTTCTTATGATTATTTCATTGAACTCTTAGCAAGGAGAAAACTAACTCAAGCCGAAACAAAATCAAAATTTGACAAAACAAGAAGACAAACCGAGGAAGAAATAGAAGAACCCCTAGAGCAAAGCAAATAATCAGAGGTAAAGAAACCAAAAAAAGGGGGGACCCATTTTTTTCCAGAATTAAATGGGGTAGTTATGCAAGGCATAACAGTGCATATTCCTGAAACACACATTGCTCAAGGTGTTTAATTATGTGTTGGCATTAATTGTTGTTGAGTTTCCCCTTCAGAAAATATAATTTAATGTGCTTGTAGATGTAAAATAGGGCTTATTAAGACTTAATTAGGTATAATTAATTGAGGGGACCCAAACACAGTGTGAAAATGTAAAGGAGTACATTTTTCTACACTACATTTAGCCCCACTTTAGTGAGAGAATGAGCGCAAGCATAAAATCACACTAAAGTAGATAGATAATCAAGAGAGATCTAATTGTACAACTGTTGGAAATATAAGATGAAAAAGATCAAGGGGGAGGATTAAGCCCCCAAGATCTAAGATCTCATGGAAAAACAAAAAAGTAACAAGGAGACACATTCCTATGTTTGATATGTAGCTAGACAAGATACTAAATCATACAATATCAAAGACTGAAAAAGAAAGGAAAAAAGGGGTGGATCAAGCCTCAACTATTTGTCCAAAAATATGTTCACAAGTGAAAACCCATTGTTCAATATGCAAACAAAATATACTCACACAGGCTAGTGAAATCTATTATCCACTATTGAGCCCCAAGAAAGTGAGACACATACACTCATTCGGTATGTACCCACAAGAAACAAGTGGTAGTTGTCAACCATACCAAAATTTATACCTCGTGATAACTTTGATAAGGTTCCACAACATGATCATCATGCTTCACAAGGCTAGAAAGTTTCATTATGCTAGATACTTATGGACAAAATGGCTCCACTAGCAAGCAAGTTGTGTTATGCTTGGTTGCCATCACAAAGTTGTAAATGCAAATAGGATAAGATAGTCAAAGGGGTTTTGCTTAATGCATGAAAGGTCTCACCTTAGGGAACATCGTGCTTGAAATTACCAAGAGAGGACAAGTCAGGATAAAAGATTTGCAACTTAGGGAATGCAAGTCGTAGCAATACCACTAAGAGGAATGCCATATACCAAGAAAGGTTGTACTCTTGAAGGAAATCCAACGCAATGTCACCAAGAAGAAGACATGTCACATGCATTGAGAAGACCACGCTAAGAAAGATGAGTTATGGTAAAAAATGGCAAAATGATAATGCCAATGTATGCCTCCACTTTAAAGAAATTGTTAAACACCATGCTGTGAGCAATGAATTTAAAGTAGAAAATGATAAATTCCAATGATAGAAGAGACATGAGAGATTATTTGGAAATCCCTATGCCAAACATATGTTTCCAAATGAAGTTGCATCATGAAAATGAGTTGCCCCTACAATGAAGTCCCAAAATAACACATAAGGGATCCACAGATTTGGGATCAGTGTATGTCTTTGCTACAATGTTTTGATAGAGCTTGGAAATGTCATCATTCCCCAAATACTTGTAGAACAAGAAGAATGATACATAGAGAGCAAAAACATAGAAAATATTTTGTGTCAACATGGAAGAGACCTAAATGTCCCAATGCCTTGCATCGTTCCCAAAAGGAAAACACAAGACAAGAGAAAAGATAAAGGTTTCGACGTATAGAGGAATGTAGAGACAAATAGAATAATGTCACGATCATGAAGACATGTCAAGCATAACAATATGGGGGATCACATTACGCAGATGCAATCACAAAGAACATAAAAAGAAGACAAATAAAAGATTAGTATGGCACATGCAATTCAACCTATAGTAGGTCATTTGCATCCCAATCTCATTCATCATATGCACAAGATGGATAACTAGCCAAAGGGAAAACGATAAGTGTCGTACTAGGAGCATCACCAGATTCAACATGTGGTGAGTCACTCTTTTTAGGAGGATCATCACAGTTACCCCCACCAAAGTCAAGGAAGTGGAAAACAACAAATTTAGTTCACCATGTACTTCATATATTTTAGAAATCTCGTCATCATTATCCAAGTTAATCACAATAGGAGGTCTAATGATAATGTTCATTAAAGATGCTTGTTCTTGTTGTGTAGATATAAGATTTTATTGTTGTTGTGAAGGTGGAGAATCATCATGTATTACTTGAGTTATTGTTTGATCTTGAGTTGTTGATTTGTCATTTTCTTGTAACTTACAAGTAATAACATGACGTATATGCCTACACTCTTTAGCACTTCAATTTCTTCTTGTATGATTTTCAAGTTGCAATTGTGTAGGAGTGGGTTTATCAACCATTGGTTTCTTTTCTTCCCATGAGGGAGGAACAAAAGGAACCGTGGGAGGTTGTTCAACCACTTTCTCTTTAGGTGTGTAAATTTTCTTTGTTTTAGGAGGATTCGAAGGAATGGCCTAGTTATTTCTTGGTATCTTGGAGGATGATGGGACAAAAATGTTTGCATCTTTGTTGTTAGGGAGAGCTTTAGGTGAAAGCATAAGTTCATCCATAATGACAGGAATAGGAGAACTATGGATCTTTCAGGTGGGATATTAGGAAGGGATAACTCAACTATGTGTTTGTCTTTAAAATTTTGGTAAGATTTAAATAATAAATCTTAATGGGATGCAATAGCTTCCATAGGTTCAGGAAAAAAGAAATCAAATGAGAAGTTCCCATGGCAAGAAAAAGGATTAAAGCTACTATTATGCACAATAAAGATTTGGTTGTCAAATGGAAATTTCAAGCATTTGTGAATGATTGATGAGATGACATTCATGGAGCGAGGCCATGGATAGCCTAACTTCACACAAAATTGATCCAATGTCAAGATGATGGAGAATGAGACATTTAATTATTTTGGTCCAAATTTTAGAGGAAGAGTGACTGAATCTGTTGTAGGGAAAGCAAAACCATTATGTGTTTTTATCCATGCTTATGGTTGTTCATAAATGTCTAGATAAAGTTCATACATAAATAATAAGTCTTCAGTGATCACGTTATCTACACACACGAGATCATTTAGTATCCCATTAGTAGGCTTGTCATTGATTCTTCCAAAAATGTAAAGAGGACCATCTGGTGCAAGTTTGATTATGTCATTTGATGAGAAAGCAATGTCAAGGGGCATATTAGTTTGGCCCTTATGGGGTTGAACTTAAATGATTCCAATCATAGTATCCATAGGATTTTCCTCATTCTAATTCATGTTATCATCATTCATGTCAACATTCATCACATCATTCTTGGTTTCACTAGCTTTGAAAAAGGATATATTATGATTTGGGATGGGATTGGTAAATATTTGTAAATTTTGGTTGGAGGGGCAAAAAACTTATTACCTTGATCATTAATACCACCAATTTGGCTATGATTCGAATCAATGAGGTCTTACATAGCATGTTTAAGATGCTTACAATGTTACGTATCATTTCCATTTTGATGGTGATAATGGAAAAAGGAATTTTGGTTATAATTTGGAGGTAAAGGCTTAGTGGGATTAGGAGATCTAATAGGAGGTAAGGCAATTAAGTTCTTGCCTAAGAGCTATAACATGATAGACTGAAGGGTATCAGGTAACGGGGTAAAGTGTCTAAGCCTTTCCTTAAACGGAAATGGATTTGTCATCTTTATGGAAGCCACTTGAGAGTTAACATGTTGAGTTGGTTAAGGGGGATTGAGTTGTATAAATCCTTTGTTTGGTTTGTTGTATGGTTGGAAATTACTTTGAGGCATGGATTCAGGTTTCTCAGGACAACTAGAGGGAGTTTTCACTTCATGACTACTAATCAAATTGTGATAATCACAAAGGGTTGTACACAATTGTGTGAATGAGGAAAATTTCATCATCCCAAGCTTATCTTGAATCTTAGCTTGCAATTTTTCAATAAACATTTGTTGAAGATTGCAATTGGGAATCTCAATGTTGATTTGTGAGCAAAGAAATTGATATCGTGAGATAAAATCAATGACCTTTTGATCATCCTTTTGCTTACACTTCATTAAATCCGTTAAGGTCATCTTGGAACCCATGTGCACTTGGAAATGGTCAAGGAAGGCATCAACAAGCTCATTGAATGAATGAATTGAGTTGTTTGGTAAGGAGAAAAACCATTCCAAAGTGGTATTTTTCAAGGATCTAGGGAAGAGTTTAGCCAAGAGCTTGTCCTCAAAAATGAAGTCACTACATAAGGATGTGTATGCTGAAATATGGTTGCTAGGATCTCCTTTCCCACCATATTTCTCAAAGCTAGGAATCTCTATACCTTGTGGCATTTGTGCCCTCAATATCTCCAAGGATAATGGGTTTCTTTTGACATATTGTTAAGGTTGGACATTTTTATTTGGTTCAAGATGGAAATTTTTTGTTGGAGGGATGAAACGTTTTGCAAGAGTTGGTTAAGGATGGAATTATTGGTTGTGTTTGGAGATGGAGGTGAATATGGTGGAGGTGTATATGTATTTGGAGGACAAGTGAATTGAAATTTTTTGAGAGGTGTGATGTTAGGAGATATGATGTTGGAATGCACAAAGCTATAAGGATTCCCAATGGAAATACCAAAGGTTGGATTGATATTGCTTGTAGGTTGCACCATTGTAGTAACATGTGGATTGGTATATGTTGGAATAAAGGTTATGGTTGTAGGGGGAAGAACTTGGTTTCCACTTTGACTTTGAGTGTAACCCAATGTTTGAGCACAACTAGTCAATGTAGGAGCATGGTTATCAATGATGTGGGATAGGCTACACGCAATCTCTATTCCATATTCATTGTCAAGCATTCTCCTCATGTTATCTATGATAGGAATGATAGTATTAGCAATGTACTCATTACTCACAATATCTTGTAATTTTCCTAAGGCTTCATCCATTTGTTTTAGGTTCTCTTGAGGGGACATTAGCAACCATTGATTCAACATTAGTCACATTGGTTGTTGGTAAAGAGGTAATAGGAAATTAGGTGTCAAGGTTATGGTCCATGATGGGTTGACTAGTGTCAACACTATGAGTGAAAGAGCTAGAGAACTCAAGATCCACGATGAATGTGGTACCATGGATGGCATGAGTCTTGAGCTATGTCTCACTATAGTATTGAAAATAGGACACCAAGTGGTAAAGCTCATACAAGTTTCACTCAAGGATGGATAGAAGGCACTAGAAAAATTCAATAAACACCCAACAATTGGAAAGATAAAGCATACATGTAAAAATTAATTGTAATTTTTTAGATTTAAAACATGATAATTGACTGATTATGTTATGCAAAAACTTGAAAATGATGTATTTTAATCCCAATTTTTATGTTTGACAAATGCACTTGAATTGACCAATTAACCTTAAACTGAAATAGAGATTTGAATACAAAAACACAAAATGCAGACAGAGGGTTTTTAGTGCCTAGAAATTCTACAACAGGCTTGAATAAGGACTCATTTGCCCATCATGGGTGAATGGGTCTTCTGTCAGGGTTTTTAAAAATTAATTTATGATTTTTTTGAGATGATGTTTGTGTTCCCTGATTTTGGTTGCAAACAGGTAGTTACAATTTTAGATTTCTAAAAAATCAGAATTAAATGCAAGTGTAATATGATGCTAAATGACAACCAAAATGACCTATTTTGAGATGCAATTTTGATTCAATTTTTTGATTTAAGTGACTAAAAGTGCACTATTATGCAAGTGCCTATGCAAAATGAATCTAACTTTATGCAATTTTTTGTGAATTTTTTATATTTTAAACAATGCAAAATGCATTTTAGAATCCTAAATGTAATGCAAACTAATGCAATTTTGAGAAACCTAAATGAAATGCAAAACTAATGCAATTCTATGAAAACTTAGTGCAAAACCTAGATTTAGGGATTGAAGGACCTCCAAATTAGAAATTAAGGTATTTAAACGTCGGGTTCACCAAAATGAAATGGTGAAAAATAGGGTTTTAGGATAATAAAAGTGGAATGGGGTGCAAGTGATGGACCCTATCACCAAAAATAATTTCTGAGAGGTTATCTAGGACTCATTCACCCATGGGAAAATGGGTCTTTGTGCAAAGTTTTTCCTTAGCTTTGGGGGTACTTTAGTGCAAGATTTTAGCTTCTATTTGCCCCAAGTTTTAGTGTCGCACAATCATAAATAATTTTTAAATATGATTTTTTGTGGCTTGACAACAAAGATGACAACTTTTTACAACTTTGTAATTTTGTAACTTTGAGATCTTCAATCCATCTTCAACCTATGAAGTTGGACATTCACTAAGAGAGAAAAAAATGTTTATTTTTGGTGGATAAGGGTTTTCCTTGGTCAAACCCTAGTTTAGTAATCAAACCTTGAATTGAAATAATGAAAGCATGAAAGGAGTGATGAATGAACAAAGCTATGTTGCAACTCACCAAACCCTTGAATAAACCTTTGAAGGGCTGAAATCCTGATCTTGATCTTGCATGAAATGGCTTGAATGGATGTGAATCTTAATACTTGATTCTTTAACTTTGATCTTGAAACCTACATCACAATGTTAGCTCTAAAAACATGTATGATTGCATAAGACCTTGATATGATGCTTGAGATCTTAAGTGTTGCTCCCATTGACAGATAAATTTGCTCTTGAATGCTCTTGATCATAATATTTTCTCTTTTGAAATTTGCAATTGAAGTTCTAATGATTTCTAATGTTAATTTGATAAAATAACCTTGTATTTATAAGCATTTATCCTTAATTTCCCAAAAATTAAACATTACAAGCCAACATTGAAATTTGAATTCGAGAACATAAAAATACCACCAAAAAATAATTTAAAATTGGGTTAAAAGGTCTGGGGAGGACCCACTCGCCCATAGGTGAATGGATCCTAGGTCCTTATTCTTGGAATAGACATTGCTCAAGGTGTTTAATTATGTGTTGGCATTAATTGTTGTCGAGTTTTCCCTTTGGAAAATGTAATTTAATGGGCTTGTAGATGTAAAATAGGACTTATTAAGTCCAATTAATTGAGAGGACCCAAACATAGTGTGAAAATGTAAAGGAGTACATTTTTCTACACTACACTTACTATCCCCAATCTTTGTTCTTAAGTCAATAAATTGATCCAATTAGGGGTGTAATGGAGGAAAACATGACCCTTGTGATTCAACAAATTCTCAAAACTATTTGTGAACACTAATAGTTTCTTACTAGATTTAGTTATCAAAACATTAGGACAAACAAATTCAAACATGCATTTTTTTGTCAATTCATTCACACAAGTTCAAGTCTAGATCTACACGCCAAATCTTTTTCATAAATACATATCTAAACCATGTAAAAATAAAATCATCTTACATATTCTAAGATGATCATTTGATCAAACGATGATCATTTTAACAAAAGATGATCATTTAATCAAACCCTAAAATTTCATTATAAGAAATTAATTCACAACATATCAAACATAACTTTTATTTCTAAAATTATATTAAATATCACTTATCATTTAATCGTATCTAATAACAATTCATTTATTTAAATTATTTTACTTAGTTAAGTAAACATAACTTTTGTATATAGAATAAAATTTTCCCCTTCGAAATGTAAGACTTAGGAATAAAGTACCCCATTAATGATGTAGTCATATATTTTATAGATGCTTTCTTCCCAAGGAGGTCTACGTGTGCACATGTTAAAAGGATCTTATCCAAAGCCGACTTTGTTTTTAACGAAGCAAAGATACTTATGCCCATGTAACCAACAAAAAGAAGAACCGAAGCCGCATAGAATTAGGTACTGGACGCCGTATGGGAAAAGGTATCTTCTTTTCCTCAAGGGAGATAAAAGGCAAAGCTCATAGCCATTTTAAAAGGTATTCCATTATAGGCCCTTTCCAAAAAGAGTAGCATAAAATTTATTTTATTTTTTTAACTATGATTTGGTTAGGTTAAATGGTAAAGTGATTTTGAAAGATTATTAATTTTTATTTATAATAATTGTGTGGGAAGATAATTTTTAGTTTAGATATATATTTATTCATCATATTGTAATATATTATAAAATTCATCATATTGCAATATACTATTAAAAAATGAAATAAAATAAATAAAATAATTTTTCTATTTTAATAATTATGTAAATATTATTATTGAAATTAAATAATAAGATCAGAGAAAAATTTTAGAACTTTTGATTTTACATATAATTATGCATTTGTGTATTTTTAAGTGCATGTCATAGGAAAGGGCGTTAGAGAGATGAGTAGATTGAGGATTGTTTGAGTTTTATGTTAGATTAAGGCCATTGTTTATTTAATTAGATCAACACACATATAATTAAGTGTGGTGAACTAGAGTTTAATCTATAGACAATATTGAAATGAAAATCATGGTTTATTTTAGATTAGTTTAAATTAATTTAATAAAATGTATATAGAAAGCTATAAATTAGTTCAAGTTAATCAATAATAGTTTGTGATTGATAAGTTAGACAAGTGTAATTGTTATATTAGAAACATAAATGAAGACAAAAGGAAGTACATAGTTTTATAATTGAATTTGAGTATAGACGCCAACAATGAAGATTTTGATATTGTATAGGAATGTGCTTGGGAAATGTTGCATCTCTATTAATGGAAGCATCATGTTTTAAACTAGGTCTATACTATGCCACATGATGAGTTTGCAGTCATAGACTAGCCCTTTATGTTTAGATTTGTCTATGCACACAATGGAATTTTGTTCTTACTTGGTGTCTATGTTCTTTGTCTTTTTTTATAATTATGAGGTTGGTGGTATTTGAGAATACCTTGATAGGACTATCATTATATTGTAAGGAGACAAGTTCTCATAGGTCAACCCCTAGAAATTGTACAAAGATTTGAAGACAAGAAGGAACCTAGAATGGTGTGTATAAATTCTTTACTCCTTTTAAATTATCAAATTGAAGCACATCATTATTAATTGCTTATTACATGCTAATGAGAGAGAACATGTGTATTTTGGATGTGTTGAGAGTGAATCCACTGATTTTGATTAAATGCATTAAATGAACATAGCATCAAATTTTGCTAAATGTGTGTTTAGTTGGCTCAAGGTGGGAGGAAAAAAAGGGGGACAATCCATCAAATTTGAATTTCAAGTTTTGGAAAGGAATGAGAAATAAATCCACAACTACAAGGTTAGCCCCACAGCTAAAAAAATGCCCTATGGTAGGCAAATGGTAGGATCCATGTGGCAACCAACTATATGAAGGTAGGTGTATGAGATAATGTGCAGATAAAACAAATATATATGTGTGCATGTAAAGATAAGGTGGGGGCTAAGAGTGTGATAATATGTATGTATATGAAGAGGTAAGAGACTAGGGGGATAAGCCTAAATTCATACAAGATTGCGTCATTTATTACTAGATAAATATATTGAAATTTTCTCAAAATAAGTATAAAACTATGAGTAAGACAACATATCTATAATACCTAGACCTTTTTAATTAATTTTATTCATTGCATTAAGTTAATTAGGTTATGACCTGGTTAGATTCTTATAATGCCCTACTAAAATGAGTTAATATTCCTTGAAAATTAGAGCTAAGATAAGGGTGAAAACTTGAATTTTCTTGTTGTGATGAGTAGGAAGATGCATTTAGAGCATGCAAATTGCAATGGTGATCCATCCTTTCATGGAATGTTACATGCTCATGGCGATGTTGGTTGCATGTGAGAATGGCATGGCACTTACATTTGCCTTTCTACTATTCTCTTTTTACAATTACTCATTTTTTTTAAATGATGAGGTTAAGAAGATGTAAAAGAATGAGAACACATATAGTAAAATATCGGTAATACAAAAATTCATTGAGAATTAGATAAAGATGAAGAAAAATTATCATGTTAGTATGAAAATGTGAACTAATACACTGTATATTATATAGTTGTATAGTTATAAATTCACAATATCCATTTATTTGAAAGAACAAAAAAAAGGAATATTATTCCCAAGATTGGATCCTTCAATGGTGAATCAGGGCTTTCATCTTCATATATCACATAGTCCACTCGACAACACAACTAAAAAAGAGTGGTTAATAAGAACAAATATTTCACATCTCAAAAGCCCATTTGAGATTGTGAATCATGTTCTTGGTATGTTTGTTTATATTCTATGTAAAATAATAATATTTTAATACAACATAGGAAAACACCCTTATAGTATGAGGAGACTTATGCTTTGGTGGTGTTAATTTTATTTCCTTTGTTTTCAAATTATCTTGGACCTATATTGTTATTTGCTTGGGTAGTGCTAGACCAGTTTTGTTACTTATGATGTAATTTCTCTCCCATAATATAAATTATAGGATAACAATAGCTAAACATAATTATTAATAATGAAAGTTATGGCTTAAAGCCTCAATTTAAGCTATTTTTATGTTTTTTAAAGAACTTTTATTAATATTACAAAAAATTCTGAGAAGCATTGCTATTTAGCTTCAATATTGATAGTAAGTACTAATTGTAAATTACCTTTATATTTATCATAATTAAAAAAATTGTGATGTCCAAGCCTAAAATAAGTATTATATAGAGCCCGCACGAGTAGTGTAGTTGGCTTGAGTCTTGGGTTTTCTCCCCAAGGTCTTGGATTTGACTTAGATGCCCTAGTTAGCTTGATACACATGGCTAGTGGGTGGTTGTGTGCACCCCCAAGGGACTAGTCTCGCACCAATTCACCCCTTCTCGATCCCAACTTGGCATAAATAAGACCAAGGCAAGTCAGGTTGAGTTTTGGGTTGGGTCATGGGGATACCCTTGAGTTAACAATTTAAAAAGTATTATACAGGTTATCCCTATTCATGGGGTCCTTGGGGTTGATCTAAAAGAAACTCTTAGAGTTGATATGAGGTGGATTCTTCCCAAAGAGGAATGGTTTAAGGTCAACTTTGATGTGGCTTCTTAGGGAAACCTTGGTCAATTAGGAATTAAGTATGTAATAAGAAACCATGATGATGAAATTAGGATTTTTTTTCTTGGAAGCTCCTAAACAAAACCAACAACAAGGCCAAGTTTTAGGTGACTTTATTTGATCACAAATTATACATAAAACTCAATCTCAAAAAGATACATTTGGAGGGAGACTCTTTTATCATAATACATGTTATTCATTGTAGGGGCATTGCTAATTGGAAATTAAATAAGTTTACCCCCAATTTGGGAGATTCTAATTTGCAATTCAAAGACTTTAATATATCACATGTTTATAGGGAGGGGAATAAGTTGGTAGACTAACTAGGAAATTGGGCGATAGACATGAAATCTAATGATTTCATCTTGGATTTTTCAAGCTTGGGGTATGGTCTCCATGTGATTTTGTAAGGAAAAAATGTGAATGATTCTAAGAGCCATTAAAGTTTATTTGATTGTTTGAGAGGGCCGATATATGCAATAGAAATGCATGAATTTATGTCACTTTAGTGTTGCCACCCTACATATGAGTCCATCACCCCACATCTAGCACCAAGACAAAAGTGCAACATGGACACTACCTTATGTTTGAAGAGTAGGCGAGGATAAATAACTTTCATAGGGAAGATCATAGATCAAAGACTCTAGAAGATTTAAAAAATAATGGCTTTGGTAGTTATTCAAACCATTAAGATGTTGCTAAGAGAGATGTGTATTAACTCCTCCCATCAATACCATGTCAACACAAAAGTTGCCTCCATGTTTTTGGTTATCCTTCTTGACATTAGGGAGTGCAAAAAGAAAGTGAAAATGATTATGAGGACATTGGTTCAACTATGTTAGTGTGGGAGTCTGTAAGATTTTTTGGAAGAGGTAGTCATGGGTTTAGGCTTTTGGTCTAACAATAGAATGTGGGCTAGCATCTATTCAAGTTATTATGGCCTATGGGTCCCCTTCACAGTGCGAGTGGCGGATGCATATGACTATGTCAGGTGACATAATGCACATTCAAGAATTGGTTTTCTAAAGGTTGTTTGTGGAATTTCTATGTAATCAAATATAGACTGGTCTTTTGCTATTAAATCTCCAAACCTTGAAGATTTGGAGGAAGCAGAAGCAGTGTAAAGGTTGATGACTCTAGTATTTGATGTCTTTCAAAATATAGTTTTGGTTATTAAATTTTAGTAATGTAAGAAGGGCATATTGTTTCATCTTCAAACATATCTTTGGACACTATACTATTAGCCATGCTAGCCCATAATGGTGCCTAATTTAGATGTAATCTTTAGACTATGTATTTGGGTATGACCCCTTAGCCATGTTTATCAATAATTTTTTTTAATATAGGCTATATTTAGGACAACCTCAAATATTTAAATCTTGTTAAAATATGATGAGATTAAAATTCTATGAAAATATAAAACTATGGTTTTAATGTAATGAAAAATATTTATAATAGATTAAATATATAATGAAAATTATTTTGTATACATACCCATTGAAAAATATTTCATGATAGTATTAAAATTATTTATAAATACTATATTAAATAAAATAATTTTATTTAAATATAAAGAAACAATAATTTTTAATGTTTATGTCGTATATTTTAGTTGATGAAAAGTGCTTATTAGATTATTTTATAAAGGGATATTATACACTATATTTATAAAAAAGGTAGGTAAAAAGGAATCACACCTCAAAGTCTAAACAAAGTATAGCCTTAAACATTTAAGCATAAAAAAATAAGTGGTCAAGATGCAAACTATGTTGTAAGAGATATAAATCTAGGTGGTGGCAGTGGATCACAATCATCTAGCCTTTCCCAACCATCTAGAAGGTCCTAACCATTAGGAATTGGATCCCAACTAGTAATGCCAATATCATCATTATCCTTCTCCTCGTCTATAGGGGATTTTCATTTCTTATGGGAGAGATTTCTAGTGGAAGCCAAATATATTTACTAGTATCTAAAAATCTAGAATTGCCCCTATCATGGGGTTTACAAGTAACAAAAGGTAGGTGATTTATTGGGAACACCTAGTAGAATTGGACTATAGGAAATGTGTCTTCAAATGAAGGTCCTTTAGATGTCATTCTCCTTCTAGTCACATAACTATCTAAAGAAATTTATATTTTGAAGCTTGAGTTAAACTATAAAACTAAGTCATTGAGAAATGAACTTCTATAAGATTTTATCCCTCTGAGTAATTTTTTTTAAAAGTATAATTCTGAATATACATTTAATTTAATTATTATATTTATTTTCTATTTTTTTCTTGAACACATGTTTTTTACCAAACATCAAGGTCTTTTCTCCACACATGAAAAAATAGGAAAAAATATTCTAAAAAATATTCATGCATTGTCTTTGCTCCACACATGGAAAAATAAAAAATATTTGTGCACTATGTATTGATGTTCTTATTTTAACAAAAAGAAAAAAGAAAAAAATTAATTTGGATAAATACATAAAAGCTTATGCATTATCGAATAAAACTATGTCTAAATTATGATTAATCTCACATAAAATAATAATAATAAATAAAATATGCAACAAAAAACTATGAAAAAATATGTGTGCTCTAGATATTGGTGTTACCAACCTATGTTTAATAATTTATAATTTTATCCTTTTTGTAAAAAAGTCCAGTATTGTGGAATAAATGTCACTTTTAAAAAATACTATTAACTATAAAACATTATGCAAAAAAATCACAAATTATTTTAATTTTTTAAAACATGTTTTATAATTTACACATGATATCTCAAAAATCACTATTTCACAACATCTTCAATTTTTGAATGGTTTAGCTACTATAAGCAACAAAGGGTGAAATTTTGGTTAAAAATATTGATTTCATGTCCCACTATGGCCAAAAAATGGGACACACTATTATGGGATCACTCAGATGAGTGTTAAAAGGGGACGAGGAATTGAACAAGAGAGAACAACACAAAAGAGTTCACAAATACTATTGAAAAATAAAAGTAGAGATTTAATGGCTTGAATACAATTACCTCACATGATGAAGGGAGATGAAGACCTACAAAAACTACAAGCAAGGTGTCCTCAAAGATGCAAGAATACCAAGGAAATCCACAATGAACAAAAAGTGCTTAAATAATCTTCACGTTTTTGATAAAGGTACTAGTAATAATCACATGAAATCTTGAAAATAATAGAGTTTCTTGCAAAGAGTATATAATGAGCTTGAATGCTTGAAATATTGAGTTGTTCCCTTAGAAATGATGGCCAACATGGAAGATGAATAAGTATGAGGCTCAAATTAGGTGTTAGGATTAATTCTAGGTTGGTTACAAAGCCTAATTAGTGAAGGAGATGTGGAAAGATTTGAAAGAAAAAACTATTATATGGCTAAAAACTCAATGGATGCTACCACATCATATTGGTTTCTAAGTACAAGTCATTTGAATACTTGGTACATTAGCATAGTGTGAGATAAATGCAAAAGTAACATTGACTAACATAGAAAATGGGAAAAGACATGAAAATATGTAACACAAGTTGGCATTGAGGTCTAAAAAGGTTGAGACAAGATTAAACAAGCCTAAGAGCACACTAGGGGTTATGAACACTAAAGTGAGGCTAACATATAACATGAAAATTACAAGGGTGTGCAATTTTTGATATTACAACCTATATTTAAAGGCATTCAAATATATACATTTTAGACAACATCTCATATTAAAAAAGCATTCACCTTTAAAGGAGATCATGCTAGGAATATTTTGATTGGAGCACCTAAAATAATCTAATTCTACATCTCCTTTAAAGCATTTATATTTTAAAATATTATTGTCCTTTATGATTTCTATGATTGGTTGTAAAGCTAATCCTATCAAGGGGTTTGACCTAGGAGAACATGACCCTTGTAATCTAGTTATCTTTCCTACATGTTTATAAACATCATAAATCTTTGATATTTAGTGAAGCACAAAAAAATTAAGTGAATTCAAAAATATAACTACACAATGCACAAAATCAAATTTGTGGGTCATATATTAGATCCTTGAGCCACATATCATATTTACATTTATGAAAATGATCTAGAACCATAGACTTAACTACCTATAGAGTACATAAATTATTTTGATTTTGAGGCAAACTTCAGATAGAGAGGAGTTGACTTCAATTAAATAAAATTCAACACAACATAATTATTATTTATTTATCAATCTAAAACTAAGTAATGTAACCCTCTTTACATGTAATTTACTAGCTTAAAATTTAATATTTTAATTATCCCTTACAAAACTATTATTTATTATGCCAAGAGACATAACTTACACTCATAATTTAAGAGGTGGAATGCAATGACTAACTCTATTCATAAAGATCGAAAACTCCACATAACCAAAAAATAAAATTTAGCAAAATAAATATTAAAAATGTCTGATTATAGTGAATAAAATAATTTTACTTTAATAAATAACTAGCACTTTAATAAATAAAATAGTAAATAATACTTCTAAGATAACTATTTAATTAAATATAAAGTAAATAATTTATTTCAATTTTTTTTTTTAGGCTCTAGAATCATAGCACTCCCCCCTATAAAACTATGCGGCTTCTTTAAACTACGTGGCGCGCCATGCCTCCACCACTCCGGGGAGACTAGAACTCGTGACCAGCCGAGCTAGCGGAAATACTTAGCCAATCCGAGCTAGGGCCCCCTAAAAGTAAATAATTTATTTCAAAATTAAAAAAAAATAGAAAAAAATAGTTTTTCAAATAAACAAAGTAAATAATTTTTTTGATAGGAAAGTGTTGTTAAGGGGCTAGCTTCTTTATATTAAAAATTTAAAAACATCCCTTAAAGAAGGGGTTACATGGTTGTTGGGTTAGGGAGATTGGATATGGATAAGACCCTTTTCAATTCCTCCAAACACTCTATTTATTGAGGGTTGAGTAGACCCAAATCACGTGTCACCAGCTTTTAATCATCAAAATTCCCAAAGATTAGTCCTTTGGAGAAAAATTCAAGGCACCACCTTAGGTTTGCATTATTCCATAAGTCATTCTAGTTGAAGATGCTCTCAATGTCTTTAGTTGAATGCTTGTAATCATAGTTTGACAAGGTTGCATAGGCCTTCTCGATTAGGTCATCCCTTTGCCAATCGTAAGCCATAAGCATCACATACATCTTATTGCCCATGAAGTCTATGCTTGAGGTGATAAATTTGCCAATGATGTTGAAGTCATGGATATGTTTGCTAGAAAGCATCCACACCCTAATCACCTTCATTATTGTCACTCTCATCTCCAAATTGGTGATCTTGAACCAACATTTTTATTTGGGTAGATACCTCTTCCTAGGTGTGCATTGAATGCCTTGAATGATCACACTGTCAACCATATGTGAATGTTAGAGCCATCCATCTCTCCAAATATAAACATATATCAATGGGGCGCCTAGACATCACAATGATAGAGAGAAAATTATGGGGATTTCAAAAAATCCTAGGGTTCACTATGACACCACCAAAACATGATCAACACCGATGATCCTATCTAATCCATCCCAATCACCAATTCGGTTTGAGATTTTGACAATGGAAATTTGATTGCATTATTGATTAGCTATAAAAATTGTCACCCTCTTTGATTCCCCAAACACATTCCTTGTAGAGAAGTTTGTAAGTTAGCTTCGCAAAGTACATGTCTTATCCAACATTTTTTGCAATTTCTAGTTTGACCCCTTTTTTGACTTGATGATATTGATACAAATTGTGGAGTCGATTTTTCTATCCACTCACTCTATTTTCTTTGAGATGCATAACTTTAAGTCTTTTTAATACAAAATATAAATAGTATATCAATTAAGTGTTTATATTTCATAGATGAATTTTATTTTATTTTTAATTTTTTTCTCTTGTGCAAACCAAATTGAATCCCCTATAGCAGCAACAATTAAAAATATTTTTTAAAAATTAATCTAGAATAATTAGCATAAGATCTCTTTTAATTTTTATATTAATTTATAAAATTATAATTAATTTTGAAGAGAATTTATTTTCCTTCATAATGTTATGGACCGACTTCAGGACCACCTTTCCTCTCTATATAGCTTCATTCAATAACAAACATCTTCATTTATTATTCATTCCTTTGTTTTCAACGAACCCCCGGCATTATTATTATTTCGTCTGTCCAAATTGAGAGACATCTATCTGATTGGGAATATGAAAGTTGATGTCATAGCGAAGCTCTTGTGTGTAGTGGCTTTTGTGCTGACAATCTTAAGCGGATGGATCCCTGTGTCTTTAGGAGCAGTGGATGTATACCCAATTTATCCCAAGAATGAACAATCCGAGGTCTCCTCATTAGTTGAACAGGACACCCAGAGAATTGGCAGGAGATTACAAGCAGCATCAAAGACTACCTTATTTAATGTGCAAGGCAATGTTTATCCAGAAGGGTAAGGAAAAAAAGGAAAGCCCCAAAATTTTATTTTCATTTTGGATTACAAATTTAAAGCTTATGAATATGCAAATTGAATTGCAGGATTTACTACGTGACTGCGTTTATTGGTAATCCCCCCAAGGAATATTTTCTGGATGTAGACACTGGCAGTGATTTAACGTGGCTTCAGTGTGATGCTCCCTGCCAAAGTTGTGCCAGGGTAATTAACAATTACGACCCATAATTTATTTTTGTACGCAATTGCAGAAATGTTCTATGGCTAGTTTAGCGCGTTTGGGTTCTTTGGATGCTCATTGGCACTGGTATAGTTATGACTTCTTGTAGCAGGCATAGTGGATATAAACATTATTTATGTTTTCAGTTTGTGATTCAAATGAGTAATTTCGTTTTCCGCAGACACCCCATCAATGGTACAAATTCCAGCCACGCTCAGTGGTATCATGCAAGGATCCTCTGTGTGCAGCTGTGCAGGCATCTAGTCATGTCAAATATGACTGTGAAAGTTCTTCCCAGCAATGCTATTATGATATTAAGTATGCTGATAATGCGGTCTCTAACGGATTTCTTGTTAGGGACAGTGTCGCGGTGAAACTCGCCAATGGCACTGTCGTCAGGCTTAATTATGTATTTGGGTAATTCGTTTTCCTTTCTTTGTCTTCCCATTTACAAAGAGTGCAAAAACTTGAGACAGATCATGAAATAGAGAAGCTGATAACCTCATATACCATGCTCTTAAGCATCCAAGGGACTAATAGACATTAAATGCATAGGACACTGTCCATTTACAACTTCATGTGAATCTTGGCATAAATGTTGCACATGGCTTCAAATTCAGCATTTCTTTTATCATAGAATGTAGCTCCTCAATAATGAAAAAGAAATCTGCTCTGTTGCCATAATTTGTGATCTGACCTTTCTTGGCCTACGTGGCTGTAAGAAAAGAAAGATTATGGAAATGAATTCGAGGCTATCGGTGACTTTCATTTTTCCTGTGACAGGTGTGGATATAAACAAGGTGGTTCTTTGAAACAGACACAAACTACAGATGGTGTTTTAGGTCTGAGTAGCGGCACAGCAAGTCTTCCATCTCAATGGGAAAAGCAAGGCCTCATCAAGAATGTTATAGGCATTTGCATTGCTGGAGGAGGGAAAAAAGGGGGATACATGTTCTTCGGTGATGATCTTGTGCCTACCTCGTCCATGACCTGGGTTCCTCTGCTTGGCAGGCCATCCATGTAAGTCGAAATTAAAAACCTCATTCTATTTCTCTCTCATTTCTTGAATTGAAAGATCGAAATAATTCTGTTTGGATATTCTTTAGTTGATTCCTAAATGTGAGCCTGAAAACACAAAAGCTTCATCAAACACTGTCACTGAATCATTATAATGCTAAAGTTCATCATCTATCACAAGGACTATTTTTAGTTCAATGAACGTTCATGTAAAATCATCTCTCTGTGTCAGTATTCTTTGACACTCTAGATTGTCAGATTCTTCTGCCTTTGAACCCTTTGGCTTCACACTTCGTTACATTTTAGCTGTTAGAAACTAGGAATAGAATAAGGCTATTCATAATTAATTATGTGGATAGAGCTTAATTCTTCAAATAGGACTTCTTAGTCATTATTTAGACCTTAATCTCCATGGTCTCAAATTCGGCTTGGTTAGACTTTAGAATGTTTATAATATTCAATCTGACTAGTATTCAGCATGAGAGAAAACACCCACCCCATGATAAATTTATCCTCCTCCTCTGCACTTGCTATCCATTCATGAAATGTTAGTCTTAATGTTTAAATTTTCCCTTGGTTTTACCAATCACTTGTCCAAATCTGATCCACCCTTCTCCTAGCATCTGTGTACTCAATATATGAGCTACAATACAGAGCCCTAATTCACAGCCTCATCTTTTTGATAACCTACGACAATTGACTTTCAGAAGTTTCTTTTAGATACTTACTAATTACAATTATAATAATTGGCATTCATCGAAGATTCTTGACACAGGACAACAGCAAATACAAACATCATGCTTGCCTTTCTCTGATACTGGAAGCAACGTGGTCAAGGATTACATGATTATCGCAAAGATGCACAGTTATTTTAATGCATGGTTTCCAAATATGGAAACATGGATTGGCTTCAATCAATTCACAATGTCATGAATTTATAGGAAATGAAATTTTTTAATTTAAAAAAATAAATAAAAAAATTCTTTGGATTGGACTGATTTGGTATTGTCTGAAAAAAATGGATCCAACAATCTGGTGAAGATCTGGCAGGACTTGGTAACTATGTTTTAATCATTGGCTCTCAAAAGGTGTAAAAATCAATGCCAACAGAAACCATTCAGAAAACAAAAATCACCTCATTGGTTGGATGCATTGCATCATCCTGCTTCTGAATCCATCTTGACAAGTCTTACATAGAACATTCTGAGGGTAGTTTTAATTCCTATTTATGTGCTTTCATATTCCAAAGCAATGCCCGTGCTGATCCCATGACTCAATTCATATCACCACAACCCACCTCTGTGGGTTCTCAGATCTCTTGCTTTCGAAAATTCCAGGATTCCTTTAGAGGCCATGTTGGGCTTAACTTGAGCATGGTGCACATATGCCCATTTGCCACAGGATTTTTCTGTTGCTTCCTGGTACTTCCCGATACTTGAGGACATCCTACAACCTAATTTATTAGCAAACTGGTTTTTCTCTTTTGGATCTTTGTTTTTAATTTTTAAATAATTTCTAACACACTTTCTCTTCTTGCATAGCTTGCTCAAATTAGTTTTAACCTAGAAATACAAGTTAAAACTTTTAGATTGGTTGCTTACCTTATTACTTTAAGACTTTAAGTCTAGAAAATATGTTTTTATTCCATCAATATGCACCAATGAGCATTACCCTTCCCATCATGAATGACCTTTATGTCATACTTCCACAGATTACCTGGCTACAAAATGTGTGCATTTGTTTGCATAGTTGCAAAATGCTGTTTCTTTATACTGTTTTTTTCTTCTAGTCCTTTGGTGTTCCTTTGTTTCTAATGAAATATATTGGAAGTGCAAATCCAAGGAGATCAGCTTTAATGTTGCTAATTTGATTTCAATTTGGTACAACTTTTGTGAATTGTATTCTGAACCGTAAATTACTAATTGGTTTTGTGTATTCTTGTATAGATGTTATTTATTTTTTAAGCTTTGAAACTACTAAAATGAACAAAAGATTAGCCTACAAATAAATGTTTGACCATTTTTGCCAAATTTCACTATTTTACTTCTCCTCTAAATAATCCAATGACAATTATGTATAGAATTTTAACTTGGTCATAACCACCTTTACTATTGTTGAATAATGCTGTGTTACCGGTCCGGCCCCTTGGACTTGTAGGTTTGGGTCCAATCTAGCCCAGATATGGATTCGGGTTCAGTTCAACAAGGGATCAGGCCAGAGTTTTCCAAAAGCTCTGTGGGTTCATCTAGGACGAACATGGGAAAACCTGACCTGAATTTTGCTTCCTCCTGCTCTTGCTGCAACAAATCCATTACTTTTTTATGATTTTTTCTGTTTTCCTAATTTGGCATCTAATTCATCATTCATCCTTGCTGTTTTTAGGCTTATTTGCAGCTAACAGAATGAGACATCTTCTCATTGAATGCCTTATTTGTAGCTACCAGAAAACGTAACTATCCTCATGAGGATGGACACTGTTTTGTCAAATGCAACAAACAGGTGTCTAAACCAATCAGTTCACTTTTGCCAGCATGCTCCAACCTGTGCCAACATAAGAATCATCGTGGTCATCTATCAAACCATAATGGAAAGGGCTTTTTCTTTTTTTTTTTTTTGGGTTACTCAGGGTATCCCTGCAACCTCCCGCCCAGCGGCACTTAGAGGCGAGACTAGTCCTTGGGGGGGTATATGGAGCCGGCAACCACTACCTCCGTTTAAGCCCGAGAGCAGTCGAACCCGAGACCATGAGGAGCCATCCCACAGCCTCAAGCCAACCGCACCACTCGTAATATAAAGGGCTTTTTTAATTGGATATTGCAGTTGGAATGTCTTGGTAGGTATGTATGAAAAAAATGTCAAAGCATACACAAGACTCATGAATTGTTTGACAAAATGATTGCAGGATATGCATAAAATGCTGTTCTTGATGAAGCTTCAAGATTTTTTAAGAAATGCAGCAGTCTTGGAAAAAATGTGGAAAAAGTGTGATTTTTGCACTCGAAAACATGGTTTATTGCTTTATTAAAAATTATGAAAATGACATGCACCATGATGGTATGTGTGGTTTTTCGAAGCCTTCATTTGGGCTGCCCCTTGACTCCACTGGGGGTGCTGTCCCCAGAAACCCTGCAAGGGGCATTGCCCCTTGACCACACTGGGGGTGCTGCCCCTAGATCCCCACCACACTCATTTGCTACATTTCGTATTTGTATTTTGTATAAAAATTATATTTTTTCTATGAAATTTAAATATTTTTTAAGTTATTGAGACTGAGTCAAGCCTAAGTATATGAACTATGGTATGGATATCCATCAAAGAGAAAATGGTAGCTGATTCTTATCAGGTATTAGAACTTGCCAATGCCCTGATAGATATCTATGCCAAGTGTTGAAGCATATACAAGTCACAAGGCACATAAATTGTTTGACAAAATGCCTCAGAAACATGTGGTCTCTCAGAATGCCATACTTGCAGGATATGCAGAAAAATAATTTGTTTAAAAGGCCTTGGAAACATTTAAGCAAATGCAATTGGCAGATGTAAAGTCAGACATCTCATTTTGCAAATTTTATCATTATTAATAGTAATAATAATTATTAATATTAACTTATTATATTATAATATTATATAATAACTTTATTAATCTTGTATAAAGCTTATAAATATTCTTGTACATCAGAAGTATTAGATGCCTATATTTCTGATTTTAGGCTGCAAATGTGGATATATATTTTTATTTTTATATGTTTTTGTGTAGACTAACCCAAAAGGAACGCAAGCCCAAATCTTTTTTTGACTGAACCCCTGAACCCAAACCTGAACCAATACCAGGATTGGTAACTTAGGAATAATCCATGGCTATTCCTTACTTTCAGTGCTTTGATACTGTGAAAAATTCTGGCTGCAAATTTCTTTGATACATGGACCCCAAAAATATCATTGTTGGTAGTTGGTACCATTCTAGCTAAAGTGGCAATGAGCTAATTCACTGCATCTTGCTCCTCACTATAGGATACACTGCTGGTCTTTCCTTTGTTTTCTTCTGAAACTATAGGTCTCAATCTCCTTTTGAAATCCTCAAGTTTCTTGCAGGCATCCTTGTCTATAATCCTTCTTGGTCTTTGGTTGCATTCTTGTCCTGACACTTAAGCATACAATATTTTTTCTCTGTGTCATGACTCAAATGCTTTTCTTTCTATAGAAACAAATTACAGGTATCGTATGTTGTGATTACATGAAGTTCAGCTTTCAACTTACACGTAAGATTTCTACATAAAACATCCAACCTCAAAAAAGAAGCTAAAACATAGCCCTGAGTACACTGCCTGTCCTTTTGATATACCTAACTCATGGAGAGAAAATGTTTCATATTTGAGCTTCTCAGAAAAATAAGAAAAAAGAAAACATTAAGCTCAAACATAAGAGCTAATAGCTTTGACCCTTAAATTTAGAATTTGGCTTGTGTCATCTTTAAAAAAGTGTCTGCTGTCATCATCTACTATTTTGTTGGCATCAACTACTAATATATTAGAAGCAGAGTTAAAGAGGCAAACTTGACTAATAGGACTCTAGTTAGACAACCTCTAATATCCTAATTTCATGTAAAATGGAAATTATTGAACCCTTTTTCATCTAAAATGTCTATGAGCATCTAGTCACAAATTGTTCCTTTACTTATCAGGAGATACTACCATGTGGGAGCTGCACAGATGATCTTTGGGAACAAACTTCTTGCGAAGGATGGAGATGAAAGAAGCCTAGGAGGCATAATATTTGACACTGGCAGCTCATATACATACTTTACAAAACAAGCTCATTATGCTCTTGTCTCTGCAGTAAGTGTTTAGAAACAGCTTTTAACCTTATGCCATTTTAGTATAGTTAGTTTCTAGTTCTAAACTTCTGACAATGCAAGGTTGATACAGGTCAAAGCAAGCTTTGGAAAACACTTGGTACAAGATTCATCAGATTTGACCATGCCACTCTGTTGGCGAGGGAATAAACTTTTCAGGTGAAAGTATCTGTTAATTTGTTCATATTTCACACATGAGGATTCATTTTTATGAATCTTACTGCAAGTTTCTTATTTTGTAAAGATTATATAAATTAGGGTAAGATCCTATCATCTAAATCGTGTGAGTTTTCCAGATCCATTGCAGATGCAACATCATACTTCAAACCATTAAAATTCAACTTCAAAAGCACCTCACGATTCGCCAGAAGCCCAAAGTTGGAAATCCCTCCAGAGGGTTATTTGATAATCAGTGTAAGGATGCCTGAACGTTAACATCATACAACTTTGATTGCTTAAAATGTATCATAGCACTGGAGGTGACTATTAGTGTCGAGACACAATA